>OY992876.1:259280718-259345718 GCA_963921405.1 Cepaea hortensis
TCTTCCTCTTCCTCGTCTTCTTCTTCTTCTTCTTCTTCTTCTTCTTCTTCTTCTTCTTCTTCTTTCTTCTTCTTCTTCTTCTTCTTCTTCTTCTTCTTCTTCTTCTGCTAATTCTTCTTCTTCTTCTTTCTTCTTTGTCCACGATATTCTCAGCATTTTTATGTCCACAATATTCTCATAATTCTTCTCTTTCCACGATTTTCTCAACATTCTTTTCTGTCCACAGTATTCTCAACATTCTTCTGAACCACATCTCCTCTGTCCCCAGTGTCTCTATAATTTCACTACACATCATTGGCATCCATCCACAAGTACATTTGTGTACACAAGTGCATTCTTGTACACAAGTACATTCTTGTACACAGATACATTCTTCAACACAAGTACATTATTGTACACAAGTGCATACCTGTACACAAGTAGAGTCTTGTATATCAGTACACTTTTGCACACAGTACATTATTGTACACAGGTATTTTCTATTTTTGAGATATTTGAACTGGGATTATTTCTGTTTTAGAGATTTTTGCGCTAAAGTTATTCATGTTTTTAGAGATTTTTGGACTTGGGTTATTTCTGATTTAGAGATGTGTGCAGTTGGATTATTTCTGTTTTAAAGATGTTTGCAAGTGCGTTATACTTGAGTTATTTCTGTTTTTCAGCAAGTTGCATATTCAGCGGCAAGAGCCTTCTGTGTGAGAACATCGGAATACAAGTCTGGAAGACGACACGGGAAGAATTGACTAGATGGAGTAATAGTGACATTAAAAAAAAATTAAATATAACGTTAATACAAGCAACAGAACAGGCGACAAAGAGAACATAGCACCTATCTCCTCTCTGCGACCCTTTATGAAAAAATGAGTAGTACAAAAGAGGAAGGAAAAACACAATTGTGTAAAAGAGATTTGGGTTATGGCATTGCATATGTTCGTCTCTGTGGCGTATCTTTCATCATATTTTCTGTATAAACACAAGTAAATAAGCATATAAATTTCTTCTTTTGCGTACATGGCCGTGTTACCTGTTTTGTCTTCTTGTTTTCCATATCTAACAGTACACAATGCTGGATGGCAACTACTATGCCAACACTGCCCTGCTGACGAAACTCATCTACATACAGAACCTCAGATTCCTACATCAAGGTGTTGAGGCTCGGTGGGTATAAGTAATCATAAATACAATTTGCAGGACTTTGCAATCAAGCCCAGCTTGATTTTCAAGGCAACTGTCAAAAACTGTCATTTACTGCCAATATAGTAATTTGCGGTGTATGACAGAGGGTCTTGAGCCTGAAGAATTAAAGCCGCCTGGCTACTGCAGTCACCGCGAAGTGTGCAGGTTAGAGTTTTCTTTTTGCCCCCGACAGAAAAACAAAAAAGCTCCACATCTTACCGAGGATTCGAACCCGGGTCTCCCGAAGGGAAATCCGGCATTCTAGCCACTCGGCCAGCAGCTCCCAATTATCCTCATTCAAGGCAACTGTAAGTTCAGTAATTTACCATTACTTTCTGAGCGATTCGTATAATCCTGCATGTCGCGTTCAAAATACAGCTGCGGGCGATTCGGAAGCAGACCTCCTTGCGTTTGTTTTCATACAATGGTATTAGTGCCAGTCGTTTAAAAAGCAATGGCAAGCTACCGAATTTAAGCGTGTCAAGATAATCACAAACAGCGGGAAAATGTTGCGTGTCACAATCCCCTGCAACAGACAGACATTGGCTGTTGTCTAAGGTCCCTCTATTTTGCATATATCACTGAGTAATAGCCGGACTCCGTGGCCAAAGGCTTGCGAACGCGGTTCGTGAGCCGCTTACTTGACGTTCGAAACGCAGCCGCGAAAGATTTGTGCAGCAGACCGTGTCGCGTTGTGTTCTAACGAGTCAGTATGGAAGCCGGTCGTTCAGAAAGCAATGGCAAACTACTGAACGTATAACCTTGCCTAGTACACAACAGCAGCTGAAAATTGCTGGTGTTGACTACAACGTCCTGTAAGGGATATGCAACATTAAACAAAACAGTGTAGTGTGGATCAGCCACCGGTATCATAACACTTTCACTATGATCAACAACTATTAGGCATTTGAGAACTCCGGTTTCACACACTTCATTCATTCAATACGTGCCATGCTGATAAGCGTGGGCGATCATGTTCTGCCATCTCACTCGATCACCAGAGCCGCGGATCAGCTCCGTGTTTCTGTCTCGACCATGCCACGTGGCTAAGCCATCCAGGTATTTAATTCATGGTCTTCCCCTTGGTGTGTTCCCTTCGATCTTGCCAGTTGTCACCAAGTACACATATAGAAGCTTTGTTACTGATGAATATACATAATGAATAGGCACTATTACAGAAAACACATAACACACGCAAATGAACAATACTGCCTTCTATCGGCCTTGTAACATAACATGTCGCGCCGGACTCTTCCCGTGTCCGAACTCAACTCCAGGAAGTCTATCGCTGGGACCAAGTTTTCCTCTAACTTGCCCACACTGAATGCCCTGGCGAGGTTTTCCTGACCTCCCCAAAATTCTCAAATACTCCTAGACCCATCAATGTATTTCTGTTTATCCATTTTCTCGGGACAACCCATGAAACTATTTCACCCCTTGATCCCAATTACCAGTTTTCACGAAAATTCAATTTATTTAGTTTTTTTTTTTTTTTTGTTTTTTTTTTTTTTTTTTGGGGGGGGGGGGGGGGGGGTGTTGGGTTCCTTTGTCAATGCATTTATCATCACGTTTTACCTTCCCACCGGCGATCCAATCTAGACTGGTGCGTGTTCTACAATACCATTGTCTTGGGGCTTCCCCTTTCGCTTGGGACTTCTTAATTGACCTCGCTGGCCCCGTATCAGACTTACTCTCGCCTCACCCCTGTAACCTTGCATTGTTACTTTAAGATTCTTAACCCCCACATCCTCCGTACTTTGGACGTAATCACGCACGTTACATTGGGATTGACTGCAACGTCCTGTAACGGATATGCATCTAATTTTTTCTGAGCAAGAAGTCAACGTTTAAGCTCAACTCAATGCCTGTATAGGGATTGAACCCCCTACCCGGACATTAACACATAAGAAGTGTAAGTGTGAGCGATCTTACACTTTCGGCCACCTGGACGTCGGTTAGTAATGAAACAATATACTTACGCATTTGTCAAAGTGATTTAATGATATCGCAGCAGTTAGATTTACAGCCAATTCTGATGTGCGGAAACGAATCATTGACTATTAGCAGTCAAGTAAGGAAGTATGTGGAAGCTGTGGAGATGTGGTTTTATATATAAAAAAAATCTTTAGGAAACCATGGATGCGTAGAAAAAGTAATGAAAATATCTTTACGTCCCTTCATCGTTTGGGTAGTGAGATCAGACGCCCAGCTCTCTCGTATAAGGGCGACAAACAGGAGACTCCGTGTGCACGTTGCTTAACTAAAACATAGCACGGCAGTTAGAAATCGCAAAGAGTAAGCCTTTAGGCTACACCCTGGTAAAATTGTTTAGAAAGAAACCCTACCAACGGTATATAGAGTCCGTTACTTTGGATGGAATCTGTCTAAATGAAGCAAATCTTATACAAATGCATACCGAAGTAGGACACAATGACTTTTGAGGTGCGTAACTGGGTGTGATGTGCTCCCCGCGAAATATGAACGAAGAAGAAGGAGAAGAAGAAAGAAGTTCATTCATAAAGAAAACTGATTACGAGCATCAGAAGAAAACAGTCCACATTCTTTGGGTGTGTCATGAGAAGGGGAAGGCAGGAGTATGTTGTCGCAAGGGGACGAAAGGCAGGGGTAGAACAAGACAGCAGGTGCTTGACAGTTTGACATCATGGCATGGAGGAACATAAGTATCAGAAATGATTGGCAGTACACGAGACAGAAAGCTGTGGACAGACAAGATCATAAACTCCACACGGCATGGACTATGCGAAGAAGCAAACGATTAGGAACAACTTGGAGGCAACAGTGGTTTCAGAAACGAATATTGCGAATGCCTTGGAATGCCAGAGTAACTAAAAACGAATGTACGGAAGAGGCTAAATGAAAGTATAATATTGTTCACAACAATGAGCAAAACACAACACTGTGTTCTTTGGTCTTATAACGAGAAGAGAAGCATTGAAAAATATCGCGACGACTGAAAAGATCTAGGGCTCAAGAGGAAGGGGCACACAGAAAAGATCAAGTTGGATGGCCCAAGGCGGTAGCATTGGGAAACAGTATTTGTGGAGAGACGACCCCTTCGTCATTCACGGGTAAAATGATGATGATGAAACGTGCCAGGGGGTGGCGTCTTCGTCCTCTTGCGTCCTTGCTGTTAGACTCGTGAAGACATGAATTATTGTTAGTAGGACATGAATGCCGGTCTCTCTGGCTGTGGGGTTACAACACTTTCTCCGTAATCCCGTTTGTCACGCAGAGTCTCGTTGCGGGAGCGAGCTGGGAGCGGTTCAACCCCCGCTGGTGACTTGCGGGACACTGAGCCGGCCGCTCAGAAAGCAATGGCAAACTACTGAGCGTAATCTTGCCAAGAAATCAACATACAGCTGAAAGATGCTGGTGTTGACAGCGAGGTCCTGTAAAGGATATGCTTAAACAAAACAAAAACAAAAAAAACAAAAAAACAAAAAAAAAAAAAAAAAAAAGGACATGAATTATTGTTATTAGGACTTGAATTATTGCTAGCAGAACATGAATTATTGTTAGTCGGACGTGAATTGTTGCTTTTAGAACATGTATTATTGTTAGTATGACATGAATTGTTGCTAGTACGACGAATTATTGCTAGTAGGACATGAATTGTTGCTGGTAGGTGTGACAAGACCGCCGGGGCTGGGACTGGTTTGCCACGATAGATACTATCCCCTGCCTTTGCTCCAACCACCTCAATAGCACTCGACATCTACCAGGCCCCACACAAGCCGGGACAGCTTAACCTCCCCTCCCTCACCTAGGGTTCCAAACCCCAAGGGGGCTCGGACCAGACACCAGTCATATCACTGCACAAAGTCATGACTAAGAGAACAAAAAAACAACTTTAATTCTGAACTACGTCAACCACAACACAGAGAAGGATGGCTGGAAGCCAGACTAGAAGAACTATGTACAAGATCAAAGACTCAGATGAGTATTCATCATGGAGGCGGACGATAGCTCGTGCGGTTGTCCAGTCGTGGTAGCGACTCACCCAGGCTCCTCCAGTGGACTGGAACTCCAAGGTCTGCTGCCTCTCCAAAGTTCCCTCTTCACCCAGAGAACCAAGCAAGGGCTGATCAAGCGCTGTACCACTGCCTGACTGACCCTGCACTGATGAACAAGGATCCTTCCTTGCTGTCGTACTATTTTCCTCGTCACACTCCTGATGAAGTCTGGGCCGACCCTATAACATTAGCGGTCTCCCACTTGCAGAAAAAGTACATGTAGCGCCGTCTCAAAATACACAAGAGCCAGGTCACTCTTCTATCTCATCAGTGACCCACACACTGATATGTCACCTACACAATAAGCGGTTGCTCCACACGAACACACAATGTCACTGGTAAAGTCTTATCAGGTGACTAAACACTTCACCTTAGTTCCATGTCCTTGGACAATAGATCTTCACACAGTATCATGTAACTACCCTGGTCAATGGGTAGTAATCACAACCTAGCATACACTGTCAACAGTTCATCACGATCGCATGAGGTAGCTCCCTACCTTCACAAACCTTGTCAACAGTTCATCACGTTGGCATGAGGTAGCTCCCTACCTTAACAAACATGTCACTCAGGTGTTTCCACCAATGTTGTAATCAATGTCCTAGTTCACTGGACCACATGTTGGCTTCATAAAGTTAACCAATGTAAAACCACTATTTAAGCATCAACTGATACATGGTGTCCCATAACCCAGCCGGGCCAGAAGCATATAACACAGGTCATGGTGACCGGTAACAATGATCACTTCGCTCAACTTGAAAGGTCACTACCTGGCAATTACCAAGGTTTACACAGAGACTGAATGTCACCAGTGCTTCACTGGCTTGAATCACCAGACGTTTCAGTGTTGGATCCTCTCAGGATCGGATGACACTCGTCGGACTCTTGATGGAGGTCCTAACCTAGACCTACCGACTTATTCAGCACTCAGCTCCTTCCAACATTGATCTTGCAGAATCAGACAACCACTCCCAGTATGACCTCAATCAACTTCGGGATAGGCACTGGACTGAGTGGGCCCATAGAGCTCATGGTGCAGCTCTCGAATCTTCTTCTGTATAGTAATAACAGATCCTGAAACACGGAGAGGTTGGTGTGAGTACTCAACTACAACAAAGACTACCAGCATCTCCACCCTGTCACCTGCCTCTCAGACATTCCTCATGTCTACCAACATGGGTATGAAATCATCACATCATAGATCTACTTAGTCACTATAATATATAGGCATAATGATGGTAGAAAAAGCAATCGCACACCTGTTCAGTCAAGTAACACTTCTGGGCTACATATAACCCCTAGCACCAGAGTCGACTGTATGACTCTGTCAAGCATCCTTCGCCTGGTGCCAGTCCAATCCGGTTTCATCTTCCATCATCAATCAACATATACACTTACTTTCCTTTCAGTGTAGGGATTACTGTATCGAGAAGGTGTCCAGCCGGACATCTCCTTCCTGACAGACTCATCAATTCATCAATCCCTTCACCCATGGACTGATGAATTACACACATTAATAACTATATGTCCATAATGAATTATACTCCTGATAATTCATTACTATAGCATTAACTAAGGAGAACTCATGACTTGTTACACTTAAATAGCAAAATCATATCACAGCCATAGTGTCAGGTCTGGGATCCCTGCCCCAGATCCTGAGTTGCCCTTGTATTCACTGACTATCTTTCAGGTCAGTCATACCTGTGCCGGTCGAGCACAGTGGTGGTGGCCATCCACCATTACACTTTCCCACAGCTACTGTGGGTCTCGTGTGCCTTGTCCCGTGACGACTTAAGTCACGTCATCCAATGTAGCAAACCTCTAGACTCCACTACCAAACTCTGGCTCCACCTTTTCTGGGGGGGGGGGGGGGTTATGCCCCTCCTATACTACTACTTCACGGCAGTACTCCAAGTACTCCATGAACCAAGTCAGGGTTCCAGAAGAGTAGAATATTAGAGACAGAAGCGGTTAGGTTCAAACCTCGATCTATCTAGACACCTCGGCCTCGAATTACGGAGTGCCGCATCACCCTCGATCGGGTATGTTCATTCATCGGATATGCACGATTGTATTGGGTCGGACCTATTACCGATTGGGTTGGGGGTACCGGCCTACCTCCCGCTGCCTAGACAAACGTAAGATGGAACACGCACGGTCATCCTTGCGGACGGACATGACAACAAGCAGTAACAATATTAGCATGAATACTTCTTATTAATTGTTATCCTACCGATGCAACGCCATTCGGCTTACGCGGAATAACACTGCTATCTGCACACAGCAAATACATCACTGCTGATTTCACCTTGATTCCTCGAAACATCACCATCACTGATAGAACAATTACGTTACCATTCTAATGTCACGAAGCACATTACACCTTTCTAATAATAAGCTCTACCTTATTATTTACAGCGTCTAGCATGTTGATGTAATGACGGACAAACTGTCGCCTTGCCTGCGTAATGAATAAACCAAACCCGTAACTGCTACACACTGTAAAGCACATCGTTCGGCCTATTTTATTTACACACCACTCGCTGTGGAATACGGCTTGTTCCACCAGGTAACACATTACCTTGCTGATCGATAAAGCCTACTTAAAAATGCAAACCGCCAACTGTAACGGATAACGCTACGCGACAACTCAATTTTACGACGGCAATTAATTCATTCCGGGAACTCAGCACGGCATCACGACAACAATTAAATAATAGAATAAGTACTCAACTAACCTGTGATTGAAGAATCACACCCTTGACTGTAGATGTCCGCACTGGCCGCGAATATTGACATCAAATTTACATCAGCCTGTTGGCTGCGATCTGTCTACGCTGAGGTTTGGTGGGCGACTGCTCACGACAAAGTCAGTGCGCCTTCCCCTCGCCTACACGGGCCGCGTGACTTTCATGATTCATGAAGAAAACCAGAGTCACGATAAGTTCCACCACCCCGTGCTGCATGAAGCACTCGTGAACCTAGAGATCTCTACCACGTACGCACTTGAGGGAACATTCTAGATTTTTCTATAAATAACGAGAATAGCTCCGCCCCGCACTATTTTTTGATGGGGAATCCCCTATTAATTGATATTAATTCAAGGGAGACCAACGCATCGCACTCCCTTCAAAGGGATATTATGCAGAGATCTGCCGATCTTTATCCGTTTCGTCACATAGGCCCCCACTTAAGATGGTCGACCCGGTCGAACTCACTAGACAAAGAACGGTCTGAACTCTGAACCTCTACTCTATCAAGATTGGATTCCCAGGAAAAGACGTTCCATAACATTTACTTTCCCCGCGGAGATCCACCAGAATGGTATGGATGCTGGATCACCAACCCCCGCCTCAAACATACGTTATCTCCAGCGATTAGGCCCGAAACGTAACGGCCTGGTGATTGGCTTACAGGATCTGTCTACACTGGACTGTTCCGCATCCACCTGTTGCAGGCCATCGGTTACTTTACTGAAGGTTCGTTCGTCCCTTCCGACAATAGGATATTTCCTATCCCGACTAGGCATCACCTTCGTGGACTGTTCGCGGATGTCGACCGAAATGAATGGTCGCTTACTCCAGGTTCGTCTGGAGTACCCTTGCTCCTGCCTTCTCTCCCGCGAGTAAGGACAGTGAGCCTGTCGGCGTATCGAGTCACCCGACGATCCCGTCGTGCCAGATGTGACTTCGCCTGTCCGACCTCGATTCCCAGTGTACTGAACACCACGGGCCTCTTCCCGACGGAGCCCGTTCGCTCTATCTACGGTTGAACGCTCAGGAGACCGCAGACCCTCCCCACAGGATGTACTGCGTAGGACTGAGTCTTCCTCGCCCTCGTCTGGACCCAGAACCGAATCTAGCGCGATGGTAGTCGCACTATCTTGTGGAGAAACTACCTCGGACCTCTCCAAATTCTGAAGGAGAGTACAATGGAACTTACGCAATTCCCCGCGGACCTTCACCTCATACGTGGATCGGGACATTATCCGCTCCACAGGAAAAGGGCCCTGCCATCCGAGTTCGAATTCCGCCCCCTCGATTGGGAGAAGCGCGAGAACCCTATCTCCAATCTGCAGAGATAAACCGTTTCTGGTCTTGTGCTTTGGTGCTGCCAGACAACACGTTGGGCACGACCGAATATATCTCCGCACGTCGCCTGTCATTCCCGGCCAGTGGTAGTGGCTGGAAAGACACTGGACTGTTGTCCCCACATCCTTATGTCCGGTTAAGGATAAGGTATGCACTCTATGTATCAAGCGGGATCTGTAGTCAGTAGGGACTACCATCTGACCGTACTGGCTATCCCCTTGCCCGGCTCTACGATAATGCAACCGGTTTTCTACATAGAACTGACCCGGAGTTGGCGGGACAGAACTCTAGGACACCTCCAGTAAGTAAGGACGCAAAGTCTGGTCCCCACTTTGAGCACTGCTCACTAACCTCGCAAGAGAATGGTCTATTTCCTTACCCCCCCCCCCCTGCCTTTTTCCATCCTTTGCCCTGGCCTGCCTAGCGCTCACTAGACAATGTTCCCTGGGGTCCCCCAGGAATACATGCGGACGACCGAGGATCAAAGGGTAAATAGGATCAGACAGCACAGCCGCCTGGACGCTTCCCGTAACGTACCTGCACCGAATGTCAATCCGAGCAATCGGCAAGTCCATAGCTACGGAGCTCCTCATGGCCAGCTGAAATTCTCTTGTCTCGCCGGTGAGCTGCCCTGGGCTCACAAGGTGGGATGAGATTACAGCTTCAAACTGCAATCCTGTATCGTATAGACATTCCACCTGCTTCCCATTCACCTCTATCGTTTCGATCACAGGTGATTTCTCAGACTTTGGTTTCTCCCGACCCTTAGGTGTGGTCTCGCTAGGACTACCTCTAGTAGAGGCGAGACACGCAAAGTGCAAGTCCTTTGGCTTCCTCAGACAATCTACAGTATTATGGGAAGGGGACTTACAGTGCTTACACCACCTCTTACTCCACTTCCGTTTTGGGGAGGCGGGAGGGCTTTGCTTATCGGGTTTCTTACCAGAGTCTTTTACCACACGATCTGCTACATTGGATGATTCTTTGGGACCTTTGGTCTTAGGCTTCTGATCAAGCCCCTTCTGCCTTTTCTGTGAATCAGTCAGACTGGAATCCCCAGTCTCACCATAGACTTCCACATACCTTTCAGCTAACTTATTTACTATGTCTAGCCTTTCCGCCCCATTTTCCCCTACGAAATTCCTTAAAGGCTTGGACATCTGCATTTTCATTTGATCCACCACCATCAACTCTCTCAGACTCTCATAATCCTCTTTGAAATTGGCCAACGCCATCCACTTCAACAGGTATGAGTTCAACCTCACACTATAGGCCGAGAACATCTCACCTGGTTCTCTCTTGGAAGTTCTGAACCTCCGCCTGTAAGCATGGGCTGTCATTTCGAATCTTTTCAAAAGAGCCGATTTCAGGGTTGGATAATCATTTTCCATCCCTGGGGGAAGACGCGCATACACTTCGTACGCGGTGCCACGGAGTCCTTGTGAAAGCTTCAGATTCCAACGCTCAGGCTCTAAACCCATAGCTTTACACATTGCCTCGAACTTCTCTAAGAATTGATCTATCTTCTCTTGGTCCGGTTCAAATGGTGGAAACGGCCATTTCATAGCATGGTAAGCTGGTCTGCTGGCTACTGATGAGCTAGGTAAAGCTACTCCACCTACTGCTCCCTCAGACTCACCAACCGATTTAGCCTCTACCTCAAGTTGCTTCATACGGAACTCATGTTCCATTTCCAACTTCCTAGCATCTAATTTCTTAGACTCTAGGTCAGCTGCCAGTTTTTGTGCCTGTTGGTCTGCCACCAACTTTTGCTCTTCAAGTGCTACCTTTCGAGCTTCCAGCTCAATTTCTGACTTTCTTCGCTCCCTCTCTTCTGCTCTGAAGTCTCTCTCTACTTCCAGTACATAGGCTTTGAACTCCTCACCTTCCAATCCCATCTCAGTTGCAGATGCCCGCACCTTAGCTAAATCTAAAGTACGAGTAGCCATGCTTAGTGTAACTTAGTATCAGTATAGATATGCAATACCCAATCACAATGCTAACTGTACTCCAACCAACACTGTAACTATGTATCTATACTAACGTAACTAAATGTCTGTCCACGTCGAAGAGAAAGGTATCAGTAGCCCTACTCGTCAAGTAGATAATAGGTATAGGACAGATGAGACTATAACCTATTCCTGCGAGAGGTCCCGGGTTCAGATCCCGGACGAGCCCCCACTCTATCTTGTGACATGACCGCCGGGGCTGGGACTGGTTTGCCACGATAGATACTATCCCCTGCCTTTGCTCCAACCACCTCAATAGCACTCGACATCTACCAGGCCCCACACAAGCCGGGACAGCTTAACCTCCCCTCCCTCACCTAGGGTTCCAAACCCCAAGGGGGCTCGGACCAGACACCAGTCATATCACTGCACAAAGTCATGACTAAGAGTACAAAAAAAAACTTTAATTCTGAACTACGTCAACCACAACACAGAGAAGGATGGCTGAAAGCCAGACTAGAAGAACTATGTACAAGATCAAAGACGCCGATGAGTATTCATCATGGAGGCGGACGATAGCTCGTGCGGTTGTCCAGTCGTGGTAGCGACTCACCCAGGCTCCTCCAGTGGACTGGAACTCCAAGGTCTGCTGCCTCTCCAAAGTTCCCTCTTCACCCAGAGAACCAAGCAAGGGCTGATCAAGCGCTGTACCACTGCCTGACTGACCCTGCACTGATGAACAAGGATCCTTCCTTGCTGTCGTACTATTTTCCTCGTCACACTCCTGATGAAGTCTGGGCCGACCCTATAACATTAGCGGTCTCCCAATTGCAGAAAAAGTACATGTAGCGCCGTCTCAAAATACACAAGAGCCAGGTCACTCTTCTATCTCATCAGTGACCCACACACTGATATGTCACCTACACAATAAGCGGTTGCTCCACACGAACACACAATGTCACTGGTAAAGTCTTATCAGGTGACTAAACACTTCACCTTAGTTCCATGTCCTTGGACAATAGATCTTCACACAGTATCATGTAACTACCCTGGTCAATGGGTAGTAATCACAACCTAGCATACACTGTCAACAGTTCATCACGATCGCATGAGGTAGCTCCCTACCTTCACAAACCTTGTCAACAGTTCATCACGTTGGCATGAGGTAGCTCCCTACCTTAACAAACATGTCACTCAGGTGTTTCCACCAATGTTGTAATCAATGTCCTAGTTCACTGGACCACATGTTGGCTTCATAAAGTTAACCAATGTAAAACCACTATTTAAGCATCAACTGATACATGGTGTCCCATAACCCAGCCGGGCCAGAAGCATATAACACAGGTCATGGTGACCGGTAACAATGATCACTTCGCTCAACTTGAAAGGTCACTACCTGGCAATTACCAAGGTTTACACAGAGACTGAATGTCACCAGTGCTTCACTGGCTTGAATCACCAGACGTTTCAGTGTTGGATCCTCTCAGGATCGGATGACACTCGTCGGACTCTTGATGGAGGTCCTAACCTAGACCTACCGACTTATTCAGCACTCAGCTCCTTCCAACATTGATCTTGCAGAATCAGACAACCACTCCCAGTATGACCTCAATCAACTTCGGGATAGGCACTGGACTGAGTGGGCCCATAGAGCTCATGGTGCAGCTCTCGAATCTTCTTCTGTATAGTAATAACAGATCCTGAAACACGGAGAGGTTGGTGTGAGTACTCAACTACAACAAAGACTACCAGCATCTCCACCCTGTCACCTGCCTCTCAGACATTCCTCATGTCTACCAACATGGGTATGAAATCATCACATCATAGATCTACTTAGTCACTATAATATATAGGCATAATGATGGTAGAAAAAGCAATCGCACACCTGTTCAGTCAAGTAACACTTCTGGGCTACATATAACCCCTAGCACCAGAGTCGACTGTATGACTCTGTCAAGCATCCTTCGCCTGGTGCCAGTCCAATCCGGTTTCATCTTCCATCATCAATCAACATACTTACTTTCCTTTCAGTGTAGGGATTACTGTATCGAGAAGGTGTCCAGCCGGACATCTCCTTCCTGACAGACTCATCAATTCATCAATCCCTTCACCCATGGACTGATGAATTACACACATTAATAACTATATGTCCATAATGAATTATACTCCTGATAATTCATTACTATAGCATTAACTAAGGAGAACTCATGACTTGTTACACTTAAATAGCAAAATCATATCACAGCCATAGTGTCAGGTCTGGGATCCCTGCCCCAGATCCTGAGTTGCCCTTGTATTCACTGACTATCTTTCAGGTCAGTCATACCTGTGCCGGTCGAGCACAGTGGTGGTGGCCATCCACCATTACACTTTCCCACAGCTACTGTGGGTCTCGTGTGCCTTGTCCCGTGACGACTTAAGTCACGTCATCCAATGTAGCAAACCTCTAGACTCCACTACCAAACTCTGGCTCCACCTTTTCTGGGGGGGGGGGTTATGCCCCTCCTATACTACTACTTCACGGCAGTACTCCAAGTACTCCATGAACCAAGTCAGGGTTCCAGAAGAGTAGAATATTAGAGACAGAAGCGGTTAGGTTCAAACCTCGATCTATCTAGACACCTCGGCCTCGAATTACGGAGTGCCGCATCACCCTCGATCGGGTATGTTCATTCATCGGATATGCACGATTGCATTGGGTCGGACCTATTACCGATTGGGTTGGGGGTACCGGCCTACCTCCCGCTGCCTAGACAAACGTAAGATGGAACACGCACGGTCATCCTTGCGGACGGACATGACAACAAGCAGTAACAATATTAGCATGAATACTTCTTATTAATTGTTATCCTACCGATGCAACGCCATTCGGCTTACGCGGAATAACACTGCTATCTGCACACAGCAAATACATCACTGCTGATTTCACCTTGATTCCTCGAAACATCACCATCACTGATAGAACAATTACGTTACCATTCTAATGTCACGAAGCACATTACACCTTTCTAATAATAAGCTCTACCTTATTATTTACAGCGTCTAGCATGTTGATGTAATGACGGACAAACTGTCGCCTTGCCTGCGTAATGAATAAACCAAACCCGTAACTGCTACACACTGTAAAGCACATCGTTCGGCCTATTTTATTTACACACCACTCGCTGTGGAATACGGCTTGTTCCACCAGGTAACACATTACCTTGCTGATCGATAAAGCCTACTTAAAAATGCAAACCGCCAACTGTAACGGATAACGCTACGCGACAACTCAATTTTACGACGGCAATTAATTCATTCCGGGAACTCAGCACGGCATCACGACAACAATTAAATAATAGAATAAGTACTCAACTAACCTGTGATTGAAGAATCACACCCTTGACTGTAGATGTCCGCACTGGCCGCGAATATTGACATCAAATTTACATCAGCCTGTTGGCTGCGATCTGTCTACGCTGAGGTTTGGTGGGCGACTGCTCACGACAAAGTCAGTGCGCCTTCCCCTCGCCTACACGGGCCGCGTGACTTTCATGATTCATGAAGAAAACCAGAGTCACGATAAGTTCCACCACCCCGTGCTGCATGAAGCACTCGTGAACCTAGAGATCTCTACCACGTACGCACTTGAGGGAACATTCTAGATTTTTCTATAAATAACGAGAATAGCTCCGCCCCGCACTATGTTTTGATGGGGAATCCCCTATTAATTGATATTAATTCAAGGGAGACCAACGCATCGCACTCCCTTCAAAGGGATATTATGCAGAGATCTGCCGATCTTTATCCGTTTCGTCACAGTAGGACATGAATTGTTGCTTGTAGGGCATGAATTATTGCTAATAGGACTTACATTATTGCTGGTAGTACATGAATTATTGCTAGTAGGACATGAATTGTTGTTAGTAGGACATGAATTATTGCTAGTAGGACATGAATTATTGCTAATAGGACATACATTATTGCTAGGAGTACATGAATTATTGCTAATAGGACATGAATTTCTGCTGGTAGGACATGAATTGTTGCTAGTACGACGAATAATTGCTAGTAGGACATGAATTGTTGCGGGTAGTACATGACTTGTTGCTAGTAGGACATGAATTGTTGCTAGTAGGACATGAATTATTGCTAGTAGGACATGAATTATTGCTAGTAGGACATGAATTGTTGCTAGTACGACGAATTATTGCTAGTAGTACATGAATTATTGCTAGTAGGACACGAATTATTGTTAGTAGGACATGAATTATTGCTAGTAGGACATGAAGTATTGCTAGTAGGACATGAATTGTTGCTAGTAAATATGAATTATTGCCAGTAGGACATGAATTATAGCTGGTATGACATTAGTTATTGCTTGTAGGGCATGAATTATTGTTATTAGGACATACATTATTGCTGGTAGTACATGAATTATTGCTAGTAGGACATGAATTATTGCTAGTAGGACATGAATTATTGCTAGTAGGACATGAATTATTGCTAATAGGACATGAATTATTGCTAGTAGGACATGATTTATTGTTAGTAGGACATGAATTATTGCTAGTAGGACATGAAGTATTGCTGGTAGGACATGAATTATTGCTAGTAGGACATGAAGTATTGCTAGTAGGACATGAATTATTGCTAGTAGGACGTGAATTATTTCTAGTAGAACATGAATTATTGCTAGTAGGACATGAAGTATTGCTAGTAGGACATTATCTCTTTACTTTGCTGAACTAATCTGTTACTTTGCTAACCTGCGATCTAACTTCTGCAGTCTCCAAACCTCCGACCTACGTGGTGCTTTCCGTGTTTATGAATTCGATGTTGTCCAGGGTATTCTCTCCTCGTCTGTATTGTAGTTTGTTATAGTGCCGTCCCCCAAATTGTCCTTTCCGATCCGATTTTGAGAAATGATTTTTCGGCCCATTCAACCGCCGTGTTTTCGGTCGGTTATAATTAGGGCTCTTATTGTGTATCTACTTCTGCTTTCGTAGATAGGGCTGCGATTTGGCTACCTGGAGTCAGTGTTTTCTGTCTGTTAGTGAGTTTTTAACTTTGGTGCTTGTCACATGTCTGGTCAGAGTCGCGCGCTTGTAAGGCCTGGCGTAGTTGTGTTCCAGCCCCTTCTCATGTTTTTTTTTTCCTTCAGGGAGTTTTTAACCAATTGTCGTCTTTCCTGGGGGTGTAATCTCTTCTCCTAGCTACCGTCAATTCTTGGTGGCTATATTTTTCATTTTCGTCCTCCTCTTCTACTTCCTGTTCTGTTGCTTCCTGCTGCATACCATGCGAACCTTTACATTCTTCCTCCACATTCTGAAACCACTAACAATACACTGATTTACGAAAATACTTTAAAGTAGATCGAAACGTTTCACGTATTGTAGTCTCTCTTCTGAAATCACATTTTAAAATAATCTATCACTCAACATTCGCATGGCGGCAATCTCTTGCCATCGCCAACTCGACTTATCGAAAATGAGATGCTTGAAGATTGCTGCCAACTTAACTATAACGTAATTATCAGACAGACACGGGGATCAATACCTTGTGCCAAATATACTGAACGACATAATATCAAATGGTTTGGCCATCTCGTTAGAATGCAACACCATCAACTACCAACACTGACGCTACGAAGATCTGCTACGAGAGCAAGAGCGCCCGAGAAGAAAATGGATTGACGACATCAAAGACGTTGTACAATCACACGGAATGACACCATCCAGTGCCATCTAATGTTTTGGCTGTTTGTGATTTCTTGGCTGGTTTATGGTCAGTATTTTGTCATTGCTATCTGAACGAACGTCACTCATACCTATGTATGGAAAACCATCGGAAGGCGGCCTACGTCTAAATCGCTCGAAGGTTTGTTTCAAACGCGATAAGTGAGGTTACGAATTGCATTCGTAACTTCTTCGACCCAGAAATGTTATGATGATCATTATATATTAGATGTATGCAGATCTGATATACATTATATAGTCTCCGAAATGTTTTGTTTCATTTTAGATACGTCTCTGACCTCTTTGAAGTGAACACCAATTATTACGTCGATTACAACGAAATAGGTAAGTACCTGAAATCTTCCTAACTATTTTGTCTCGGAACAATGAAGACATAAACAATAGATTGCACATTTATTACCTCGCTGGATTCATAATCAAGTGGGTCAATATCAGCCTATTAAGAGAGGTGTGAGACAGGGATGTGTAATTTCTCCAGATCTGTTTTCCCTGTACAATGAAAATATTTAGAAATGTAGAAGTTATGAAAGGAATCTTCATTGGAGGAAAAAATATCAAACGCATTAGATATGCAGATGAAACAGTATTGATTGCAGACAATTGGCAGGATATGCAACATGTAGTAGATGCGGTTGTCGCACACAGTGAACAACTAGGGTTCTACTTAAATTGTAAGAAGACACATATTATGGTCGCCATTAGCCAGGCGGAAATACGACAATGTAATATACAAGCAGTTGGGAATATTCTTAAACAAGTAAATCGGTACAATTATCTCGGAACAGTCATAACATCCGATGGAAAAAGTCTTGAAGTGGTAAACACAAGAATCGCCATGGCGAAGGTTACCTTGTGCAAGATGAAAAACATACAAACCATTAAAAAATATGTCATTTGCAACGAGAAAAAGAGTGTTAAGGTGCTACATAGAACCTGTGCTTTTGTATGGATGTAAAGCGTGGGCAATGAGCAAACAGGCTGAAAAACATCTGATGGCTGCGGAAATATGGTTTCTGAGTAAAATGCAAAGAATACCATGGACAGATAGAAAATCAATGACCAAGTCCTACAAGAAACAAATGAAAATCGTAAACTGATTAGTGAAATTAGACGTAGACAGTCAACATTTTAGGTCACGTTATGAGAAGAAATAAATTGGAGAACTTGGCGACAACTAGCAAAATTGAGGGGAAAAGAACAAGAGGAAGGCATAGAAGTCAATACCTGGATGGTTTGACCACATGGCTTGTTCGAGACAGGAACACTGAGCTGATACACGACTGTGGTAATCGAGTCAGATGATGAGACATGACCGCCTACGCTTACCGGCATGACACATGAGGATGATAATGACCGTGTTACAGTAGACGCTACTACCTGCTTTCTGTTAGCGACGAATGTTGGGCGGTGCTCACCAAACCCGACACCTTACACTGGAGGTGCGGGGGGGGGGGGGGGGGGTAAATGCAACCTAAAGACTAAATGTCATGGCAGGGCATACCAGGCCCTAAGCCTTGGTCGGCATCTCATCTAGCATGGAAGCTCCCACAGGCGGACAGTTAGAGCATTGCTTTGCTGGTCTGGCAGCTTCTGCGGCTTGTCTTGTTCCATATATATTGGTGTTACCTTTCCCCCGGAGTAAACTAGGCAGGCTAAGAGGGATCATGCTGCATGGGCAATACATGGTCTCTACAGTTCAGCCCAGGCTTTGTGATATGGCGAGGTATAACATTCGCTACCGTCATGGGTTGTAGTTGCAATGCCTGATTAGAGGCACAATGTAACAAGCTATCGTCTGTCAATACAGCAAGGTGCCAGTACGTTGTGATTCTGTCCTTCATTGGGAGATGTAAGGCTGTGACAGAAGGAAGACGATACAATGTTCTCACCCGTAAGAAACCATGGACAATCTGATCGTCAAGTGCCTAGCGTTTCAAACATTAGGAGAAAGCTTCTTCAACCCAGTAGTCTTAAGTCACTCTGTGGGTCCCTGGATCAGGTTAAATTGACCTGGGATTTCAGAAGATTGATACTGGACGGATCAAGGGTAGGCAACTCAAGAGTGTTTGGGCGTTCAAGGGGGAGAACTGTTAAAAAAACTATTATGGCAACTAAAGGTAGACAACTCAACAATAATTGAGCAACCAAGAGTAGATAACTCAGCAACAATATGGCACAAATCGTGGACAACTTAATGATTTATGGGAAATCAGGAATAGATAACTCAGCAATATTTGAGCAGCTAAAAGTAGAAAAGTTAACAATATTATGGCAACCAAGAGTAGACAACTTAACGGCAATATAGTAACAAAGGGTAATCAACTTAATAATGTGTGGGCAACGACGAGTAGACAATTCAAAAACATTTGGACAACTAAGAGTAGACAAATCGACAACATCTTGGTTAACAAGAGTTGTTTTGTGTTTAAGTTGCATATCCTTTACAGGACGCCGCCGTCAACACTAGCATTTTACTGCCGTTGTTGAATGTCTTGGCAAATTTTACGTTCAGTAGTTTGCCATTGTTTTCTGAACGACCGGCTCCCATACCAACATGTTAAAACCAGCGAGAAATAGTCTGCTGCTAAATCGTTCACCGCTGTGTTTCGAACGCGGATAAGCAGCATTACGAATAGAGTTCGCAAACCCATCGCCACGGAGGTCGGAAATCAAGAGTAGACAACTCAAAAATATTTGGGCAACATAGAGTAGACAAGTCAACAATTATTGGACTAGCAAGAGTAGACAACTAGACAACATCTGGGTTACAGAGAATATACAAATCAACAACCTTTGGATAACCAAAGCAGACAACTCAACAACAATTGAACAACCAAGAGTAGACAATTCAACAACATTTAGGTTGTCATGAGTAGACAACATAACAAAATTATGTCAACCAAGAGTAGACAATTCAACACTATTAGGGCAATCAAGAGAAGACAATTCAACTCTATTTGGACAATCAAGAGTAGACAATTCAACACTGTTTGGATAATCAAGAGTAGACAATTCAACACTATTAGGGCAATCAAGAGTAGACAATTCAACACTATTTGGACAATCAAGAGTAGACAACACAACAATATTTGGGCAATAATGAATACAGAATTCAACAATTCGTCACAACCACAACAACAGCAACAACAACACACAAAAAAACATTAGTAAATTAAAGATGTATTTCTGAACCATTAACGTATATTTAACGATGATGAAATTAACGAAGACAATGTATTAGTTAACCTTATCTTGTGTTGCTGTAATTACAGCTTGAATTATTTCAGAAATATACGCTGGCATGCTTAATGCTCCATTCGTTTCACACACAGTCCCGAGGTAAGTTGATATCCTCATCATCATCAAGTGCATCGCCAGCTGGCATAGGTGATCATGTCACTCCACAAAGCTCGGTCCTTGAGGTTCTGAATCAACTCTTTTGATGAAATCCCTCCATGCCACCGTCTAATTTAATCCAGCATCATTTACCCCTGTCAGTCTTTGCCTCTGATCTTTCCATTCGTCGTAAGGGTCTCCAATGCCTCTCTTCTCATTTTATTAAGTTGATAATGTAAAGAGGTGAACATAAGACGCTGGATAGGCCATAAATTGAGACAACCAGAAAATAGTATAACTAGAAAAACGTGTTTCTCTTTAACCCACACGGCAAGAGAAATAGAGAAATGCCTAAAAACTAATGGAGTAGAGAAATCGTTCTGACAGAAACGACATGGGGGGGGGGGGGGGGAGGGCTTGGGGTGAGTAGGTTGATGGCCTATGTCCCAGTGATTTATTAAGGATGAAAGAAGATACAGACAAATGTATTGAATGTATAAAGGATGAAAGAAGATACAAGACAAATGTATTGAATGTATAAAGGATGAAACAAGATACAAGACAAATGTATTGAATGTATAAAGGATGAAAGAAGATACAAGACAAATGTATTGAATGTATAAAGGATGAAAGAAGATACAAGACAAATGTATTGAATGTATAAAGGATGAAAGAAGATACAAGACAAATGTATTGAATGTATAAAGGATGAAAGAAGATACAAGACAAATGTATTGAATGTATAAAGGATGAAAGAAGATACAAGACAAATGTATTGAATGTATAAAGGATGAAAGAAGATACAAGACAAATGTATTGAATGTATAAAGGATGAAAGAAGATACAAGACAAATGTATTGAATGTATAAAGGATGAAACAAGATACAAGACAAATGTATTGAATGTATAAAGGATGAAAGAAGATACAAGACAAATGTATTGAATGTATAAAGGATGAAAGAAGATACAAGACAAATGTATTGAATGTATAAAGGATGAAAGAAGATACAAGACAAATGTATTGAATGTATAAAGGATGAAAGAAGATACAAGACAAATGTATTGAATGTATAAAGGATGAAACAAGATACAAGACAAATGTATTGAATGTATAAAGGATGAAAGAAGATACAAGACAAATGTATTGAATGTATAAAGGATGAAAGAAGATACAAGACAAATGTATTGAATGTATAAAGGATGAAAGAAGATACAAGACAAATGTATTGAATGTATAAAGGATGAAAGAAGATACAAGACAAATGTATTGAATGTATAAAGGATGAAAGAAGATACAAGACAAATGTATTGAATGTATAAAGGATGAAAGAAGATACAAGACAAATGTATTGAATGTATAAAGGATGAAAGAAGATACAAGACAAATGTATTGAATGTATAAAGGATGAAAGAAGATACAAGACAAATGTATTGAATGTATAAAGGATGAAAGAAGATACAAGACAAATGTATTGAATGTATAAAGGATGAAAGAAGATACAAGACAAATGTATTGAATGTATAAAGGATGAAAGAAGATACAAGACAAATGTATTGAATGTATAAAGGATGAAAGAAGATACAAGACAAATGTATTGAATGTATAAAGGATGAAAGAAGATACAAGACAAATGTATTGAATGTATAAAGGATGAAAGAAGATACAAGACAAATGTATTGAATGTATAAAGGATGAAAGAAGATACAAGACAAATGTATTGAATGTATAAAGGATGAAAGAAGATACAAGACAAATGTATTGAATGTATAAAGGATGAAAGAAGATACAAGACAAATGTATTGAATGTATAAAGGATGAAAGAAGATACAAGACAAATGTATTGAATGTATAAAGGATGAAAGAAGATACAAGACAAATGTATTGAATGTATAAAGGATGAAAGAAGATACAAGACAAATGTATTGAATGTATAAAGGATGAAAGAAGATACAAGACAAATGTATTGAATGTATAAAGGATGAAAGAAGATACAAGACAAATGTATTAAATGTATAAAGGATGAAAGAAGATACAAGACAAATGTATTGAATGTATAAAGGATGAAACAAGATACAAGACAAATGTATTGAATGTATAAAGGATGAAAGTAGATACAAGACAAATATATTAAATGTATAAAGGATGAAAGAAGATACAAGACAAATGTATTGAATGTATAAAGGATGAAACAAGATACAAAACAAATATATTAAATGTATAAAGGATGAAAGAAGATACAAGACAAATGTATTGAATGTATAAAGGATGAAACAAGATACAAGACAAATGTATTGAATGTATAAAGGATGAAACAAGATACAAAACAAATATATTAAATGTATAAAGGATGAAAGAAGATACAAGACAAATGTATTGAATGTATAAAGGATGAAACAAGATACAAGACAAATGTATTGAATGTATAAAGGATGAAACAAGATACAAAACAAATATATTAAATGTATAAAGGATGAAAGAAGATACAAGACAAATGTATTGAATGTATAAAGGATGAAACAAGATACAAGACAAATGTATTGAATGTATAAAGGATGAAACAAGATACAAAACAAATATATTAAATGTATAAAGGATGAAAGAAGATACAAGACAAATGTATTGAATGTATAAAGGATGAAACAAGATACAAGACAAATGTATTGAATGTATAAAGGATGAAACAAGATACAAAACAAATATATTAAATGTATAAAGGATGAAAGAAGATACAAGACAAATGTATTGAATGTATAAAGGATGAAACAAGATACAAGACAAATGTATTGAATGTATAAAGGATGAAACAAGATACAAAACAAATATATTAAATGTATAAAGGATGAAAGAAGATACAAGACAAATGTATTGAATGTATAAAGGATGAAAGTAGATACAAGACAAATGTATTGAATGTATAAAGGATGAAACAAGATACAAGACAAATGTATTGAATGTATAAAGGATGAAACAAGATACAAAACAAATATATTAAATGTATAAAGGATGAAAGAAGATACAAGACAAATGTATTGAATGTATAAAGGATGAAACAAGATACAAGACAAATGTATTGAATGTATAAAGGATGAAACAAGATACAAAACAAATATATTAAATGTATAAAGGATGAAAGAAGATACAAGACAAATGTATTGAATGTATAAAGGATGAAAGTAGATACAAGACAAATGTATTGAATGTATAAAGGATGAAACAAGATACAAGACAAATGTATTGAATGTATAAAGGATGAAACAAGATACAAAACAAATATATTAAATGTATAAAGGATGAAAGAAGATACAAGACAAATGTATTGAATGTATAAAGGATGAAAGTAGATACAAGACAAATGTATTGAATGTATAAAGGATGAAAGAAGATACAAGACAAATGTATTGAATGTATAAAGGATGAAAGAAGAAACAAGACAAATGTATTGAATGTATAAAGGATGAAACAAGATACAAGACAAATGTATTGAATGTATAAAGGATGAAAGAAGATACAAGACAAATGTATTGAATGTGAGATGAAATGCAGTCGGTATGAAACGTCTGTATCATACGAGGTGGATTCAAATGAAAATCTTAAATTTATGTGTGTGTGGTGAATATATTCTGAAAAAGTAAAGAACAAAAGTATCATTTTTCTATGTAGTCACCATTGAGCTCAATGCAAGTCCTCCTGCGACGACAAAATGCTAGGATTCTTGTAGAAAATATTCTCTTGGTCGGTCACAGAAGTCAGGCCGTTTTGAAACTCCCTACTCCACTCATACATTGACGTCTCCAAGTCAAGAACGGGAAGTCACCATGTTAGTCCAACTGATCGGTGTAGGGGTTGAACCCTCTACCTCAACATCCGTACACAGGATGTGTTAGAACCAGTTGTCTTATCCATTCGATCATGTTAACCTCCGAAGAACAGATATACCATTATAGTCTATAGAGAATATCGTGGCAGGGAGTGACCGGAGGATGTAGTCGACACTTAGTAGGTAGAGGACAGGCTAGACTG
Source organism: Cepaea hortensis (assembly GCA_963921405.1). Lineage (NCBI taxonomy): Eukaryota > Metazoa > Mollusca > Gastropoda > Stylommatophora > Helicidae > Cepaea > Cepaea hortensis. Next base: position 259,305,067 of record OY992876.1, read on the forward strand.
AAACATAATCAGACTGCAACAGGTACCATTATTATTGGACCTCTTCGCTGGCTGTGGAAGATGACGGAGCATGTATGGGAATGTCCCGAATGCTGTGATATCTGTTCTGAACTTACCATCATATTATCGTTAAGTTCCTTGCCTGCTGGCGTAGGCGTTTATGTCTCTCCATAGATCGCTGTCTTTGCTTTCTGGATCAACCCTCCTGATAATATTCCTCTATGCCACCGTCTCAATCCATCCAGCTTCATTTCTCATGGTCTGTCTCTGCCTCTCTTCCTCTCGATCTTTCCAGTTATCACTGTGTTCTCCAATGCCTCTCTTCTCAACATATGACCGGGAATTAGAGGTGTTTCCAATGCACCAGGGCCAGGTTCTATACTGGCCAAGACCTATTGACGCGTCCTCGTCGAGCGTCCTGGGCAACAGGTCCCTTCGGGGTCCTGGCTAAAGTCAGTAGGATCGCCGATTCCTCCGAAGTCGGAGAGTGTCTGCCTGTACGGCGAGGAACCACCAGTTTGCACACCAATAACCCAGACATGGGACAACGGATACTCACGCAAACCTCAGGTCCTGTATGACATCACACTGATGTTGGACAACAGGATGTCTTCATCCGACATACAGGACTTCGCGTTGGAGCTCAAGCCAACGAACACAAGCAAGCAAGCAAACAACACATGACTGAAGAAAGCTGTTTGTCTCATTCTTATTGTTGAATATAATGTTTCACTGACTCTAAACTGTAGAAAATCATGAAAATTTGGGAGAATAATGTGGTGATTTTCCCTTGCCTTCCACGTCCAGGTGGGACCCTTTCACCTATGCCGTTGGTAACCATTTCCGCCTTTCAGAACAAGTGAGTTCCCTGCCCTGCACTCAACTCATTATATAAACTAGACTATATGATAATGATTATGATGAAGATGTCTGTATGTATTGCTTATTGGAAAGATGTGTATTGTTTTTCCAGCTACCTGAACTACGGTGCAATTGGGAAGATGATTGGTCATGAGATAACTCACGGGTTTGACACTGAAGGTGAGCTGCCTGCTTCTTCTCTGTCATATTGTGTTTCGTTTTGTGTCCGGGTCAGTATTATGTTCTCCCGTAGAAAGTGTTTACGTTGAATTATCACGTTCTGCCTTATTACAGCCTTCTGTCTCGTGTACTGCCAATATTCTTATAGTCTGTGCCGTGAGGCGTTGGTGATCATGTCTGTCCACAGTCTTCTGTCTCGTGTACAGCCAATCATTTCTGAAACCGACGTTCCTCCATACCACGATATCAAACTATCTATTTGGTTTTCCGCTGCCTCTCCTTCCCTCCAACTTTCCTGTTGTGATCATATTATCCAGTTTTCATGTTTTGACCCATGCCCAAGGAATGTGGATTGTCTTCCTGTGATGCGAGTAGCGAGTTCTCTTTGTGAGTTAACTTCTTTCTAGATATTTCCATTGTTTTTTTTGTTTTTTTTCTGTCGGTCCACAGTGTTCTCACCATTGTTCTACAGACCACACCTTCGCACCCTCAACATAATTCCTCATTTGTCTACTAATTTGCATGTGTTTGTTTACACTGTAACATATGCTTTACAATATACATATTACATTTAATTTGCCGATGACATAGTGCTTTTAAGTTCAACACACACAGATGCCCTAGAGAAAATAAACCATCTACAAAAATGTTTCAAGACCAATTGGTCTCCATATTAACACTGCAAAAACAAAAACTATTGATCTTACCAACAGTTCAGACGAGACCAAATCAAACAACCATGTTCTTGAAAAAGTCAACAGCTTCACATACCTAGAAAGCAAAATGACATCTACAGGGGACTCAACACCAGAAATATTATCTAGAATCGCACTGGCATCTGGTGCCTTCAATAAACTGTCAAACACCTGGAAGTCAAAGACACTCAGCAAACACACAAAACTTAAAATCTTCAACTCTTGTGTGATTCCAGTGCAAACGTATGGATGTGAGAGTTGGAAATCAACGGTAGTTTTAGATTTAAAAAAAAAATTAGACAATTTTGAGAACAAATGTGTTAGAAGAATTCTAAACCTCCACTGAACAGATTTCAGAACCAATACGCAAATAAGACAAAAGACTAAGCAAGATATTGTATCAAATTTTATAAGAAAACGCCATCGGAACTACATCGGCGATGTACTCAGAATGGACAAGACAAGACTCCCCAACAAAGCCCTCTTATGGTCACCAGTAGGGAAAAGAAAACGGGGAAGACCAAGAGAGACCCTGCGTAGAACCATCATCGGAGAAGGCTCATTCAACGGCCAAGTGAACATCCAGGATCTACAACAGGTAGCAGCGAACCGCCGGACATGGAGAGCCATGACTTCTGCCTTATGCGCCGCCTTAGGCTCAAGAGAATTGATTGATTGATTGATTGATTTAAGAATCGACATCACAGCATTCGGGGCATTCCCATAAGTGCTCCGTCCCCATCCTCAGTAGCCAGCGAAGAGTTCCAATACTAATAGTACCAGTAGCAATCTGATTATAAGTCCGTCTCGCCTTTCCTCTGAGCGTTGAGCGTCGGCCAGATCCCCTCGTCACTCCTCACTGTCTCATTCTTGCCATACCATGATAATCCATTTGCCCGAGGTGTGCACGTGCTCCCACAAGGCCGCAACCACATCTGCCTTGTCATGTATCAATACTCCACCAAGTTCTGCAGAGCCAGCCAATCTGTCCGCCTGTTCATTTCCCAGCACACCGGCATGCCCCGGAGAAAAGATCCAGGCGATGCTTGTCATCCGTGACCTCCGAAGCGAAGCAAGCCACTCCGCACGAAGCCTGCCCGTCCTCACCCTCGTCAGAATGCTTTCTGAGTCAGTTACAATCACGATGTGTGTGTGTGTCGTATTCTCCATCCAGCGGAGAGCCGCAGTGACTGCCTCCACCTCCATTCTTAAGCTGAATGTTATGGTATCATATGCCAGGTTCTCCTGCTTTGGCTATGAACCCCCAGCCACTTCTCTCACCTCTTGACACCGAACCATCTGTGTAGATAATCTATCACCCGAGTGAGCATTGTCCTGAATTAGTTGCTGGATTTCCACTTCCGTGGCCCCTGCTGGCCACACCCTGCACTCCCGGCTTAATGAGATTATAACTCTGCACAAGTCTGACTGCTCCGCTGGCACTCTGACCCACTCCTCTCCACGCTTAATGTTCTCGAAGGGGCACACTTGTCTGATCGTATCCTCCACCTGAGCCATCCATGATTTCCCTCTTATCAGTAGCTGACCCTTAACTGCTTCTAGCGCCTCATGCAGTGGGTGGTCTGTGTCTGAAGCTACTCTGAGGTATGCCTTCGCCTGCATCATCTTGAGCCTACCAGCAACAGTCGGCAGACCAAGGATGTAACGCATACACACTACTGGGCTGTCTCTAGTGCATCCCAGAATGACCCGCATAGCTTCGTTCTGTATGGGCTCTAACTTCACCAGCTGACTCTATGAGACAGTGAGCAAACCTAATCCATAATCACTTACTGAGAGGATCAAGTGCTGGTATAGTGTGAAAAGCATTCTCTGCTCTGTGTCCATTGCAGCCATAGTTTTAAGTGCACCGAGTCCCTTTTGAGATCTTGTCACAACCGTCTCCACATGGTCCTTGAAGGATAGGCTCCTGTCAAATGTGATCCCCAGATACTTCAGTTTGTTCTCTCTGCTGACATTTCTACCATCTATCGCGAGGCTTGGGACATCAGCTCTTACAATCCTGTTGTCCAGAGGGCACCACAAAACAACCGCCTTTTCCGGGTGGATGACAGCGCTCATTTCTGTGCACCAGTCAATCACTTTATCCACTGTCGCCTGTAACTCCTGGGCTGTTTGCTCCCTATCTCTCCCCTGCCTATATGCAAGAATATCATCTGCAAATGTTAGTATTCTTCCAACCCCTGGTGCTTCTAGTTTGCAATCTTGCTCGTATACACATTAAAGAGCACCGGTGAGACTGCAGATCCCTGTGGCAGTCCCGGGGTTAACATATGTGCCTCTGAGGTCCATGCACCCAGACGGAGAGCAACCTGACGAGAGTGCAGGACGGCTGCTATCCAGTTCACCAACCAGGGATTGACCCCCTTTTCCATCAGTGCGGTCATCAAAACATCATATCGTACTCTATTGTACGCATCCTCAAGATCAAGCGCTACCGCCGTCGTTTCCTGTCTACTCTGGAACCCTTCATAAACATCAAAGGCAAAAATGTCTGCACATGACCAGGTATCTTTTCCTGGCCTGTAGCTTCCGAGGCCTCTTGGAAGAAGCTTCCCCCTTTCCAAAAAAATCCTGCAGCTTAACAACGACTATCTTCTCTAAAACCTTCCCAAATGTATTTTGAAGGGTGATTGTCAGCAACTTGCTTGCGACAGGTCTTTCAGGACTCCCCTACTTTTGCACCACACGAAATAATAACTCGTGTCATTTGCAAAAGGAATGTAATTTATTTAGAGCTGGCGATAAACAAGCTCTGCGAGCGGAATACTTCATTGATAATAAACAGCATGGTACGTTACATAGATGCAATGAAGAGGTGATGATGATACTATTAATCACTGAATTAAGTCTAAAGCCTAACAATCACTATTGTCTAGAAACTTATAGCATTCGTAAGGAACACGTCTATTCTCTAGTCGTCTCAGTCCTGGTCTGTCCTCACGCTACTCATTGCGTGTTCAAACACGGACGTTGGATTCTCCGTGCGCTGGCGAGTCTTGCGTGCATAGTGGCCCAGCACGCTGGCCAGTTCACTCGAGTAACCTGGTACTCCACGGTTACTCGTAGAGGTGAGTTTCCCAATGTCTTGGGGAAACCCTCGCTCAGCTGTACTCAATGCTCCCTTGGTTGACACAAGTGTGTCCCGTTGTGAAGCTATTTATAGCGCTGGTGTCTCTCCTGTCTGGTGTCTTCTACTAGACTCTGTCTTAGCTCTATTACTTATATTCTTAACTCTCTAAACACTTGTTGGGATTTTTGACAGGCTCCTCTCCCCTCTGTGAAGTGTTACAACCCTTTAACTCATGCTTGTAACACGTTGTATGGTCACAAAAGAAAATTGGCTGTCCAATTTTGTCAAAGATCCAATAAGTTGTAAATCTCTCTTCTGGGGATAGAACAAACTCTCTTCTTCTCTTACTCACACTGTTCTATTTCTTCACTCGGCTAATTGAGTAGCCCATCGTATCAGTACAGTTGGCTATAAAACTTCTTGGGAATTGTTTTGATCCGGAACCGTTGTCTTATGACTTATGTCCTGACTTCCGTCTTTTGACCCTCTGTCTTCAGACTTCCGTCCGTTGACTTATGTCTTTTGACCTGTCCTCATATTGCCCAAAATGACAACCCAATCCAAGTTGACTCTGTTATGAGTACAACACATGAGCATTAAATGTTCATGTTATCAATAATATCAACTCCAACTCGTATACATAAAGTTCTACTCTTCACCTTCTCGCTTCCGCTTGTGAAGACATATTTTCAATGTTACATTAAGGTTTTTAAGAAGTTATTGTGTCCCCTGATTTGAGTTACTGTTCTTTGAAACAAATCGTGTATGCAACTTTTATGTGTTCGTTTTCCTGTTTGTTTGCGTGTTTTCTAATAAACTACAGTGTATTTAATTTGCTAACATGTGTATGCGTTATTATTCTACATGTGCGTATTCCTTCGAGCGCCGTAAATCGGTTTATTGTGGCTACAAATATTTGTTATTCTCATTTATGACCACAACTCCGTTTCAAGATGCTCAAAGTATTTTCCCTATCTAATCTACTAAAGTATAGCAGTAACACACATAAAACTTGACAACACATTGGTTACACAGATTGACACAGACAAGTCACAACAAGACGTTTTAAGCGGTAAAGAAAAAAAATGTGCCGCTACCTTTCTCTCTCTCTCTCTCTCTTTCTCTCTCTCTCTTTCTTTCTTTCAATGTTTAGTATTGTATACATTCTCTCCTCTCATTTACACATCTCTCATCCAATTTCATACCATTCTTGCTAAAACATTCAATCGTCATTAAAATATGGTTCATGATATCACGTAAATGAACATTACATTAAATGATTGGCTGAATTATACAAGTCTTCACGCCAAATGACTGTGCGATTTGTTTGCACGCGTCATGCCTATTCAAAATATACAAGTTTGTGAGGATGGTTTGTTACCAATCCTGTAATGCTAACTAAGGTAATTTGGTGTGCTGTTCTAAATTTATCCTAAGGGAAATAATCTAACTAACTAATTACATTTAAGCAAATTGGGTTAATTACCTTAAAGTGTTATTGGTAAATGAAATGATGTTAATTCCTAACGGGTTGGGTTAGTTTAGAAATGATATTTTAAATAAATGACTTTATAAATGATTATGATTATGCGGTGATAAAGTAAAGTACTATCTAACAATTGTATTACTAATATTGGGGTTAACTTAAATGGGTTATTAACTAAATGATGGTGACTTCTAACTATCAAATAAGATAAATAAAGTTATATATGCACTTGAACATTTTGCAATTCAATTATTCATAGAAAAATGAAGTTATGCATACTGTTTATAAAACAATGTTATATATATATATATATATATATATATATATATATATATATATATATATATATATATATATATAACAGTTACGTTTCTATATATAATTTGCACTAACTAATGTCGTCCTTTCAGGTGTGAAAATGGAGCAATGTTCTTTGTAGACTATTTTCATAACATAGTTCATTTTGCCAACGTCTTATATGCTCTCCTTCCTGGATAGTGTATAAATATATAGTTCCCTACCAATTTATGTAGGTTCACAGCTAACACTTCAATGTTAATATAGCTTATGTATCTGTTAGCGCTGCAGACATATTACTTATGCGTCTATTCGTTTCACTGATAATGGCACTGTTACTCTTACATAGTTTTACCAGCTTGGCGATGATAACGCACTTACAGTGTAACTTATTCACCACATACGGCACTGATCTAATTAGCAATTACAGTGTCACTGTTTCTGGTGATCTCTGGTCGATCTCTTCCTGTACATCAGGTATTTCAATGGTTGACGGTCGACTCAAAGTGTCTGCCAACGAGTTCAATCTCCCCTTTAAATGCTGGATGGTAAATGCATAGTTCTGCAGTATCAAAGCCCACCTGTAGACTCTGTTGTTGTGGGGAATGCCAGACTGCATAACAGACAACGGAGAATTGTCGGTTTCGATCACAAACTGTGCTCCTGCCAAAAACCTATGAAGTTTTCTAACACAATAGATTAAGCTTAGGCCCTCCAATTCTGATGCTGAGTATCTCGATTCAGCTGGGCTGATCTTACGACTTACGTACATTACTGGGTGGAACTTCCCTTCGTAGACTGTCCTAGTACTCCAGATATGGAGATAGCACTTGCGTCTATACGTAAGAAATAGGTAAGATTTTGGTTAGGCAAACGCAGGATAGGTGGAACACTGAATAAATATTTCAATTTTGATAGAGCACTAATTAATCCTGCATCTTGCACATTTAGTTTAGCCGAAGCTTTCACAATATTCGAAAAAACACTAGTGATTTCCGCCAGATTGGGAATAAATTTACTATAATAATTCACAAGACCAAGTAAACTTCGGACCTGTTTCTTGGTCGTTGGCATAGTCAAATTTAGAATCTTGGTCACGATTCTTTCATCTGTTCTGAGTTGGCCCCTGCAGATGGTATGGCCTGGGAAGTCAATTTCTTCCATGCCCAACTCTACTTTAGTAGGCTTGACTGTAAGTCCGAATACTCGCAACCTGTCGAAGACATGTCGTAGTTTCTGTAGGTGTGACGTCCAGTCTACAGTATGAATACATATGTTATCAATGTATGTAGAAGTATTGGTCACCCCGTTGAGAAGATCCCTAGTTAGACGGACGAAAGTCGCTGGAGCATTACGAAGGCCAAAAGGAAGAAATCGCCACTCATAGAGACCTAAAGGTGTGGAGAAAGCTGTTAAAGGAATCGAATTTTCTTGAATCCGGACCTGCCAATAACCTTTCGTGAGGTCAAGCTTGCTAAAGATGCGAGATGTAGACATATCAAGGATCAAATCCTCGCATGCTGGGATTGGTTCAGCATCAATTTTGGTTACTTTATTCAAACGTCGATAATCGACGCAGAGTCAAATAGTTGCGTCCTTTTTGGCGACAAGGACGATAGGGAAAGAATATTATGACTGAGATTTCTGAATTATTCCACTCGACTCAAGAGATAGTATTTCTTTGTCGAGATTAGCCCTATAATTTAGATGGATGGAATAAGGTCGACACTTGATTGGGGTGTTGTCAGTCAGAATAATGGAGTGTTCTATTCTGTCTGTCTTTCCTGGGATGTCGGAGAAAATGTCTCTGTACTCCGTCACTAATTCTATCATCTGTCGTCGTTGCTCGTCTGTAAGTTTGGTTTCTATCTTTATACTGTCGATGGCCCCAGTCGTGTCTACAGTAGGGGCAGGTAATTCTATTTCGTCGTCATCTGTTTCGTTCAATACTGTTGTTGTACTAGCTGCGTGTGCTGTTACCTGGCTAAGTGTGTTTGCGATGTCGTTGTCATGTGTCACCCTACCTGGTGTAGTTGTGTTGTGTACGTCTGTCGTCCGATTAATTGGTGTGGGTGCATCTTGTTCGTCTGTCTGTAGTTCTTGTCGTGAAAAGTATGGTTTCAGTATGTTGATATGAAATATCTTTAATTTTCCCTTTATTGATATTTCATAATCGACATCTGATATTTTACGTTCAACGTTGAATGGCCCTTGCCACGATGTTAGTAACAAATTACGTTTATCCGGTAGTAAGAGCAGAACCTTCTGATTTGGTTCAAGGTGTATAGTTTTAGCACCCTTATTTGCATAGTCACGGTACATCTGTCCTTTCCTCTCCAAAGATGCCTTAGCTATTTCACACGCTTTCATTATTCTATCGCGTGTCTCTGTTACCATCTCATACGGTGTTACTGCTGTTGGATTTTCTGGTAAGCTAGTAATTAGCTGATGGTAAATTGTTAGGGGTCCTCGAGGGTTCGCCCCATACACTAATTCAAAAGGTGAGAAACCCGTACTCGAGTGCGGAATTTCTCTATGGGCAAATAGCACTGCTGGCAATAGCGTGTCCCAATCAGATGGGTTTTCTGCTGTTACTTTAGCCAGCATGTGTTTGAGATCCCCGTTAATTTTCTCTATGATCCCGTTGCTAATTGGGTGGTACGGGGTACAGAAATGCTGCTCTATTCCTAACAATTTTGTTAAGGCTTGCGTAGCAGCCGAAATAAACTGCGTTCCCCGATCTGATAGAATAGTTCGTGGGAAGCCAAAACGACAAAATATGAGCAAAAATACATTTGCCACATCTTTGGAGGTGATGTATTTTAGTGGAAAAGCTTCGATCCACCTGGTGCATAGATCCACGAGAGTAAGTATGAACCCGTTTCCTTTGCTCGACACCTGATTTAGGGGTCCAACAATATCGACCGCTACACACTCAAATGGTCTAGATGCTAATAATGACCGTTGAACTTCGGCCGTCACATGCTTTCCCTTTCTTACAAGATGTTGACAAATAGTACATGAACGACAGAAAAATTTTATATCAGTACATAATTTAGGCCAGTAGAAGTGTGACAAAATTCTGGATCTGGTTTTGTCATAGGCCAAATGTCCAGCAAACGGTGACTCATGTGCGATCTTTAGCACAGTTTGTCGGTATGTTACAGGTAACACCGTTTGCTGAATTTCATGGTTATTATTTGTGTAATAACGCATGAGAATTCCGTTATGTTTTCTAAAATACCAAGATGCATTTTTAGTCACTTTCGCTCGCTCACCTAACAATTTAAAATAAGGTGCGATAGTTTGATCGGTGCTTTGTGCCTCGATAAATTTTTGTCGAGTACTGTTGGTATCGGCACCACTGGGTGTTAACAGCTGTAACATCTCATTTTGCAAGTCAGTATAGTGTATTTGCGTATCTGACCTTGTTACAGCATTAGCCATGTTTGTATGTTTCCAGGCTGTTATGTCGTCGTCAGTACATTGCTTCAATGAAGCTAAACAGTCTAAAATCAGATCCGTGCAGGGAACTTGCAGGATTCCGCAAGTAAATGTGCCGGTAAGGAACGGGGTATTAATATGCGCTTTTGCCAGTGGGTATTTCTCAATGGTTCCAGAGAAAGTACGGCATTTGACAAATTCACCCGTGTAATCTTCTGGTCTGACCAGTTCTTTTCTTAAACCAAGTAAAGTGCTGCCGCTATCGAGAATAACAATGGCATGGTTGTTCATTGACCAATGCATCGTATAACTTTAGTTTACCTCTAGAGGCACTTGCTGCATAAGCATCTTCATTGGAGAATGGTATCACGTGCCCACATTTCAATTTACCATCCGCATGAAACTGGTGACATGTGTCACATTTCTTAAAGTCTAATATGTCAGTAACCACTGCCACACTTTCACATTCACTCGCTGGTAATACATTTACAAGTTCCGAATCAATTTCACTATCATCGTCTGATGAAGTATCGATGAGTTCAGCATTATTTGCTTTCATTCGTTGCCTACCAAGACATTTATTACTATAGTGGCCATAGCTGGAACAAAAGTAACATTTAACAGCACGTTTAAATGAAGTTCTTCTACTTTCTTGCTTATTTATCACTTTTTTTAGGTGTGAGGGATATGCCGGGTTCTTATCGTACATAGAGTAGCTAGGATGAAACAAACTACAATATCCACATTGAGGTGGCTTCTGGTACGGTTTGTCTTTCTTACGATACTCTTTCTGATTGTAAGATCTACTCGGTACATTCTTTACAAAAGCAGTGATCTCTGTGTCATGTGTTGTGGACTTAAATATGTCACGATTGGACGAACAATATGCCGACCCCCGCTTTTCTAATTGCTCAATGGATTCGATATCTGATTGTTGGAGGAACTTTCGCAAAAGGGGTAGGGACGGTGGATATCACCTTGTCCATTACCATAAGATCTTGTAATTTATCAAAGTTTTTGCCCACTTTCGCTGCCCTAGTCCATTTATTAAATGTGCTTTGCACGTTAGAGAGGTAATCTAGGAAGGTTTCAGTTGCCTTTGGCTTTATTTGGGAAAACTAAATTTGGTACCCAGTGGCATCTAGAAGAAAGTGTTGCATGATCCTATCGTGAATGTACTGATAATTGTTCCTTCGTTCTGTAGGTATTGATTCTATTACCTTTAATGGCTCCCCACTGAGATTTCTCATGTAGATCATTGCCCAGTCCTCCAATGGTATTTTCTGAGTCTTTAGTTGAAATTCTATGTTCTCAGTCCATGCAGAAATTGAATCCCCTACGCTATATGGTTTGATAAGGCCTTTATATTTACTAAACTTATTCTGTTCTTCCTGGCTCTTTTGTTTGCTAGAGGCTATCTGTATGTTTGAATCTACCTCCATTTCCTTCATCTTTAATTTAGTGGCTTCTTCTACTTGTTTCATCTCTTTTTGATGTTGCCTTTCTAATGCTCTTTCGTCTCTTTCTAGAGCAGCTTTCTTTTCCATTCGAGCTATTTCTTCTTTATATTTTTGATCCGCCCACTTCTCTAATTTCTCTCCAGTGTGGCCCATTTCTTTGCCTGCTTGGATACACTCACTTAATGATGCCATTTTGTGGCTTTATGTTAGTTCGCAATTATATCACAGTAGTTTTACACAATGGTTTGTAGTTATGTGTTAGTTATTTACATTTTTACTGGAAAAAAAGATGCATGATTAACATAGTGAATATCAAAATATTTCAAAAATATACTCATCAAATTCTTTGGAAAATACGGTTCTTGGGATGTTCCACCGCTGTCTTCCCGACACACCAAAAATGATCGACTTGAGAACAAAACGGATCCTTCTGTTTAGTAGAGCATAAATACTTTAGAAACATGCGTATGATATAAATACATGTTTATATTTCATGCGGCTGATGACTGAAAAATGTGATTTAGATAATGATAGATGATGTTAATGAATGAATGTTATGATAGTCTGAATGATTGCCATGATTCGTAAGATGATTCGTCATATGACAGTCAATGTCGTCTTGTCTTCACTTTCTATCTAGTTTGGTATAACTACGTTCCAAGGCTTCCGTTCAGTAGCTAATATATTATCTTTTTACAAAAAGAACTTATTTTGCACAAATATCTACCTGACTATGATGAATGGTGACATTGATGGCTGTATCACACAAAATGAAATGTACATGATGGTTTGCTTGATAATTTACATTAATATTTGTATACATTTTCATTACTTTCAGTAGAATAACACACTTTCTAAATTTTCGTAGACTAACACAATTTGTAACTTAAACTTCCTTCATTGTGGTTCAAGCTCCACAAATGGTATGATACAAATTATCACGCAGTAATGGTGTTAATCCTCACGTTATTCACAAACCAAAATTATTTCTGCCATTTTATGCAAAATAATTTACGTTAATTTTAGATATTTTAACACAGAAATAATGTCGAATGGTGCCTGTTGATGTTGGTTCAGAGACTTCTGATACCAATTGCCTGTTGACGTTGGCTCAGGGACTTCTGACACCAATTGCCTGTCAGCAACTTGCTTGCGACAGGTCTTTCAGGACTCCCCTACTTTTGCACCACACGAAATAATAACTCGTGTCATTTGCAAAAGGAATGCAATTTATTTAGAGCTGGCGATAAACAAGCTCTGCGAGCGGAATACTTCATTGACAATAAACAGCATGGTACGTTACATAGATGCAATGAAGAGGTGATGATGATACTATTAATCACTGAATTAAGTCTAAAGCCTAACAATCACTATTGTCTAGAAACTTATAGCATTCGTAAGGAACACGTCTATTCTCTAGTCGTCTCAGTCCTGGTCTGTCCTCACGCTACTCATTGCGTGTTCAAACACGGACGTTGGATTCTCCGTGCGCTGGCGAGTCTTGCGTGCATAGTGGCCCAGCACGCTGGCCAGTTCACTCGAGTAACCTGGTACTCCACGGTTACTCGTAGAGGTGAGTTTCCCAATGTCTTGGGGAAAACCTCGCTCAGCTGTACTCAATGCTCCCTTGGTTGACACAAGTGTGTCCCGTTGTGAAGCTATTTATAGCGCTGGTGTCTCTCCTGTCTGGTGTCTTCTACTAGACTCTGTCTTAGCTCTATTACTTATATTCTTAACTCTCTAAACACTTATTGGGATTTTTGACAGTGATGATCCTAAAGCCGCTAAGCTTTGACTGATCCTTGAATGGTTTTGGGAGAGGGATGAGATAGCTGTGCACCCAATCCTGTGGTACTGATGCTGTCCTAATGCTCTGGTTAAAGCAGTCGGTCATCTCCTCCAGGTCTGCATTGCTCAAACCCTTCATGTGGCCATACCTGATCCCATCGGGCCCTGGTGCCTTGTCTTTTGCCTTTTTCAAAATGTGTTTAACATCTTCCACCTGTATGAGGTCTTCATACTGCATATTCTTCGTGGTGCCAGATAACTCCTCTCTAACTGCATCCCTGGTGTCCGCATCATTATGATTGGTCTGCTCTAAAAATCTCTGGAGAAACGATCTCCCCCCTCCCCCCTTTCTCTTTGTCTGTTGTCACGCGTACACCATCATCTCTATAAAAATTTCCCACTGTCATAGGCCGATCTTTTCTCTGCATTTGCCTGTGCAGTTTCCAGAATTTTCGCAGTGTTTTATCACCTCCAATCACCTTCATGAAACATTCCCATTTCGCCTTTTTGGCCTCTGCAGCACAGCGCTTTAAAACCTCCACCTTGTCTTTCTTGACGTTTTCCGCTGTGTCCACTTTCTCTCGTGAGCTTCGAAGTGTCTGTCGCACTTTCTTTAGCTGCTTCACTGCAGCTCTCTTTGTTTTCCAAGCATGGTCTACTTCTGGGGCCCACCATGGGGGCTGCAAAATGGGAGTTTTAACAGTCCTGTTGCATGCCCCTTATCTGAGGCGTCCAAGAAGGCAATCAGTCCACTCATACCGGAAGGTCTTGCGCGCTCTCCCAGCTTTAACTTTCCTGGGTCTAGAGGTCAGGACTGAGCGTGGCATGTGGTAACTCCCATGGTCATTCAAAACAGTCCACTTTACATCAAGGACTGATGACTGGGAGACAAGTGCCAAGTCAATAGCTGTGTCTGCATCGCCAGGCCTCATTGCCATTCTTGTCGGCCTACCATCATTTATGCAGACCACATCGGAGTCCACCATGGCATCCGCAAGGGCAATTCCCTGTCGGTTTTCTCCACTACTGTCCCAATCTCTGTTCCTTGCATTGAAGTCTCCACATACGAGTAGCCTATCACCTGGTAATTCCTCCAGTTCCTTAAGCCAGTCCCAATGTTCCTTTCTGACAAAACAGTCCACTGTGGCATATACATTTATGATGTTCCAACTTAAGCCACCAATCTCCATTTGTATACCCTGGACATATCTTGCACTGTGATTCCACTGGCTCAAGTCAAGTACCACATGCTTCACTCCTTCCTTCACCAGCAGACCTTGTCCATGTCTCTTCTGCCCAGTAGGGTTTATATAAATGGCGTACCCAGGGCAATGGTATTTGTCTGTATTTAGCTCCTGGAGCATGAGGACATCAAAATCATATATTAGCCTCTCCAATACAGGACCTCTCTGTCTGGCACTGCGACAATTCCAGTATCCCACTCTTACATAGTTGAAACCTAGTCTCTCCACTTTTCGTCTTGTTCTCCTGGCGCCTGCCCTCCTATTTCTATGCCGTCTTCTCACACAATTTCATCGTCTTCTCCTTCTCACTCTCTCTTCGCTAGCATCTGAGGGATGTGTCAAGCGCAGAACACGTGCTCCGTAGCTTCGGCGACGATTCCCGTGTTTAAATAAATCCATAGGCAAAGTTTGGATATTGCAGGAAATAAACGGTCACCCTAGCATTGCCTGCTTGCTGGGGAAGAGGCAGGGGATGTCCCGCAGGAGTCCATACGCCTGGTGCCGCCCCGCACGCCTGCCAGACGTCCAACGTTCATGACCAGTTAACCCATGGCCATCTAGTTCCTCAGCACGCTGGTCCACCTTGAACTTGGTGGTTTATATTTGGAGTTTTCCGTCTCCTAGATGGACTGCTGTCCAAAGCTAACGGGTTCCACTTACACGGGAGAGGGGTTAGAGCGCCCCGACTCGCTTGGCAGGCACGTCTCTGAGCATATGAGGTATTTTCTAAGGAACTCAGATCCTACCCTGAGCTCCCTCCTCGCCCTCTGTGCCCACCGCCAGTTGGTCCGCGGCTGCTTATTGGGTATTCGCAGCTAACCTCTATATCCAGAGGCCGTTCCACGATCCGCCACCTATGGACGCGCTGGGTCGGGGATGGTCGCCCCAGCTTTACCCAGAGGCTCAAGAGAAAAGACTAACTAACTAATTTAATTTATATGCACAATTAAATTGCGGTTCGGTCTTTATTACTTTGCAATTGTATGGTCTTTGATGGCTGCACTAAACCATACTCTATGCTCTATATTACCGTATAGAGCGTATTTAAAGTATATTGTTTAGTGTCCTTGCAACTATATAGAGCGTATCTAAAATATACTGCTTAGGGTCCTTGCAACTATATAGAACTTATCTAAAGTACACCACAATTACATAGAAAGTGTCTAAAATATACTGTTCACTGACATTGCAACTATATAGAAATTTTCTAATGTATACTGTTAACTGTCATTGCACCTATATAGAACGTATCTAAAGTACACTGTTGAGTGTCCTTGCAACTATATAGAACTTATCTAAAGTTATCAGTTATATCAGTTATCAGTTGGAGTATCTTCGTAGCACTCTGGACATGTCCATAGGTGCTCAGATCCTCCCCCCAGCATATTCATCAGCGTCCGGTGGCTAATAGTGCCAGTTCTGTGTTGGTTGACGAGGCGCTTTGTTTTCCCGATGTACCTCTCGCGTCTGGCTGTGCCGATTCTTACTCCCAGGTCTTTCATTCTGGACAGCGATGTGGAATCACTGACGTCAAAGTCCTCTGTTCTCGCCATATCTTTAAGGACGTTAATAACATCGGCACGATCCATGGGCTGGCCATCTACAGGGGGTGCAGAGCCAGCCAGTTTGTCAGCTCGTTCATTTCCCTCGACTCCCTCATGTCCCGGGACGAAGATGAAGGTGACTTTACGGACAACAGACTTCCGCAGCGATTCAGTCCACTGTCTACGTACAGATCCAGCTTCGACCTTCTGAATCATGCTCATTTTGCTGTATTATCTAAAGTACGCTGCAACTATATAGAAAAAAAAATGTTCGCATATCCTTTACAGGACATTGCTGTCAACATCAGCATCTTTCAGCTGATTGTTGATTTCTTGGCAAGATTACGCTCAGTAGTTTGCCATTGCTTTCTGAGCGGCTCACATACCCCATAAGTTACCGACGCGATTCGAACCACTGCTGATTCTCACTGTCGTCACGTTACTTATGAGAGTATACGAGATTACGGAGAAAAGTCGCTAACCTCTAGGCCAGGAAGCCGGCAACTATATAGAACGTTTCTAAAATATACTTTTGACTGTGTAGAATGTATCTCAATTATACTACAACTATATAAATATATCTAAAATATACTGTTGACTGTATTTTATTTATCAATTATACAGCAACTACATAGAACGTATCTAGTATATACTGCTGACTATCCTTGAAACTGTAGAGGACTTATTTATATTATATTATTAACAGTCCGTATACTATTGACTGTACTTGCAACCATATTAAACTTAATGTAAACCACAATATTTTTTTTCCTTCCTGCAACCCTATTAAACTGTATCTATACTATACTCTAATATTCCATATAGCTATATCGAACCATATCTATACTAGTATTTTTTTTTAGTGTTTTTTAGTTTTGTCGTTGGATCAACATCACGGCACACGGTTTAACCCATAAGTGCTCCGTTTTCCTCCTAACTCAAACCTGAGTTTGGAGAAACCCAGCTCAATGCACGAACCCCGTTGCATCGGCGAGGATCCTGAAATGCTTTGGATACTAGTATAGTATAGTAGTAGCAGTAGTAATTGTTGTTGTTGTTGTTGTTGTTGTACTAGTAGTAGTAGTTGTAATAGTAGTGGTTGTTGTAGTACTTGTAGTAGCAGTAGTAGTACTATTAGTAGCAGCATCAGCAGCACCAGCAGCAGCAGTAGTAGCAGTAGTAGTAGTAGTAGTAGTAGTAGTAGTAGTAGTAGTAGTAGTAGTAGTAGTAGTAGTAGTAGTAGTAGTAGTAATAGTAGTAGTAGTAGTAGTAGTAGTAGTAGTAGTAGTAGTTTTAGTAGTAGTAGTAGTAGTAGTGCCGGTCTCTCTGGCTGTGGGGTTACAACACTTTCTCTCTGTAATCCCGTTTATCACGCAGAGTCTCGCAGCGGAGCGAGAACTGAGGTGGTTCGACCCCCGCTCGTGACTTGCGGATACTGAGCCGGCCGCTCAGAAAGCAATGGCAAACTACTGAGCGTAATCTTGCCAAGAGATCAACAGACAGCTGAAAGATGCTGCTGTTGACAGCTAAGTCCTGTAAAAGGATACGCAAAAAAAAAAAAAAAAAAAAAAAAAAAAAAGTAGTAGTAGTAGTAGTAGTAGTAGTAGTAGTAGTAGGTGTTGTTGTTGTTGTTTTTGTTGGTGTTGTTGTTGTACGGTTCAAACTTCACAGCAACGAGTCTCCCTATAATTGTCCTATTCCTCATGAAATGCTGATCATTTGCCCGTGTGAACTAGTGAAGGAAACAGTAACTTCGACAAGACCGTCCTTAAAATCGAAGAGACAGCCGTGTGACAAACTCACAAGCAGCATGCACATGCATTATCGCATAAAGCCGCTGGCCGGCATCCTTGCCAGCAAGCCGAACGCCATTTTCTTAATTTGCATGTCTCCACACAGTCAATGATCATACAAACAAAAACACATTCCTAACGAAATTCACAGCTCCCAGTGTTGCACCAAGTGCACAAATCATTAGCTGGGCGACAAAACCTTATCCTTATAGTCCAAACATGATAAATATGCACTATAGTAAACAGTGTCCGGAGACACTTAGTCTCCGAGTATTAACGGCCTTGCCTATCCGCCATTTTGGCCGTGATAACCTATCTTTACTAGACAGTAACACTCTATATTACATCATCTAACTGTATCAATGCTGCACTCCGTGGCGAAGGCCTTACGAACGCGATTCGTGATCCCGTATACCTGCTTTCGAAACACAGCTGCGCGAGATTTGGCAGCAGACCGCGTTGCGATGTTGTTTTATGTAAATGGAATGTGCGCCGGTCGTTCATAAAGCAAAGGCAAACTACTGAACATGACTTGCCAAGACATTAACAACATCACAAAATTCTGGTGTAGACTGCAAACGTCCTGTAAAGGATGTGCAACTAACTTTTTTAACTGTATCGTTATATTTTCGCCTTCTAAATTAACAAATTAAACTGTTCTTAATCCCAACTGCAGGAAGAAAATACGACGCAGACGGCTGGCCCAACAATTGGTGGGAGGATCACGACCTCAACGAGTTCCTAAATAGAACACAATGTTTCGTGGCGCAGTACTCCAGCTTCCATGATCAACAAGCCAATGTGACTGTAAGTAGGATCTGTCTGTCAACTCTCCCTCTAGACGCGGGGTTGGTGTCTGTTGCCATTACACACCTACAACCCGCGGAGCAAACATGGCCATCCTCGGACTAACCTCAGAGGACTCCGTTGTTGAGGGCTTAATGAGCTTAAACTTGACGCTGATGGTGGGGTAAAGGGTTCACCCCTTCACTGTTCAGTTGGGCTTCAACGGTGACTTCTCGTTCAGAAAGTAATGGCAAACTACTTAACGTAAAATGTCCTTGAAAATCAGTCTGAGGTTGAATGCAAAGGACATTCAACATTTTATTTTATTGTCAAGATGTTCCATTGTTAATTATCGGGTAAAAAAAATCTTTGGTAGCTCTTGCTGTTCCATTTGCTCTAAAATAATTTTATTTAATTCCAGCACTGTGTTTATAATCTTATGATAAAATTGCCACAACTGTAACAGAACGGTCACTCTTAAATTGTGTGTTCAATCTCTGTATAAATCTGTGTTGTTAATTCAGTTTGTGTGGTTGTTAAGGCATCCCCTTTCCCCCATTGGTCTAGGGCAGGGGTCACCAAACTACGGCCCGCGGGCCGGATCCGGCCCGCGACGTCATTTCATCCGGCCCGCCGTCGGTACTCGAACTAGCTTGATATAACGTATGGAACACAAGACGTTGTGATACAATTTAAATGTAAATATGTTTAGAATAATAGGAGATCTTCACACGTGCAGAGACCTCCTGGCTGCTATGTGTCTTAAATTTACTATTCCAATTATACATTATTGTATCTAGATTGTCTTGTTTATTGTAATGTTTGCTTATTTCGCGCCATCCCAAGTCTCTCCTCGGCTCGTGGTAGCGCCGCCTACGCTCTGGCGTAACCATGGTTTCCATGGCAACACACACACTCACACACACATAAACACGCATCTTTCCCTCTTCCAGAAACGTCCAACTGTCAACACAGGTCCAATGCTCCAGTCCAGAAATATTTACTTTTTTTTTTTAGCAGTCATCTATTTTATAGGTATGTAACAAGGATTTCATTGTTTGGCAGTGATAGGTTAGTGAACTACAAGTGTGAATAGAGGCAATAAAGTAGCAAACATAGCATAAAAGTGCACTAAAAGCCTCGAGTTATAACGAAAATATTATCCCCAGCTCAGAATTCCCCAGTCAAGGTGTTAATCGGGCTGGTCTCTACTCCAGTGTTTTTCAACCTTTCTGCTGGAGCAGATCCTTACGCAAATGTTTACTTTGCTCAAGGAACTCTGTGCGATGATCTGTCCTACTTTATGTAATAAACCAGATGGTCAGAAATGTTGCATTTAGGCAATTTCGGTCTGTTTCGTCGGAACCCCTGTCTGCCACTCTCGGAACCCCGGTTGAAAAACTCTTCTCTAGGCTGTTTTTTTTAGGCTGGCCCTTTTTATATATTTTGCAAACCTTATTATGAGATATATTCTATTGATTTATTTGGTTGCTTTGAGATTTGAGATTTAAAGATTGGGCACAACCCACAACTGGCAATACTGATCGTATTCCGGTACGAACCTAAGGCCTCCATTGCCAGAGATACCTATACTCTTTACATGTACTTTTGGTGAGCCGTAGCTTCACCAGTGATCCATAGTCCTCTGCTTTTCTTATGATTCAATAGGATTTTAATTATGTTTCTAATTCAATATCTTTTTTAATTTTCAGATTCCGTGCACTTAACCCTTCATTATGGCTACTAAGAAAAGAAAAATAGACACCGAGTTTTCAGTGAAGAATGGGGAGTAAAGTACTTCTCTATGGAAACAAAGGACCAGAAAACCAGTTGCGTAATATGCAGCGAAAGTGTTGCCGTTTTTAAAAAGTACAATCTTCGGCGTCACTACGAAAAAAATATCCATCAACATTTTCAAAGTTGTCTGGAAAGTTACGCACTTCGAAATATGGGGCCATGAAACGTGGTTTAGAAACACAAATATCTCTTCACGAGAAAGTTTTTTGAAAATGATTCTGTCACTCGTACAAGTTACAAATTAGTGCATAAGATGGCAGAACGAGGAAAACCGTTCACTGATAGCAACTTCATCAAAGAGTGAATGATGGAATCAGCAAGTGACTTGTGTCATGAGAAAGCCGATTTATTTGGAGCTATCAGCCTTTCGTCAAGTTCAGTTGTGCGAAGAACAGAAGACCATGGAGATAACATAGTGTTACCGATACGCAAGAAAACTAGGAACTTGTGGTATTCTCTGGCGCTGGATGAGTCTATTGATCTCTCGAGTACGTCACAACTTCTCGTGTTCATTCGCTGTGTCCATTTTGACTTTCAGATGACGGAAGAGTTGGCATCCGTTTGCAGCATGCATGGAACAACAACTGGAAAAGACATTTTCTTGAAAGTGCAAAACATTTTGCAAGACTATACCTTCAGTTGTATCAGCTTCGAGGTGTTGCAGTTGATGGAGGAAACAACATGACTGGAGTCAGGAAGGGTTTGGTGGAGCAGATCAGGACTGAGTTGGAAGATTTGCAAATTCCGGGCGCTCTCTTTATACACTGCATCATACATCAGCAAGCACTCTGTGGGAAAGACCTAGATATTTCTTGTGTACTGAAACCAGTCGTTTCTGCTGTGAACTTCATTCAGCGACATGCACTCAATCACCGTCAGTTCCATACTTTTCTTGAAGAAATTGATTCTGAATTTTGTGACTTGCCTTATCAGATATCAGCGAGGTGCTCAACTGCGGTAAAGTCCTGTTTCGTTTTTACAATCTCCGAAATGAAATAGATGTTTTCCTAACTGAAAAAGATGGAGCTGATCCACAGCTGTCAAAGTTGTCATATTTCGTCGACATCACATCCCACATGAATGAACTGAATTTGAAACTCATGGAAAGGATAACCTCGTCTGTGATCTCTACAGAATCATCATAGAAAGTCGGAGAAATCTGTCGTTGTTTGAAGTACAACTGGAGGGAGAAACCTTTTCTCATTTTCATAGTTTCAAAGAGATTAGCTCTACAATCGCCGAAGATGTCAACCTCGATATTCCTTAAAAAAAGTATTCGTGAGTTGAAGAAGCATATAATGGAGAGATCTTTCAGATCTTGACATAATTGAGAGTGACATTCGTCTGTTCCAGAGTCTGTTTGATTGCAACTTTGATGATGTGTCAGTTGAACTACAGTTGGAGCTCATTGATTTGCAAGCAAATGTCTAGTTGAAAGAGAAGCACAGAGAAGGAAAACTTGTTGAATTTCACAGCTGCTTACTTGATGCTGAGTTTCCGAAATTGAAGAAATGTACCGCTGGTATGGCATCAGTGTTCGGAACAACTTATGTCTGTGAGCAAATATTTTCAAAAAATGAAGTATGTGAACATTTGAAAGCAATTCTCTTGATTCGATGGAGCAGTTCCAAACCAAACATTGATGACGTCTGGGAAGCCACATATCAGTTTCACAAATCTCATTAATCTTTTGTGCTGCTTAGTTTGTGAGATTCGGATATGTGCACACTAGGTCTGATGTAACTATCTTTTTGCTAATGTCGCCTTCTTTGATAACTTTTTTTCTCGTAAATAATTATGTTGGCTGTCTTTGTTTTTTGCGCGTTGCACGCCACTCGCCCACGATTAATTTAGTTTTTCGTTGTTTTCCCCAGAGCTTTCGTTCTGGCTTGCAAGTATTGTTAAAGTTAGCGGCATATGCTTTACATGACTTTTGCAGTCAACACCAGCATTTTTTGCGTCCGTAAGACCTTCGTCACGGAGACCGGCGAAAATATTATACAGAATGAGTATCCGGCCCACGATCGTCATTTTGCCATTTATCCGGCCCGCCGTGAAAAAAGTTTGGTGACCCCTGGTCTAGGGGGACACACTTGAATAAATTGGAGTAGTACCTGAAGAAATATACATTAATGGGAGAAAATTGGAGGTGGTGGAAAATTTTGAATATCTTGGGTCATTGATTACGAATAATGGTGACACAATGAAAGAAATAAAACGGCGACTATCCATTGCTCTTCAAAGACTAAAACAGATGAATAAATTATGGTGTGGGACAGACAGAACTACAAAAATTAGATTTTTAAGAGCATGCATCTTTCCCATTGCAACATACGCCTGTGAGACATGGACACTTACTAAACAAGCTGAACAGCGCATACATGCCTTTGAATATAAATGTTATAGACGAGTTCTAAGAATATCTTGGGTAAAGAAAAGAACAAATGCATCCATACTTCAAGAGTTGAATATTGAGGAGGGATGGCTATTAAAGACGATAAAACAAAGAAAATTGAAGTAATTTGGTCACTTGAAACGTCACGACAGTTTGGAGAGAACAATAATGGAAGGGTATATGCCTGGGAAGAGAGGAAGAGGAAGGCCAAAGAGAAGATGGGTGCAGGATGTGGCGGATGATCTCCAGATGGGTGTATCAGACACGGGACATCTTGCTTGTGATCGAGAAGTTTTCCGGAGGGTTGTTATGGGAGCGAGGTTCTGTAAAGGACATGCTACTGAATGAATGAATGAATGAGTACCTGAAGATATGGAAGGAATCTCTGTGGGAGTCTCTGTGGCGAAGTGGTCAAGCCGTTTGACATTTGACTCGTGAGCCGAAGGTTGTGGGTTCGATTCCGGGCCGCTTCCTTCGGTTTACGAGTTAAATGTTTCGGAGACTCCCATGGGTCGTCGCTAAAAGCTAAGGAGTTCGTGCTTTGTGCGACGCTTTCCGTACTACGGAAAGAGACCGAGCCATATGGGATAAAAACCCGGTGCAATGAAGTCGACCCTGTCGACTTTTAAGCGACTTTTTTTTATGGAAGGAATCAACAGTGGGGGACGATGCATCAATAACATTAGATATGCAGATGATACAGTCTTGATTGCAGACAATGAACAGGACTTGCAAAATTTAGTAGATGCGATTGTTACACACAGTGAACAACTAGGGTTAGAATTAAATTGTAAAAAGACACAGATTATGGTCGTCACTATGAAGGACGAAATACCACAATGTAATATACAAGTAAATGGGAATATTCTTCAACAAGTGAGCAGGTACAATTATCTCGGAACAGTAATAACATCTGATGGGAGATGCCTTGAAGAGATTAGAACAAGAATCGCCATGGCAAAAGTAGCCTTTAGCAAGATGAAAAACATATTGACCAATAAAAAGATGTCAATTGAAACGAGAAAAAGAGTGTTGAGATGCTACATTGAACCTGTACTTTTGTATGGATGTGAAGCGTGGACAATGAGCAGTCAGGCTGAAAAACATCTGATGGCTGTAGCGATGTGGTTTCTGAGGAAAATGCAAAGAATACCATGGACAGCCAGAAAGACCAATGAACAAGTCCTTCAAGAAACAAATGAAGATCGTAAATTGATTAGAGAAATTAGACGTAGAGAGTCAAAATTTTTTGGGCATGTTATGAGAAGAAATGGATTGGAAAATTTGGTGACAACTGGTAAGATCGAGGGGAACAGACCAAGGGGAAGACCTAGAAGCAAGTACCTGGATGGCTTGGCCTTGTGGCATGGTTGAGACAGAAACACGGAGCTGATCCACGACTCTGGTGATCGAGTGAGATGGCAGAACATGACCGCCCACGCTTACCGGCATGGCACATGATGGATGGATGGGAGTACCTGATATGCCGGCTAACCAGGTAAATGTGGAACCATAGTCTTCTGCACACGTATTATCGCATAAGACGCCGCATGGCGTACCGGCCAGCAAGTCAAATGCCATTTTCTTAATTTGCATTTCACCATACACATCAGCACATAGTGAAATGAGCTGCAGAGCAACCGACAGATAGTTGATGGTTATTGTCTCAAGTTCACGACGGTAGGCAGAGTTGTCGAGTTGAATCAAGAACCGAAATCATAGCACTCGGGACATTCCCATACGTTCTCCATCCTCACCTTCAACAGCCAGCGAAGAGTCCCAATGCTAATGGTACCTTAGGAGTCTGATAATGCGCCCGTCTGGCCTTTCCTCAGAGTCCTGAGTGTCGGCCAGATCATCTGGTCACTCCCTGCTGTACCATACTCTCCTGGTCGAGGATCTCTTATAGTGACAATGGCTACCATCACCGACCAGAATGGTCACTGTCAAGAAGGGAAGCAATGGCAAACTATCTTCTTTAAAGAACATCATGATTCATCAATTCAAGAAGAACAGACGTAATCATAGAGTGGCGATCACGTGCGATGGCGAACTTTGACCGTCCACGCTTATCGACATGACACATGATAGTGATGTGATTGTTATACGACATACTCATTTTCCTCATGCTGGACTGGTATTACATGGTTCCTTCACCCAGCAACTAAGTTAAGTACTTGGAACGACACTGTGAGCTGTGGATTTAGTCTGGAATGCTTTACGCCTGTATCATGTGGTGCGTATTGTAAACTGCAGGTTCTTAAACATGGCTGGCGGCCGGTTGCTGAACTAGCTGGTTTTGCATTATGCACTGTGTGTGCAACTGCTGCTTTTCTAGCGACTGCCGCTTTCATCTACGGTGAACTATAATTTCCGTGCCGAAATATTGTGTTGGAATTCTGGCAGCGGCCTTAAGCATACATGCTTGTGTGTGCTGTTGGTTTGTCAGGATTGCTGTCTGTTCCACTTTTCACATGGGACAGTGGGAAGCATTTTGTGATATTCACTGATACAGGAACGGAGCATTATGGAGTGACTCTTTGCTGTGAAGTTGAAACCGCAACTAACTACTAATGACTATTTGTTGTGGCAAAATGTATAATTGATTTCATGTTCTTCTTTTCAGCTTGATGGGCAGAAAACACTTGATGAGAATATCGCTGATAATGGGGGACTCAAGCAGAGCTACAGGTGCACTGTTGCCATTGTGTCTTTTACCTCCTCTTGCAGCATATGTCCCCAAACCAACTCACCCCAAACCGTTCGGTTATCTTCTGCTACTGACATCATGTCCGCCCCATATGAATCTCTCTCTCCCTCTCACTTTCTCTTTCGCTCTCTTTCTCCTTTTTTATCCCTTTAATTCTCAGTATCTCTCTCTCTCTCTCTCTCTCTCTCTCTCTCTCTCTCTCTCTCTCTCTCTCTCTCTCTTGTTTGTCTGCCCAATTCTTAACCCTTTCAAAATAAAGGTTGTTCTCTCTTTCTCTCACTCTTTCTCTCTTCATCTCTTTCTCTCTATCTCTCTCTCTCTCTTTCGCTCTCTTTCTCCCTTTGTATACCTTTCCTTCTCTCTACGTCTCCCGCCTCAGCCCCGCCTCCATCTCTCTTTCCCTCCCTCTCACTCTCTATCTTTCACTCTCTCTCTTTCTCTCGTTTGCGTGCCCAAATTCTTAACCCTTTAAAAATAAAGTTTGTTCTCTCTTTCTCTCTCCATCTTTTCTCTTTTCCCTCTCTCTGTCTCACTGTGCCTCGCTCTTCTCTCCGTCTCTCTTTTTTCTCTCTATCTTCCTCTTTCTCATCCTGCCTTTCTCTTTCTCTATATTTCTCTCTCTCTCTCTCTCTCTCTCTCTCTCTCTCTCTCTCTCTCTCTCTCTCTCTCTCTCTCTCTCTCTCTCCCTCTTTGTCTTCCTCTCTCTCCTTTTCCCTTTTCCTCTCTCTCTGTCTTTCTCTATCTCCCCCCTCCTCTCTCTCTCTCTCTCTCTCTCTCTCTCTCTCTCTCTCTCTCTCTCTCTCTTCTGTCTTTTACGTTAATTAAAACGGGCCTGTGTGCCCAATTTATGACCCTTTGGAAGTAAAATTCGTTCATTCGTTTGTTCTATAATTCTCGTTTCCATGTTGTTAAGCTCCCTCTACGTTTATCGACAGCCGCTGTGACCCAATGGTTAGTACACTCCCCTCCAGACCTGGTGGCCGCGTGTTCAAATTATCATCGAATCGGAATTTTAAAACTAACCTGAACTTCCCGGGCGACCCAGCCTAAAATATATACAGTGCAAACCGCTTAAGGCGATCTCGGATATGGTGAATTACTGTTGTGAAGGACAATATTGTATTGTACGTTGTAAAGGCATGACTATAGGCTTGAACGCTTATAAGAGGAATTTCTGATAAGAAGAACTATTTCTTGGGTCGCATGTGATTTCACCGTATCAGGTCTGTACTGTACTAGGAAATGTCTTGGGAAGTAAAGGCGGTATTATTTACCACACATCGGGCGCCAATTGATCAATAAAAATGCGGGACTAAAACCTTATAGCCAATGTAAAGTCAGGTCTTGTAATTGCTTACATGCTACAGAGAAGTTCTTTACAAGACCATGGACAAAAGCAAAAGGCACTTACTGACAGTCTTCTTGTGGGGGTTATAGTAGCTAGATTTCATTAGGAAACAGCGGGTGAAATGGTTCGGCCATATAACTAGGCTAACAGCTGACAGTGTACCACAACTAGCAATGATGTTGAGATCAAATGGAAGCAGAAGAAGAGGCCGACCATGTAAACGATGGAAAGAGGGAATAACAGAACCCATGGGAATCTCCATATATGAAGACACTAAATAAACTGGCACTATCCCGCTGTTTATACTTCACCTCAACACCGCAAGGTACAAGAGGGACCAGATTAAATGAGATAATGTGATGGAATGAGATGAGATGAGATGTTATGTTTGGTCTCAGTTCTGTTGCTGAATATAATGACACATTGGCTATTGTTGTATTGTTATGTCTGATACCAGTTCTATCGTTGGACTTTGTTTTATGTTGAGTCTCGTTACATTATTATGTTTGGTCCCAATTGTATTGTTGTACAGGTTCTTAGATTGATTATTATTATACTGTTATCCCTGATGCCAGTTTTATTTTTGGATTCATGCTTATTTTGACCAGAAGATTGGCAGAATACGAGACAGAGGGCAGTGTACAGACATGATCACCAATTCACTAATGTTACAATGTTATGCCAGGTCACAATTCTATTGTTGGATACTTTCTTATTGTAACTAATGTTACATTGCTCTGCCTGGTGCCAGTTCTATAGTTGGATGCGTTGTTCTATTGACTAATGTTTCAGAGCCTACAAAGAGCTGGTGAAGAGAACTGGGCAACAGCCCATACTTCCAGGACTGGATTTAACCCCGGACCAGCTTTTCTTCCTGTCTTCAGCACAGGTCAGTGTCAGTGTTAACTGTGTGTGGGCTGTTATCTATCAGGTAGAAAGTCAATCAATGCAGTCAGTGCAGTCAGGTCTTAGGCAGATATGACTGCACTATTATGTTTGGTCCAAATAGCTTTGTTGGACATTTTCTTAGATTGATCATTGTTATATTGTTATGTCTAAAGCCTGTTGTATTGTTGGACTTTGTCGTATGATTGGACACGTTATATTATTACTGTGGTTTATAATGATGTCAGCTACCGTATGACAGTTAGTCAGGTCTTAGTCAGACGTGACTGAGCTACCGTATTACAATAGACGATACTACTTGCTTTTCGTTAGCGCCGAATATTGGGTGGCACTCACAAAACCTAGTGGAGAGACATGATCACCAACGGCATGGACTATAGAAAGATTGACATTACACGAGACAGAAGGTGATCGACAGACACGATCACCAACCCTACACAGCATGGACTATAAGACGATTGGCAGTTCACAAGACAGAAGGCTGTGAACGGGCATGATCACCAACGCCACACAGCATGGACTATAAGAAGAAAGAGAATTAATGAAACAAGTTATGTTATGTTATGTTATGTTATGTTGTGTTATGTTATGTTATGTTGTGTCAAACGACATCGGGCTTTCCCATTCGTGCTCAGGCCCTCCGATGCAGCAGCCATCCCAAAGTATTTCTGCTGATTGTCCACATAAAGATATTATTGTGGTTATCTCCTCATTTTCCTTGGCTGGCAACAGTAACATTCCTTGTCAGTGTTCACTCCCAGATTGTGTAACTGTGCTAGCATTGAAGTCTAGTGAAACATGCAAGAACCGATTATTCCTACACCGATTTGGAGCTGCCTTGAACTGCCAGTGTAACTAACAATGAATGTTTCGAGTGGAATGGCTATCCTCTCTTCAGAGGTCACAGATTGTGAGAATTGTATGGATTTTTTGCCCTGGCCATACGGGAGTGCTGGGGAATGGACATGCTGATAAGCTGGCAGGGAATGCACCTTTTGGTAGTAGATTACCTATAGACAAAGGAGAGGTGGTCATGCGCTTTCAATCAGATAGAGGTGGGAACGATAAGTAATGTGACTCGTCGCTGGCTGTTGAACAAAAAAGACGAAACGCGTATGGGAGTGTACTGAGTGCAATGATGTCCTTCTTAGTTCAACTCAACTCAACTAAATTAACAATGATTGTCTGGAAGAGGCTAATGAAACTAGAGCATTATATACAACAATAAGAAGGAGACGACATACAATGTTCTATTGCCATACGAGGGGGCTTCAAATGAAAACCTTTAAAGTGTGATATACATTATAATAATTTTGCCTTTCTCTTGTAACCTGTGGATATTGTTGTTGGACTGACAAGCTTGTATCACCATACTGGACCTTCATTCGCCGATGAATTTCTATAGGTTTTATCCCTTCACTGATCATAAAATCGGATAATAAAACGCTGCTTGTCTTTGGTGTATGTTAAAAGTGGGGCGGTCATCTTTAAACAGTCCTCATGACGTCACCATGTTCGTCTGTACCATTATGTCACGTGCTTCACACTTATAACATCCATAACAACAATATTGACAGGTTACAAGACAATGACATGGTTATTACAATTTATATCACTTTTAAAGTTTTAATTTGAAGACTCCCGTATAATGAGAAGAGAGGCGTTGTAGAATATCATGACAGCTGGAAAGTTCAATAGGAAAAGAGACAGAGGAAGACCAAGAGAAATGATGCTGGATGAATTAAGACGGTGACATGGGGGGATATTACCAGCAGAGTTGATGCACAGCACCACGGACCGAGATATGTGGAGAGACATGAAAACCTACACGATGATACTGATGTTGAAGATTCCGTGACATTAGTTCTTTCTGTGTCCACTAATACACGAAGATGAATTGCCGTGTCTCTTTCTAGATGTGGTGCGCCAAGCAGACACTGCCAATGTTGGTTTATATGCTGGGCGATGATACACATTCATTGAAGAAATTCAGGTAAGATTTCATCTCCTCTTTTATCTTGAATACCATGGAAATTATTTTAAGTAGATCTACCTGCGTTGATTTCTTTGGTATCGACGTCGATCGTTCAGACAGCAATGGCAACCTACTGAACGTTTAAATTACAAAAGAAAGCACAAACACCCAAAAAATGATAGGGTTGATTGCGACGTCCCGCAGAGGGTATGAATATATATTTTTTTTAATTTAAGCTAATTGTAACTGTTATTTCAAAAATTAGTTGTTAATGCATATATTGTTGTTGTTGATGTTGGTGCTGTTGTTGCTGTTGCTGTTGTTGCTGTTGCTGCTGCTGTTGTTGTTGTTGTTGTCGTCGTCGTTGTATAAGATTAGTCTCTTAACTGATACAGTGGAGAAGGATACTGTATCGTCATATGTGACCTCCCATTTAAACAGAAGGACGGTATATCGCCATACTAGGGTCAACAGCTGGTTCTCCGCATTCCATTGCCCAGGCTTGTGCCCAGTAGAGGTCACTTCAGCACCGTGTAACAGCGATGACACAACACTGGAAGCTGCAGTATACAGTCACCACTGGCGTTGTCAGGCGCCTTCCCAGCGACACAACTCTATAGTCCTACAGGACTGAAAGAGGCCTACTACTATAATCATCGTGCTATTTGATTTGCTTCGCGTTATCTTCCGCAATTTCAGTGTTCAGTGAAGGGAAATTCACATTATAACACTTGTTCATTTAATTGTTTACTATGTTTGATCCGGGTCTACTTTTTTGTTTGGCACTGTATCAGTTAAATGATATATGAATGAAATAGCATATGAGAACAGAGAGATAAGAAGAGCATAATGTCAGATGGGCCTACGTGCCCAATTATAAACCCCTTGAAAATAAAGTTAGTTTGTTCGTTCGTTCTTATAAGGTAGAGATCAAATTTGTTTTTAATCTTATCATCGCTATCAGCATCATCATCATTTTTATCATCATAATTACCATTATCATTATCACCATCATTATCACCGTCATCGTTGTCAGAGTCTCACCCGGAGTTACAATGCGTTGTCTGTACCAACGCCAGTCAATGCAAGGCTGAACTATGATAAACACTACAGTTATAACGCGGCATCGTCGACAACGTCAGGCAATCAACACTGAGCGATGCTAAGCAGTCGGCGGTCAGCTGGAACACAGCGTGAACATTGGGGGTCACGCAAGCTGACTCGAGCACAACTGACGCGTGTGCTAAAAGGCTATTTAGACTGGGTTTGGGCGCCGTACCGGACAGACGTGTGAATGCGGCCTGAGAGTTTGTGCATGTATTGATCGATAGCCTGTATGACCGTTGGAGATGGAACGCCTGTGTGTTTGACTTGTAAGTGGAGTGCATTGATGTATTATTATATTGATGTATTGATTGCTTGTAGTTATGATCTATTTGATATTGTGGATTGTGATTGCGCGACGCCTGTATTGTTTCTGATGTGTGCAGTGCGCGAATAAAGAGCGCGAATTATATCATCGGTTATTCGCCTCGCGTTATTTGATAATCACACTTGTCAAGATACGAGCCACAGTTCTTACTCTACGCAAGACTTTGACAAGTGCGAACGTGGAGTCTTCGTCCTCATTGGATTTGAACAGTTAAATACGAAAAGTACAGTGTTAAATAACTCCAAACGTGGTGACTGTTGTCGAGTTTTTGAATCAATTGTTTGTATAAAGTGCGAGTTTTGAACAAACGCGAGCGTGTAGGTAATAATTTAACAGATAAATACTATCTGTCAGGGTGATTTATTGAAACCATAAGTGCGTCTTTGGACTTAGTAAATTTCAACCGAGTTAGTGAAGTAGATAAAAACAAAAATGGCGGCCATGTCCTTGAATGTCATTGAGTAGAAGTAGTGTAAGCGGAAGGTCTGGAAAGTGTGAAAAGAGAGTTGTTGAGGGTGGTGAAACGACTAACAACAATACTTGACGACATACAAACCTACAAAAACTTAAGTGACATTACATACACCACACACTTGCACATGTTCTAATTTCTCTTGTTCCAAAAATAACAGGTTGTATGGTGTCATCTACACCTGTCCCTTGTAAACTCCGAATTTTTTGTCGACCTGAATTAAAAACCAGTGTGGTTTCGGGCAGTACTGAGCAGCCATTGTCCGACACATTGTCTCAGGAGTACTTGAGTATAAAAAGTTTTTTTCTTTTCCTTATATTTTCGTTCATCAGGCCTAAACATAAGCTGTAATATTAAGTACTGTAAACTTTTGAACTTAAATTACTAACAACATTATTAATTTTGTGTCTATCTATTTCATCATACATATTGTTCATCATGTCTAGCTTAAATGAGTACATCGAAATGGGTTTAAAGATGAACCTTTCTGGTGAAGAGTTAAGGGCCTGGAGTGAGAAAAAGTTTGCAGAATACCTCCTACTACAGGAGAAGGTTAATGAACGTGATGAGAGAGCAGCCGAAAGATCTTTGAAACAGGCAGAAGCTGATTTGAAAGTTAAGCAGTCAGAATCAGATACTGCTTTGAAACTTAAACAGGCAGAGTCAGACGCTGCTTTAAAACTTAAGCAAGCAGAAACAGATGCAGAAATAAGAAAAGCTGAAATTTTAGCCCAAACCAAAAAAGAAGAGCTTGAAGTACAGCTAAAAATTGAACAGCTGAAAGCAGAAACTTCCAAAGAACAGGAAGATAGAAAATCTGACAAAGATCAGCTATACAAGAAATACCAAGGGCTGATTAAAAGTTACACCACAGGTGATTGCATTGCAGCATTCACCCAAAATTTTGAATGTATTGTGGATCATTACCATATCCCAAAGTCAGAATGGAGTATAATATACATGAGAAGTCTTTCTGGAGAACCTCTGAAAGTGATAGAGTCTATTCCAAATGACCTGAAGAAAGATTACCAGTATATTAAGACAAAAATTATGTCTCATTTTCTGCTAGATGAAGCAGGCTACAGAGAACAGTTTGGTAAATTGTCTCCTAAACCAACACAAACGTTCTCTGATTACATCTCAGAAATACAGAATGTTTTTCTAAGTGTCAGCAGCCATAGTGAATGGTAATTTTGATAGATTGACAGATCTTATTTTGAGAGATAAAATTATCACATCTCTCCCACCTCCATTTGCGAAATTTCTATTAGAATGTCAGTGTGAAAGTGTACAACAGATTGAAAGTCGTGGCTCAGGTTATTTTTCAGCCAATAAACAATGTTTCATTACTGGTCTGACAAGCACAGACTTTGTAGCAGCCGCTACTTATGATAGATCTAAGTCAGTGCCCTACAACAAACAAAAGCCCTATAGGCAATCTACTGACCAGTTTAATCAATGCAAATATTGCCACTTATCACACAACGAAAATGAAATGTGTGACCAACATCCTGGATACATGTCTTACTTACAAAACTACATAGCGAAGCAAGACAAAGAAAGAAAGACATACAGACGTGTCACCAAATGCTTCCTTTGTAAGGCTTTCGGCCATTGGCGGAAAGATTGTAAAGCCAAAGCTATGTCCAGAAAGGCTAATGCAGCCATGATTGATAGTTCTTCCTCAGAAGATGAAAGTGTAGAAGATCATTCTGTAAACGCAGCACATTTTATTGATGTGTTTCAACATGACAAATGTACTGTCTGTGATCAATTTCATGAGGATGGCATTTTGACATGCGGCCATTCCATACCTGTTACAAATGAGGAAGCCAATTTAGTAGTCAACTCCCAAGGTAAATTAAAGATCCACCATGGGTATATTAATGGTAGAGCTGTCACCGTTTTACGTGATAGCGGCAGTACCCTCATTGGCATTAAGAGAGACTATATCTTACCATCACAATATAGTGGTAAATATGTTACATGCAGAACTTTCTCGGGTAACATCGAGAGATACCCGCTTGCATGGGCATACATAAGTACACCATTTCTTACAGGAAAGGTCAAATGCGCAGCATTAACCAATCCTTGTTGCGATGTCATCATTGGTGACCTTCCTGAGGTAAATGATATGCCACATGACAGTATTATATCCACTGTCACTTGTAACATTGATAATACCATTTCACCTCCATCACAAATCACCATTCATGATGTATTACCACCTGTAAATGAATGTATGTATGCCAATTCGGCAACGTCAGCACATGAATGTAGTTGTTTGAATGTAACACCAAGTTGTAATATAAATGATAACCTTGATATTACAAATGCAGTAACCAGATCTACTGCTCAAATGCAAGATCGAATCGATCAGACAGAGTCTTTACAGCTAATAAGCCCAGTTGTAACATCCCCTGAAACAACCAGGGAGAAATTTATAACAGCTCAAAAAGCCGATCTATCTTTGCAGAAGTAATTTGAACTAATAGGCCAAAAGCCACGAGTAGCAAAGAACGCTAAATGGTATTTTGCTCTGAAAAACGGAATTCTGACACGGTACTATACCAACGGTTCTAGCACTACAGAACAAACGGTGCTACCTTCAGAAAACCGCAACCAAGCATTACAGCTAGCGCATGACATACCATTTGCAGGTCATATGGCGTATGCTAAAACACGAGCAAGGTTACTTACTCAATTCTATTGGCCTAAATTTTGCAGTGATACCAAAGTGTATTGCAGATCGTGTGACATCTGACAAAAGCTTGTTAAAAAGGGGAAACACCCGCAAGCAGAACTGCAAATCACTGATTTGGCAAGTAGACCGTTTGAAAAGATCTCGGTCGATATAGTTGGTACTCTTAACCACGTAACATCGAGAGGAAACAAATATATTGTAACAATAATTGATTTATGTAGTCGGTGGCCAGAAGCCATTCCGATGAAGAACATAACTTCCAAAGACATCATGGAAGTATTCTTCCATATTTTTGCAAGGGTAGGATTCCCTGATACCATCCTTTCAGATCGGGGTAGTCAGTTTATTGCCGCAGCTACACAAGCATTTACTAAGATGTTGGGGGTGAAGCAATGTTTTAACAGCCCGTACCACCCACACTCCACGGGTATCATAGAAAAGATTAACGGCGATCTTAAACATATGCTCTCAAAAGTAACCCAAGAACATCCCGAAGATTGGGACACGTATCTACCTGCTATTTTATTTGCATATAGGGAAGTGCCACATTCCAGCACTGGATTCTCACCATTTGAAATTGTATATGGTGCCAAACCACGCGGCCCATTATCTTTGTACCAGTCTATGCTGACTGAAAGTAAAACTATATCTACACCCATTTCATCGTATGAACATGTAACATCATTGCGCGATAGAATCATGAGATCATGTGTGTTAGCGAAAGAAGCACTACAAAAATCTGGTGCTATCTACCGACAATACGCTAACAGAGGAAATAGAACAATTACTCTGACGCCAGGACAAGACTTTCTTCTTATATTGCCAAGTGACAGACATCTTCTCACAGACTCATGCAAGGACCGTTTAAAGTGTTACGACAAATTTCGACAGTAGATTACGAAATTGCAATTAGGGACAAAACAAGATTTTTCATATTAACATGCTTAAACCATATTACCACAGGGACGACGAACAAGTAGAGACTACAGCAAGCACAACAATAGTGGACCAGACAGACGACAACGATACTGACGAGATACCAACACCAGTACTGGACACGACAACCAACCTACAGGAAATAAAGGTAAATCCCAAGCTGACACAGACCGACAGTTGCAGACAAGTATTACAAGAATACAGTACAATTTTTTCTAACAACCCAGGACAGACAGACTTAGTGCATCATCATATTATTTTGACGTCTGACATCCCAATAAAATGCAGACCATATTCCATTCCTATACACTACAAAGACAAATTACACCAAGAAATTATTGATTTAGAAGCAAACCAGATCATCCGACGTTCACAATCACATTTTTGTTCACCGATTGTCATTGTGAGAAAAAAGGACAACACAATAAGACTCTGTGTTGACTATAGGAAACTCAACAGCATTACACAGTTGGATTTAGAACCAATGAGCAACTGTGAAGACATACTAACTGAACTGACTGACTCACGTTATTTTACTAAACTTGACATGACAAAAGGTTACTAGCAAATACCTGTATATGCTGACAGTATATATCTGACAGCATTTGCCACACCCTGGGGACTATACGAATGGTGCAAGTTGCCATTCGGGCTAGTTAATGCTCCAGCAACATTTGTCAGAATGACAAGACGACTTTTGACAGGCATTTCTAACATCATTTGGTACATGGACGACATTTGCATACATACAAAGAACATGACAGACCACATAACAGCACTACAGCAGACATTCGACAGGATTAGACAATATGGACTGACAATAAAACCATCCAAAGTTGATATAGCCTTTCAAGAAATTTCATTTTTGGGCTATATGATCTCAAATGGCTTTATATCAACTGACGATAACATCATGTCTAGAATTTTGAAATTGTCGCTTCCGACAACCAAGAAAGAGTTGCGAAGTGTGTTAGGTCTTTTGAATTATTATAGACAATTTATTCCTCAATTTGCTGAATTGACCAAATGTTTCACTGATTTACTAACAAACAAACATCCTATTGTCATTGTAAACAGCGAATGTTTAAGGCCTGCATTTGCGAAAGTACTATCTTATTTTTCCAGTGAACCTATTCTAAAATTACCCGATCTTAGCACTATTTTCAGGCTAAGATGCGATGCGAGCTCCGTAGCCATTGGAGGGGTACTGCTTCAAGAGCACGACCAAATATTGTACCCTGTATACTACGTCTCTCGGAAATTGAACACCAGTGAACGAAATTACAACACGCCGGAACTTGAAGCCCTCGCTCTTGTGTTCTCGGTACGTAAACTTTCAAAATTTCTTTTAGGTAAACACTTCATTATAGAAACAGACAATAGCCCGTTGACATTTATCACCAGTGGAACCTCAAGTAACCACAGAGTGGCAAGATGGTCCCTTCTTCTGCAGGATTATAGCTTCGAAATCAGACATATAAGAGGCTCACATAACTCACTGGCCGATCTTCTATCGAGATGTCCATACGACTCACCCAATAGCCAGGTAATACCCGAGTACATTGCAGATGGTGTATAAACTGCAAATTAAATGGTGCTCAACACCACAGCCAATTGTGACATCATGTCAGTTACGCTGTGAAGAACGATGTGATAGGGAAGATTTAATCTCCCATTGTAAATAAATTGTGT
Organism: Cepaea hortensis; assembly: GCA_963921405.1. Taxonomy (NCBI): domain Eukaryota; kingdom Metazoa; phylum Mollusca; class Gastropoda; order Stylommatophora; family Helicidae; genus Cepaea; species Cepaea hortensis. The sequence goes on from OY992876.1 coordinate 259,342,106, forward strand.
ACATACTATTATTATTATGTGAATGAATGTGTCGTATAATTGTGAGAGATGTGAAAGAATGCCATTAATATTATAAATCTATATCTATAAAACAGAGTGTATGTTTGTTTGTGGGTCTTGGATGCGTTCGATAACGGTACATCCGATTGAGATGAAATTTTCTACACGTCTTCCTTTCATTCCTGTGCAACCGACTATAATAATTTCTTAATGTAAAATGTTCTACTTATTTAATAACATTTACTTTTCCATTTTCATTATATAATGTCTATATAGCAGGGGGACTTCACTCTAGAAAAGTTATTTCAAGGGGCATAACTTTTAATAACATTTCTATATACTTTATAGTCATATTGTTGGACTTACCTGCACTATTGTTAAACTCTTTGTCTATAGTTATTTTTAGGCATATGAGTTATATTAAATAATGATATAATCTTTAAGGTATTTTTAAAGTTTGCATAAAAATAATGCATTATGCATAACATTTTAACCCATCTTTTTCTGCTTACAAAACTTATCAACTGTCATGTCGGTGATTAAAAACAGTTTTCATTAAAAATAATGAATGGTGTGTGGAAGGACATTCTTTTAAGTTACTGTGCGCCAGGAGCTGGGCGAAACCACGCCGGGTCAGATAGATAGACAGATAGTCTGGAACGGAAGCTTATTTGACTAATTATATGAATGAATTAAATGACATGCTCCCTACCAGGGACTGGGTGAAGCCGGGCCGGGACAGACAGACAGACAGATAGACAGACAAACAGATAGTCGGGAACGGGAGAGCTTATATGACTACGTATATGAATAAAATGAGATGCTCCCCACCAGGGACTGGGTGAAGCCGGGTCAGACAGACAGACAGACAGATAGACAGACAGTCGGGAACGGGAGAGCGTATATGACTACTTATATTAATTAAATGAGATGCTCCCCACCAGGGACTGGGTGAAGCCGGGCCGGGTCAGCCAGACAGACAGACAGACAGACAAACAAGCAGACAGACAGACTGATAGATAGATAGATCCCCTCCAGGGCCTGGGCGAAACCGGGCCGAGTCAGCTAGTATGTAATATTATAAGAAATAGGCACCACAAGTGAAGTACTACAGGACCCAAAGACTGACCAAGCTTGAACAGCGTCAAGTAATCCTGAGTAAATCTACAAAGATGGTCCACGAATAAGACGGAAGAAGCTATCCAACAGCTGATGACAAGAACTGGGTGCTCCGCATATTTAAAGTCCATCTAGAACGGAAAACCTTGATGTGAATGTCAACATAACACATGTGTACAACAACACAGCTCTACACTTCCGTTATATTTGCATATTAATTTGAAAGTTAGCAGACGATACTAAAATGTTTATAAATTTATGACAAATGAATAAAAATTTGGATATGAAACATTTCCATATACGAAATTGTATATGTCGCGTTTTGTTAGATGCAATCTCAGTATCGTAGCTTGATTTACTTTTTTACAATAGTGACCTTTTGTGCACTTTTGTCAATAAGTATCAAATTATGACACTAAGAAAGGAAATGTTACTTGTAATTTATTTTGTTGAAAGCATGATAAAATTACTGTCCCTAACTTTTGTTCCATAACCAAAGGACATAACTAAAAATTGTTGGTGATGTGTAAATATGTATTGAAACTACCATGTTTGCCTAATGAGTAACACGTCAAGGTGACGTCATGTGTATATGGGGAAACTTGCCAAAACTGAAGACCTTCATTGGATATTCTATGAGATAAGGGTAGATGTCCAATGTCGGAGTTATCTTATAGGTAGATACTCACAGGCTGACCTGAATATTTGTAATTTTTGTTTTTGGTTGAGAGGTAGGGTCAAGTTAGCCGTAACCTACCGGACTGGCTGTGTCTCAGCGAGGTAAAATCCATGGAATTGATTGTACTTGACAAGTATGCTTGATGGGTAGGCATGAAGATTGTATGCATATTGTTTACTAACCACCTGTACATATTAAGAAAAACCAAAGATTTACGTCAGATGAAGTGCAAAGTTCGATTCTGACAAGATAAAGAACACCTATATAAAGTACATGAAAGGAAAACCTTTCATGAGAACAAAGGGGGGGGGGGAGAATGTCAGAGTCTCACCCGGAGTTACAACGCGTTGTCTGTACCAACGCCAGTCAATGCAAGGCTGAACTATGATAAACACTACAGTTATAACGCGGCATCGTCGACAACGCCAGGCAATCAACACTGAGCGATGCTAAGCAGTCGGAGGTCAGCTGGAACACAGCGTGAACATTGGGGGTCACGCAAGCTGACTCGAGCACAACTGACGCGTATGCTAAAAGGCTATTTAAACTGGGCTTGGGCACCGTACCGGACAGACTTGTGAATGCGGCCTGAGAGTTTGTGCATGTATTGATCGATAGCCTGTATGACCGTTGGAGATGGAACGCCTGTGTGTTTGACTTGTAAGTGGAGTGCATTGATGTATTATTATATTGATGTATTGATTGCTTCTAGTTATGATCTATTTGATATTGTGGATTGTGATTGCGCGACGCCTGTATTGTTTCTGATGTGTGCAGTGCGCGAATAAAGAGCGCGAATTATATCATCGGTTATTCGCCTCGCGTTATTTGATAATCATATTTAGTATCACACTTGTCAAGATACGAGCCACAGTTCTTGCTCTACGCAAGACTTTGACAAGTGTGATTACCAACATTGTCATTACTATCATCGTCATTACTATCATCGTCACTATCATCATTGTCTTTACTATCATCATCATTACTACCGTCATCGTCATTACCAACATCGTAATTGCTATCATCGCCATTACCATCATCGTCATTACTATCATCAACATTACCATCATCGTCATTACCGTCATCATCATTACCGTCATCATCATTACTATCATCGTCATTACTATCATCGTCATTACTATCATCGTCATTACTATCATCGTCATTACCATCATTGTCATTACCACCGTCATCGTCATTACCACCGTCATCGTCATTACCACCGTCATCGTCATTACTATCATCGTCATTACCATCATCGTCATTACTACCATCATCGTCATTACCGTCATCGTCATTACTATCATCGTCATTACCGTTGTCATTACTATCATCGTCATTACCATCATCGTCATTACTATCATCGTCATTACCACCGTCATCGTCAATACAATCATCGTCATTACTTTCATCGTCATTACCATCATCGTCATTACCATCATCGTCAGTACTATCATCGTCACCATCATTGCCATCATCATTACCAGCACCACCATAACCAATACCATCATCATTACCATTGTCATAATACTGCCTTTACCATCATCATCATCATTACGATCATCATTATCAATATTTTCATTACCATCATATTCATCATGATAATAATCATTACCAACACATTATTTTCTTCATTAGCATCACATTTATCATCATCATCGTCATCATTACCGTCATCATAATTACCATCACATTCATCATCATCATCAGCATCACCACCATCACCACCACCATCATCACATCATCACCATCCCTACCATTATCATGACCTTTGCCATCATTCATCAAACCCTGTGCACACCGCCACTCTCAGGA
>OY992876.1:259350718-259370718 GCA_963921405.1 Cepaea hortensis
CAGAATAAATTTCAGAAATATATCAATACTACTACTACAAATAAATTAATCTGAACACTGTAAATATGGAAATAATTTATAACAGCAAAAGACTTTTAAATTTAATATTTTCTTGCAAAATAAATCATTTTATTCACCGGAGAAATATATGTTTTTCATGAAATCATCCTTATTAAATTTTTACATGTCGATAAATATTTATCTATATAAAAATCGATAAATTCGCATTTTAGCATTACATGGTTCCAAATGTTGTTGCATGTAGCCAGGGGCCGGGTTGGGGTGAGCGCTCAGACTTGCATAATTACCTTAATGGCTCGTGCATTCATCATCTATGCAGAAAAAGTCCAACTCCTGGCCTTCTCGTGGCGGAACTGTTTTAACTAACAGTAGAAGGGGCGGCGGCGAGTCACTGGCGCCGAGAAATATCCAGAACCCTCTAGATGTGTATGCACGTACATGCATGCGCCAACATGTGTGTGCGTGCCTACACACCTAAACTCGAGTAAGACCACAGTCTGCTCTAGCAAAGGAAAGGTGCTGAAGACGGAGGCAACCAGCCAGGAGTCGCACCACATAAATCAGGATGCCACCAATCACGCGTAATGAAATATGTCGACTACTGCTAAATGTTACGGTGCTCGCCCTGCTTTGGACCCCAAGGCAGGTGCAATGCCAGGCCATATGCCTCGAAAGGGTCCAACCACAGCTACTGGAGGTCCTTCTCAAATGTCCTGTGGGGCCAGGGGACCTGAGAATAGATTGTCTGGCCATACCAAACAAAGACTAAAACTAATGCACTGGAATGCGGAGGGAGCCAGCAACAAAACAATAGAACTAGAAAACATCTTGGACCAAGAAAACGTATGCGTATGTTGCTTGCAAGAAACTCACCTCAACGAAAACGAAATGATGTCTTGGAAATTTCCAGTACTAAGGACATGGAGTACCCGGAAACGACAGAACTGATCGATTGGCTAAGGAAGGAGCAAAAGAATAACAGCCTGATGTGCCCGTTACATACCACCAAAAGAAAAGAATGATCAAATCAGTCCGAAGGCCACCAAAACCAGCTCAAGACGACTACCACGTTATGGACAGACCAGAACAAGTCATTATTCTGCGCTTCAGAAAAGGACACAATAGATTACGCAACCACATGTATCCAAGATTCAAGATTGGTGAATCAACCATGTGCACATGTGGATTATCGTCGCAGACAGTAGAGCACATACTCAAAGATTGCCCAAATTACAATATGTCTAGGCAAACCTTCTGGCCTAGAGAGACGACAGTCGAAGATAAACTCTATGGACTGCTGAGCGAACTAAAAAGGACAGTTAAATTCATACAAGGGGCAACATTGCAGTTATAGACATATTTGAGGCGAACGAAAGAAGAAGAAGAGGCATTACATTACGAAGGTCAAGGACTGTTTATAAAAATAGATAATTAGAAAGAAATTGTATCATAAATGTAAAAACAATCATAACGGTACATGGGACGCAGAGGTGTTTCCAAGGCACCAGGGCCGGGTTATATACTGGCCAAGACCTATTGACGCGTCCTCGCCGAGCGTCCTGGGCAACAGGTCCCTTCGGGGTCCTGGCTGAAGTCAATAGGATCGCCGATTCCTCCGAAGTCGGAGAGTGTCTGCCTGTATGGCGAGGAACCACCAGTCTGCACACCAATAAGCCAGACACGGGACAACGGATACTCACGCAAACCTCAGGTCCTGTATGACATCACACTGATGTTGGATAACAGGATGCCTTCATCCGACATACAGGACTTTGCGTTGGAGCTCAAGCCAATGAACACAAGCAAGCAAGCATAACGGTACATGAAATTCTGTAAAATTCAATAAAATAAGTTAACAACGAAGTAAAAAGTTTTATTTCTAAATGCCCTCGCGGGCCGCATAAAATCAGTTGGCGGGCCACATGCGGCTCGCGGGCCGTAGTTTGCCCACCCTTGCCCTATGGTATTGTTTTCTTCCTAGCGACGACCATAATCTCTGTCTTCTCTGAGTTCAATAGAGACACTCCTGGAATACCGCGGACCAAGGATATGAAAAATGCTGAGATTTTAAGAACTGAACATCGAAGAAGACTGGCTCACAAACATCACCATACATCAGACATTGGAATCTACAGTACTGGCACCGTGCCGTCTTAACAGACCATAGTTTGTTACGAGGGGGCTTCAAATGAAAACCTTAATTTGTTTGTTTTGTTTTGTTTTGTGTGTGTGAATATATTCTGGAAAAGTACAAAACAAATATATCATGTTTGGATGTAGTTACCATTGCTTTCAATGCAAGTCCTCCAGCGCCTATAAAGTGCTTGGATTCCTGTAGAAAAAAAATACTCTGGGGTCACTACTCGGTGTGCCCTACCCGGTCGTGAAGAGTCTGTCACAGAGTCACGCCCATGTAAAACTTCCAACACCACTCATACACTTGCTGGACTGACAGGCATGCATTATCATACTGGACCTTTATTCCCTGATGAGGTTCTATAGGTATCACCCCTTTACTGATCAAAAACCGGATAACAGAACGCTGCTTTTCTTTGGTGCATGTCAAAAGTGCGGCGGCCATTTTTAATCTGTCCTTATGATGCCACCGTGTTCGTCTGCATCATAATGGCACATGCTTAACCCTCTTGACATCCTTACCAACAATATTGACATGTTACAAGACAATGGCATGGTTACTGTAACTTCTATCACACTTTTAAGGTTTTCATGTGACACCCCCCCCCCCCCCCACCTGGTTCGTTGTGCTTAGAAATAGGGACAAAATAACTACAACCCATAATGGGGACCTGGTATGGGGTTATTCTCAATTATGGCGCAAAGCCTGGGCTTAATTGCAGAGTCATGTGTTGCCCATGCAAAATGATGCCTCTCTCGGCCTGCCTAGCTTACTCCAGAGGAAAGGTAACACCAATACACCCTGAAAAGGCAAGCTGCAGAAGCTGCCGGATCAGCAAAGTAATGCTCTTACTGTCCGCCTGTCGTAGCTTCGATCATAGAACAGTTGCTGTCCAGGACTTAGGACCTAGTCTGCCCTGACATGACTTTTAGTATTTAGTTTGCATTTCCTCGCACTAGGATAAGGCATGAACTCTACCAATTGCACTTCTCCGCCCGAAGCCGTTTGCACAATGATGGGTGTCGGGTTTTGTGAGCATAGTTCAGTCATATCTGACTAAGACCTAAGATTCTGCGCTAACAGAAAGCAGGTAGTACCGCCATACGGTAGCTCAGTCATATCTGACTAAGACCTGACAGAAGACACAGAAATACATGAGCTGCATCAAATGTCGCGCTGGTTTAGAACCAACAGCGATGGAATACCAGGTTTCTGGAAGATGTAGCAGTTGTTAGACAGCACGAAGCGATGGCAAGAAATTAAAGACACCTTCTTTAATGAAACTACAGAATGCATGGGAAATGAGATTTTCGTCTCTTCTTCCTCCTCTCATTGTGCATTTTCTTCCTCTCCCTCTAATTCTTCCTCTTCACAATTCTTTTTCTTCCTCTTCCTCCTCTTGCACCTGTGTCACTTCCTACTTCTCTACCCTGAAGAGAGCCACCTTCTGTGAAATGATTGTGATTCTTAACTATTTCAGAAATAAACTGCTTCCGTGAAATGATTGTGATTTTTAACTATCTCAGAAATAAACTGCTTCCGTGAAATGATTGTGATTGTATTTTTTAAAAAAACTGATTCTGTAAAATGATTCTGATTCTCAAATGTCTCAGAAATTAACTGCTTCTGGGAAATGATTGAAATGCTTAACTATTTCAGAAATAAACTGTTTTTTCGCATAACCTTTACAGGACATCGCTGTCAACACCAGCAATTTACCGCTGTCGTTGATTTCTTGGCAAGATAACAATCAGTAGTTTGCCATTAATTTCTGAGCGGACGGCTCACTTATCCCGTAAGTTACCACCGCGGCGAGAACCGCTTCCAATTCTCGCGCACTGCGTTACTCTAAGTGGATAAACGGGATTACGGAGAAAGTCGTTTAACCCAAATGCCAGGGAGACCGGCAGAAATAAATTGCTTCCGTGAAATGATTGTGATCCTGAACTATCTCAAAAATAAACTTATTCTGTAAAATGATTCTGATTCTTAAATGTCTCAGTAATAAACAGCTTCCGTGAAATGATTGTGATTCTCAACTATTTCAGAAATAAATTGGTCATGTATTCAGTACGCCATGGTCTGAAGGGCATGGCTGTCTTCTTTGGTTTTTAAAATAATCCCCTTTTATATCAAACAAATTGCATTGTGTTAATTTGAATGCTATCATCAGGCTGGCGCAGACAACCATGTCTCTCCACATATCTCTGTCCTTAGTGCTCTGATATTCCTACATGCCATCGACTCAGTCCATCCAGCATCATTTCTCTCGGTCTGCGTCCGCCTCTTCTGCTACTAATTTTCCTGTGGTCATGATGTTTTCCACCATCTGTCTTCTCACTACAGGACCAAAGAATGATGTTTTCCAGTACCCCTCTTCTCACTACAGGACCAAAGAATGATGTTTTCCACCACCCGTGTCCTCACTACACGACCAAAGAATGATGTTTTCTAGCACCCCACTCCTCACTATACGACCAAAGAATTATGTTTTCCAGCATCCCTCTTCTCACTATACGACTAAAGAATTATGTTTTCCAGTACACCTCTTCTCACTACACGACCAAAGAATTATGTTTTCAAGTACACCTCTTCTCACTACACGACCAAAGAATGATGTTTTCCAGCACCCATCTCCTCATTACACGAGCAAAGAATGATGTTTTCTAGTACCGCCCTCCTCACTACACGACCAAAAAATTATGTTTTCTAGCATCCCTCTCCTTTCCAGATATTTTCCAGAGATTCCATATTTGTTTCTACAAATAATTGGAGCACCAATTCCAGGTTAATATGGTATAATACGCCGTGAACCATAGTGGCAAAACCCATCAAAGAAACACATGGATACTTCACATATTCATTGCAAATATGTTGAATGAACCACACACACACATACACACACACACATACACACACACACTCACACACACACACACTCACACACACACACACGCACGCACGCACACACACACACAACTAGACGTAACGGTAAGCTATACTACAACACGATAACAAGTAACAAAATGAACGTTGCGGCTAAAGCCTTCGTCAGCACAGGAAAACAAACACAAACCGACACAACTACATGAATATACTACATTAAAATATCAATATGAAAGTTAATATCTGTATACATTTTGTGGACTGAACACGTTTTTATTGGATCCGTATGTATTCTAATGACAAATATGAGGCTCTTTGAAAACGTTCTACACCTGCCGAGGTAGGGCAAGGGCTGATGAGAAGGGAGCTCGACTTGCCCTACTTGTGGATGCCTGTTTGTTACATATCTGCTGAAATACACCGCGACCTGTCTGTTGAAACAACAACTTGAATAATCTGACACGTAATCAGATGTTTATCTTCAGTATGGGTGTCACTATGGCGAAGTGATTTAGCCTATTGCGTTTCGCTCCAAAGTTAGTGGCTTCAATTCCCCCGGGGCGCGTGTGTGTGTGTGTTTGTGTTTGTGTGTGTGTGTGTGTGTGTGTGAGTGAGTGTGTGCGTGCGTGCGCGCGCGCGCGTTATTTGACCTATGCTGGTTTGATATTCAATTCCTAGATCTAGTGCTGTTGTAGTTCTTCTTCTTCTTCTTCTTCTTCTTCTTCTTCTTCTTCTTCTTCTTCTTCTTCTTCTTCTTCTTCTTCTTCTTCTTCTTCTTCTTCTTCTTCTTCTTCTTCTTCTTCTTCTTCTTCTTCTTCTTCTTCCACTTCTTCTTCTTCTTCTTCTTCTTCTTCTTCTTCTTCTTCTTCTTCTTCTTCTTCTTCTTCTTCTTCTTCTTCTTCTTCTTCTTCTTCTTCTTCTTCTTCTTCTTCTTCTTCTACTTCTTCTTCTTCTTCTCCTCCGACTCCGTCTTCTCCTCCGTCTTCTGCTCCATCACCCCTTCTTCTCCACGTCTTCTTTCGTATTCTTCTCTTCCTCCTCCTCATCCTCTCCTCCTCCTTTTTTCTTTTTGTCCTCCTTCTCTCCCTCTTCTCCTTTTTCTTCCTCTTCTTCTCCATATCTCCCCCTCCTTCCTCTTCTTCTCTTCTTCCTCTTCCTCTCTTCTTTCTTCTTCCTCGTCTCCTCTTCCTCTCCCTATTCCCCCTTCTTTATAATCTCCCCTCCCCCGCCCCTCCTACCACGTCTTCATTTGTGTTTTATCAGGAGCAAAAACTGACGATCATGAATCCTCACTTTCTATCATCGATATTTGAAAGATTATAATTTTGCTTAAATTAATATTTATTGCTCAGCTATTTAAACAGTTCGCATACTTTTTTTTTCTTTTGCTTTTCTTGCCCATTACCTTTCTCATGAGCAGAAAACTTATTTTAACAGTAACATCCACACCGTGTCCGACACATCCGCCATGTTTACATCCTTAATTTATTCCCGCACGTAAGTCTGAATATCCCTAAAGATAGAATCTCATGTGCCTTGTTTTATTTCTAACTTTCCTAAAGCTTCTTTCTGGTTTATCGGGAATTTTAATCTCAACGTTTTGTTTTGAAAATGAACTGTGAAACTCAGCTGTGTAATCCAAAGCCGTAATGATAGACAATTTTTATATCAACGTTCCGACCGTTTCATTGATTAATACTCGATTGCAAGAGTAGAATAAAATAGAAGATTTGAATTTCAGAAAATGAAGCGGTAGTTAGTTAATAATTCAATGTATCTTAGTGATTTAATTATAGACGTGTTATTTTGAAGTTAGAATCTGTTTAGTGAATCATTCAATGCATTACGGTGGCTTCACGATAGACACTTTTGTTTATTCAAGTTAGATTTTGTTTAGTGAATCATTCAATGCATGTTGGCACGTTACTGATAGATACATTTACTTAAGTTAGGTTGTGATTAGTACATCATTCGATGCATTTTGGTGACCTATGGTAAACATGTACTATTTATTTATTTATTTTATTAAGCCGGTCCTTCAAGGACAGACGGACAACTAGGTAGGTAGGTAGGTAGGTAGGTAGGTAGTAGGTAGGTAGGTAGTCAGTTAGGTAAGTAGGTAATAGGTAGGTAGGTAGATAAGTAGGTAGTAGGTAGGTAAGTAGGGAGTAGGTAGGTAGGTCAGTAGGTAGGTAGGTAATAGGTAGGTAAGTAGGTAGTAGGTAGGCCAGAAGGTAGGTAGGTGGTAGGTAGGTAAGAAGGTAGTAGGTAGGTAGGCCAGTAGGTAGGTAGGTAGTAGGTAGTTATGTAGGTAGTAGGTAGGTAGGTAGCTAGGTCAGTAGGTAGGTAGGTAGGTAAGTATGTCAGTAGGTAGGTAGGTAAGTAGTAGTAGGTAGGTAGGTAAGTAGGTAGTAGATAGGTAGGTAAGTAGGGAGTAGGTAAGTAGGTAGTAGGTAGGTAGGTAAGTAGGGAGTAGGTAAGTAGGTAGTAGGTATGTAGGTAAGTAGTAGTAGGTAGGTAGGTAAGTAGGTAGTAGATAGGTAGGTAAGTAGGAAGTAGGTAGTAGGTAAGCAGGTAGTAGGTAGGTAGGTAAGTAGATAGTAGGTAGGTAGGTAGGTCAGTAGGTAGGTAGGTAGGTAGTAGGTTGCAGGTAGGTAGGTAGGTCAGTAGGTAGTAGATAGGTAGGTAGGTAGGTCAGTTGGTAGTAGGTAGGTAAGTAGGTAGTAGATAGGTAGGTAAGTAGGGAGTAGGTAAGTAGGTAGTAGGTAGGTAGGTAAGTAGTAGTAGGTAGGTAGGTAAGTAGTAGGTAGGTAGGTAGGTCAGTTGGTAGTAGGTAGGTAGGTAAGTAGGTAGTAGATATGTAGGTAAGTAGGGAGTAGGTAGGTAAGTAGTAGGTAGGTAGGTAAGCAGGTAGTAGGTAGGTAGGTCAGTAGGTAGGTAAGTAGATAGGTAGTACAGTAGGTAGGTAGGTAGTAGGTAGCAGGTACGTAGGTAGGTCAGTAGGTAGTAGGTAGGTATGTAGGTAGTAGGTAGGTAGGTAGGTCAGTTGGCAGTAGGTAGGTAGGTAGTAAGTAGTAGGTAGGTAGATCTGTCTGTAGGTGGTAGGTAGGTAGGTAGATAGTACGTAGGTCAGTATGTAGTAGGTAGGTAGGTAGATACGTCAGTAAGTAGGTAGGTAGGTAGTAGGTAGGTAGGTAGATAGGTAGTAGGTAGGTAGGTAGTAGGTAGATAGGTAGTAGGTAGATAGGTAGTAGGTAGGTAGGTAGATAGGTAGTAGGTAGGTAGGTAGTAGGTAGATAGGTAGATAGGTCAGTAAGTAGGTAGATAGGTAGTAGGTATGTAGGTAGATAGGTCAGTAAGTAGGTAGTAGGTAGGTAGGTAGGTACGTCAGTAAGTAGGTAGGTAGGTAGTAGGTAGGTAGGTAGATAGGTCAGTAAGTAGGTAGATAGGTAGTAGGTATGTAGGTAGGTCAGTAGGTAGTAGGTAGGTCAGTAGGTAGTAGGTACGTAGGTAGTTAGGTAGATAGCTAGGTAGGTCAGTAGGTAGGTAGGTAAGTAGGTAGTTAGGTAAGTAGGTGGGTGGTTAGGTAGGTAGGTAGTTAGGTAGGTAGGTAGGTAGGCAGGCAGACTGGTAGGTAGGTAGTTAGGTAGGTAGTTAGGTAGGTAGGTAGTTAGGTAGGTAGGTAGGTAGCTAGCTAGGTAGGTCAGTAGGTAGGTAGGTAAGTAGGTAGTTAGGTAAGTAGGTGGGTGGTTAGGTAGGTACGTAGGTAGTTAGGTAGATAGCTAGGTAGGTCAGTAGGTAGGTAGGTAGGTAAGTAGGTAGTTAGGTAAGTAGGTGGGTGGTTAGGTAGGTAGGTAGGTAGTTAGGTAGGTAGGTAGGTAGGCAGGCAGACTGGTAGGTAGGTAGTTAGGTAGGTAGTTAGGTAGGTGGGTAGTTAGGTAGGTAGGTAGTTAGCTAGGTAGGTCAGTAGGTAGGTAGGTAAGTAGGTAGTTAGGTAAGTAGGTGGGTGGTTAGGTAGGTAGGTAGGTAGTTAGGTAGGTAGGTAGTTAGGTAGGTAGGTAGGTAGGCAGACAGGTAGGTAGGTAGTTAGGTAGGTAGGTAGTTAGGTAGGTAGGTAGGTAGGTAGCTAGCTAGGTAGGTCAGTAGGTAGGTAGGTAGTTAGGTAAATAGGTAGGTAGGTGGTTAGGTAGGTAGTGGGTAGGTAGGTAGGTAGGTAGGCAAGCAAGCAGGCAGGCAGTAGGTAGGAAGGTAGACAGACAGACAGACAGACAGGCAGGCAGGCAGGCAGGCAGTAGGTAGGAAGGTAGGTAGTAGACAGACAGACAGGCAGGCAGGCAGGTAGGCAGGCAGGCAGGCAGCAAGCAGATAGACATACAGACAGATAGATAAACGGATAGATAGATAATCGCACATTTATAATTCCCCCATCCTCATCCCCCCCCCCCCCCCCATCCCCTCTCCAGGACCATGGGATCAATCCGATTGGCTGCTATTTTTATAACCATCATCATGGCGGCATGTGTTGACCTGACCTGCACAGAAATATTTACGTCATCACTGAAGGTACACAGGATGGTACTGGAGGAGGAAAAACTGCTGGGAGAACTCAAAAGATACATCGATGTGCAATATGCCCGGCTGAAGTATTTCTCCAAGTGAGTGTATGGTACTGTTGTTGTTGTTGTTGTTGTTGTTGTTGTTGTTGTTGTTGTTGTTGTTGTTGTTGTTGTTGTTGGTGGTGGTGGTGGTGGTGGTGGTGGTGGTGGTGGTGCTGATACTGCTGCTGCTGATGCTGCTGTGTTGTTATTACCATTACTACTTAATCATCAACTACGTAGTTTTAGTAGTAGTAATGATATTAAGATTACTAATATCCTTGCTGTTGCTACAATTACTACATGTGAAGTAGCAATTGAATTGAAAACACTTAACCAATCTGATGAAATTTAAATACTCACGGGCAATTATAATATCAGATGGAAGATTCATGACATATATTTAGAGCTGAATGAGCCAAGCAAAAGTTGCATATCGGAAAATAAAGTGTCTTATGCAATAAATTGAATGTCAGAAAGATGGTACTGAATTGTTTTATACCTGACTGGCACCTTGCCGTCTTGACAGACGATAGTTTGTAAAATGCAGTTATACCTCTCCATGACACAAAGCCTGGGCTAAACTTAGAGACCACGTGTTGCCCATTCAGCATGATCCCTCTCTTGGCCTGCCTAATTTACTACAGAGGAAAGGTAACACCAATATATTTGGAACAAGACTAGCTGCAGAAGCTGTTGGATCAGCAAAGCAATAATGTAACTGTACGCCTGTTGGAGCTTCCATCCTAGACCAGTTGCTAACCAAGGCTTAGGATCTTGTCTAAGCTGCTACAACAATTAGTCTTTAGGTTCATTCCCTGGCACTACAGTAAGGCCTATACCCTCCCAATTGCACAGAGACATAAATATAATAGATTACCCAGGATTCTGGCTTCATTGAACAGTTTCGTTGCTAAATCTGGGCTAATATTCTGAAATATACATGAGTTTAGTTGAGTCAAGAACATCACAGCATTCAATACACCCCCATATGCACTCAGTCTTCATCTTCAACAGCGAGAGAAGAGTCCTAAATACTCATCATCACCATGTGCCATGCCAATAATCGTGGCCATTCATGCTTCGCTATCTAACACGATCACCAGAGTCGTGGATCAGCTCTGTGTTCTTGTCTCGACCATACATACCAGGTGGTCAAGCCATCCAGATATTTACTACACTGCCTTCCGTTTGTTCTTTTCCCCTCAGTATTGCCAGTTGTTACCAAGTTCTCCAGCGCATTTCTTCTCACAATGAGTTAATAAAATTTGGACTGTTTACGTCAAATATCTCTAATCGGCTTACGGTTTTCATTTGTTTCTTGTAGGATTTGGTCATTGGTTTTTATGTCTGTCCATGGTATTCTTTGCATTTTCCTCACAACCCACATTTCTACAGCTATTAGATGTTTTCCAGCTTGACTGCTCATTGTTCATGCTTCACATCCATACAAAAGTACATATTCTATGTAGCACTTCAACACTTTTTCTCTTTGCAAATAACATCTTGTTATTGGTCGGTATGTTTTCCATCTTGCAAAAGGCTACCTTCGTCATGGCGATTCTTATTCTAATCTCTTCAAATCATCTCCCATCAGATGTTATAATTGTTCCAATAAATAAAATTCACTTGTTTAAGAATACTCCCATTTACTTGTATATTGAATTGTGGCATTTCCTTCTTCGTAGTGACTACCATAATCTGTGTCTTCTTACAGTTTAATTCTAACCTTAATTGTTCAAATTTGTTATATACTTTTGTTTCATATTAACTATTGCTAACGACATGTGTTTATTGGTCAATATGTTTTTTTCCATCTTGTAAAAGGCTACCTTTGCCATGGCGATACTAGTTCTAATCTCTTCAAGACATTTCACATCAGACGTTATGACTGTTCTGTGATAATTATGAATCACTTGCTTAAAAACATTCCCATTTACCCGTATATTACATTATGGTATTTCCTCTTTCCTAGTGATGACCATTATCTCTGTATTCTTACAATTTAACTCTTACTCTAATTGTTCACTGAGTACAATAACCGCACCTACTAATTTTTACAGATCCGGTCAAAGATCTGATACGAATACAATTTTATCTAATTTACTAACCCTCTAATCTCTATTCTCCAGTTTCTACATAGATCGACTTCATGACGTCAGCTTACGCCGGAATTCGGATCTCGACCTTTCACATCCCAATGCCGTTTACCAGGTCATCAAGAGATTCGCATCCGTATACTCTCCAATCCTGGATGAGAAACTGGGTCAGTTATTAACTCATTCTCCACCTGTAAGTCTCATGACACGTTTGGTAGTACCGCGAAAATTACATTCACAGCTATTGATGGGCACACAGTGTGAAGAAAGAGTTGAGTTGGGCTGAGAACTGGCATTACTGGACTCAGGACATTAGCATACGCGCTCCGTCCCCTCGTTCAACAGCCAGCGAAGAGTCATATTACTAATCGTTCCCACCACTATCTGATTAAAAGTTCTCCTAATCTTCCATCTCAGTTTCCAGAACCCCTGCCGATTTCCCGTAATTTCATTCTTTCCACGTTTGGGTTCTCAATATGTCCCCCCCCCCCCCCCACCTTCTTCATCAGGCCCCACAGTTGCTTGACCACTTCTCCCTTATCCATAGGTGATATACCACCAAGACGTGCATTCCCCGCCAGCCTATCAGCCTGCGCATTTCCCCGCACTCCCGCTTGGCCAGGGCAAAATCATCCATACAATTTTTCACAATTTGTGACCTCTGAAGCGAGCTTAGCCATTCCACAGGAAACACTCCTTTCTCCACCTTACTAAGCATACGCCTAGAGTCCGTAATGATTGCAATGTATGTTGCAGTGGTCTACTCAAACCAACGGAATGCCGCTGTTACTGCTTCCACCTCCATTCTCATGCTGGAGATCCTAGTCTCATATGCCATACTCTCCTTTTTCAAGAATCGCCCATTAGCCTTCGCGATAAAACCCCAACCACTACGTTTGTTTGTCACCACTGACCCATCGGTGTAGATCACTATGTGACCCTGATGTGTGTTACTCTGGATCAGTTGTTGCACCTCAAACTCTGTGCTGCCTACTGCCCATTCTCTGCACTCACGACCCAGTGTGGGACGCATAGGTGTTTCCAAGGCACCAGGGCCATGTTTTATACTAACCAAGACCTACTAACACGACCAGGTCGTGCTTCCGGGGCTGATTCTTCCGAAGTCGGAGAGTATCTGCCTGCACGGCGAGGAACCATCAGTCTGCACACCAATAAGCAAGACATGGGACAACGGATACTCACGCAAACCTCAGCCCGGTGTGACATCACACTGATGTTGGACAACAGAATGTCTTTATCCGACATACAGGACTTCACGCTGGAGTTCACAGTTAGCGAACGCAAGCAATCTAGCAAGCACAACCCAGTGTTACTATTACATTGTGCCACTACTGAGAGGAAAGAAAAATATGGAGATGTGCTGTCACGTTACACAATATAAACATTGGAACTTTTAGGATCGCCCGACTACAGTGAGCAACTTAGGTTAGATCTTTCATTGTAAGAAAAGAGAGATTATGGTCGTCTTCAAGAAAAAAGAAATACCACAAAGTAACATCTAAATGATTTGGAATATTCATAAAAAAGTGAACTGGTAAACTATCTTGGAATAGTCATTACATCTGATTGGAGGTGTCTTGAAGATATTAGAATGAGTACCATCGTGGCAAATGTAGCCTTTTGCAAGATGAAAAACATACTTACCAATAAATAATTTTCATTTTCTTCTTCTTCTTCTTCTTCTTCTTCTTCTTCTTCTTCTTCTTCTTCTTCTTCTTCTTCTTCTTCTTCTTCTTCTTCTTCTTCTTCTTCTTCTTCTTCTTCTTCTTCTTCTTCTTCGTCTTCTTCCGTTCGCGTGTAATATGTCAAATATTGTCACTTGTATGAACTTCACTGTCATTTTTGTTCACTTGGAGGTCCATAAAGTGTATCTTCCACTGTCGTTTCTCTAGGCCAGAATGTTTGCCTAGATATGCAGTATTTGGAGCATTCTTGGAGTATGTGCTCTGCTGTCTGCGGCGCCAATCCTCATGTGCACATGGCTGATTCACCAATCTTGAATTGTGTATACATGTTGTTGCCTAATCTATTGTGTCTTGTTCTGAAGCGCTGAATAATGATGTATCATGGTCTGCCGACAAAATGGTAATCATACTGTGGTGGTGTTGGTGTCGTTTTCGTTGATTTGATGATAGGTTTCTTTTGGCGGTATGTGAGAGGTACTTCAGGTTTAATTCTCTTGCTCCTTCCTTTGCTGTTTGTCTGATTATTGTCCTTGTTTCACTTTCATACATCATCATCACCATCATCATCATCATCATCATCATCACCATCACCCAGTGCCTTATCGACTGGCGTGGGGGATCATGCCTCTCCACAAATTACGATCTCCGAAGTCATGGATCACTTCGTGTTTTGGTTCCCTTCCGTGCCACGACACAAGACTGTCAAGAATCTTCTCTCACTGCCTTCCTCTATCTCTCTTTCTGCAAATCTTTCCGCTTGTCACAACATTTTCCAGTTTTTGTCTTCTCATAACCTGGTCAAAATACTATGTTATATCTCTCTGATGCTTTTAATAAGTTTCCTTTGCGATTTAGCCTCCCTAAAAATGTCCAGATTGCTCATTTTTGCTGTCCAATTAATTTTCAGCATTCTTCTATAAAACCACAACTCAAAGGGTTTCGGGTATTTTTTACCTGTTGACTAACTGTTCAGGATTTTGCAGCCATCAGTTAAAATTGGTTCTATGTAGCATGCATGAAACCTCTTTCTAATTGTCAAGGACAATGACTTTTTGCACAAAACGTTCTTCATGTGATCGAATGCTTAAAAAGTCGCTTAAAAGTCTTTACTGGAGATAATACTTCACTTAATTTGCACAATATTGTGTCAGTAGTCCGTAAATTTACATAGAAGTATGTCCTGATCTCTTGCAGAATTGAAGATTTTTTCTATTGTAAAGGCACTCATACATGTCTCACCCATCATGTTTTTTTACCTTCTGTATTACTGACCGCGAGTCAGAGTTATTTTTTTTTAATGCTTAACATGTGAACGTTAACTGTAATTCTAGTGACGGACTGTTGCATTTCGCATTCTAGCAGTGGCCTTATACATGCTTGCGTGTGCGTGCTGTTTGTTTTGTCGGGCCTGCTGTTTGCCCCACTTTCCCCATAGGACAGCGAAAAGCGTTTTGTGTGATAGCCGCTAGACAGGAACGGAGCATTATGTGATGACTCGTTGCAGTGATGTTGGAACTACCACTAATATGAATGTAATTGATTCCCTGGACAGATAACTTCCGAGCTGTGTTGCAGTCGTCGCGGGAGACCTTTGTGGCGGATGGAAGCGATATTCGAGGTGCTAAACTGTCCTTGTTGCGACTACAGGTAAATGTCTTGCCCGCCATGGTAGAAGGTTTTCTTTCAAAACAGGACAGATGAATTTGTCTTCCCTGTTACTGTGTCCCTACAGGTTATTTCCTTGTTTTCCATCTCAGTTTTGTGTTGTTCGGTTTTATCTGTGCAGTACAGTTTTTGTTGCTGTTTGTCTGCTGTTCTAAAGAACGAATGTACGAACTTTATTTTCAAAGGGTCACAAATTGGGCACTTACACTTGGCCACTTACACTTGGTCTTACACTTGGCCCTTCTAACCACTCATCTTTCGTACGTCAATTATCTATTGTGCATATTACATTCGCATAGAGGAATAAAAAAAAAACATTGTCAAATGAATGTTGTCAATACGAACAGTGCATATTACCATGTTATGAGACAGGCGGGCAGGCAGACACACATACACACGCCCAGGCATAAATACATACATTCATAAATAATGTAGTATACGGCTATCCGTATGAAAATCAATGCCATACTACATGGCCTATAGTAAATGGGACAAGAGGCTTTAGACGAGCATGGCGACAAACGCTTTTTTGGCATAGGCTATATGAAATAAGGCAGGGGGCTTTCAAAAAACATGACGACCAACGACATACGATATAAGCTATAATAAATCAGGCAGGAGGCTGTAGAAAATAGCCGATAAACGCTATACAACGTAAGACATAAGAAATTGTACCGGAGGCTGTCGACACACATAACGACCAACGACATGTGAAAAAAGTTATAAAAAATGAGGCGTAAAGCGGTAAACCGGAAGCTGTAGACAAACATGTCGAACAACATCAAATAACATTGACTATACTAAACGAGACTGTAGGCTGTCGACAAATAATACAATTAACGCTTTACGACATAGAATATCAAATGTCATAAATCACAGTTACATTTCCGGTCTAGCCGTATTTTTATAACCACCCACGACGTATTAAATTACAACGTGTCCAGTACACAACTAGGAAACAGATCAGTAACCTTGTTATCATTGAATTAAGAAATAGAGTGCTGAAATGCCATGCTGTTTTGCTGTGTGGCGGTGCATCTTGGAATGTAAATTAACAAATTGGGAAGTGCTTGGCAGCAACAGACTGTGGTTCCTAAGACGAATATTGCGAATTCCTTGGACTGCCAGAGTAAGTAACAACGACAAACTGAAAGAAGCTAATGCAATTTCAACAATAAGAAAGAGACAAACAGCTTTCATTGGTCATGTGATGAGAAGATAGGTATGGAGAACATCGTGACAACTGGAAAGATCGAGGGGAAGAGAGGCAGAGGCATGCCAAGAGAAATTATGTTGGATGGATTGAGACGGTGGCATGAAGGAATATCATCAGCAGAGTGGATCAAGAACAAGAAAAACCGAGATATGTGGAGAGACATGCCAGCTGGCATGGCACTTGATGATGATGAAATTATATATTCATGTACTGTTTTTCATGTAGCTGTATCGATATGTGTTCGTTCTGTGAGTGCTGACGAAGGCTTTGGCCGAATCATCCATTTTGTTGTTTGTTAATTATGATCATGTTCTAACAAAGATTACCTATCCTTCGTCTCGTATTTAGGTGATTCACTCATTGATATCATTAGCACTGTCGAACGAGATTTCACCGCTGGGCTCGTCGTCTGCTAAGTGAAGAAAAGACTGGACACCTAATCCTTCGTCCATTCAGATCTTCAAAATGTAATGGCGCTACCTTATCAAAGACCTGTAGCTATAGCCGAAAACTGACTCGGGACACTTAACATAAATGTCTGTTCATCACCCTACGCCATTATGTGTCTGTATATACTTGAAATTAGACATAGACGTTTTTGGACACATTATAAGAGGAAATAAATTGGAGAACATGGTGACAACTGGCAAGATTTAGGGGAAGAGGACAAGGAGAAGGCAGAGAAGTAAATATCTGGATGGGTTGACCACGTGGTATGGTCAAGACAAGAACACAGAGCTGATCAAGGATTCTGGTGATCTCGTGAGATGGCGAAACATTACCGCCCATGCTTATGAGAATGGCACATTAGGATAATGATATATTTGATCCGCAGTCTTATAATTTTCTGTCAATTGTCTATGTCGGAGTGATTATCTGTGTGCATTGTTATCTAATTTGTAACAAGAATAAATTGTTGTGAAACCAACATTTCAGAGCATTTACAACATGGCGGCCATGGACATGATCAGGGGAGATTACTTAGGCAATCAAGGACCACAACTGCAGCCGGTAGACGCGTTCGAAATTGGACAAGCTGCATTCACAAGTAAGGCGGATTTGTTTAGTGCTGTATACACAAGCGGAATTTTTATTAATTTTCATCGTTCTATGTGTTTTCACGTGAGCATTTTACATCCCTAAGCCAAATTTGAAACGTAATGTAAATAATAATTTATAACATCAAATGGAAGATGCACAATAGAGATTGCGAGCAGAATAGGGCAAGCAAAAGCTGCATTTCGGAAAATGAAGAGTATCCAATGCAATAAGTCACAATAATTGAATGTAAGCAACAGAACGAACGAACGAACGAACAAACTTTATTTTAAAAGGGTAACAAATTGGGCACGCAGGCCCGTCTTACATTCGGCCCTTTCAATCACTCATCTTTCATTCATCAAATGTGCATGTTACATTAACATAGGGGAAAAAAACATTGTCAAATGGATTTTGTAGGCATAAACAATGCATATTACGCATGATACATTCACATGAGAAAAAAAAATTATCAAATGAAAGTTGTAAACATAAACAGTGCATATTGCAATGTTGTGAGACACGTCCCCCATCCACCCTCATATCCCGCAGCCACAAACACATCCCCCACCCACCAAACCTCCCCCACCCACCCACACATACCTCCACACACTAACACAGAAGCAGGCAAACATACATGCCGCCACCCACCCACTGATCCCCCACCCACACACATTTCCCCACCCACACACATTTCCCCACCCACACACACATCATCACACACCAAGAAGAAGAAGAAGAAGAAGAAGAAGAAGAAGAAGAAGAAGAAGAAGAAGAAGAAGAAGAAGAAGAAGAAGAAGAAGAAGAAGAAGAAGAAGAAGAAGAAGAAGAAGAAGAAGAAGAAGAAGAAGAAGGAGGAGGAGGAGGAGGAGGAGGAGGAGGAGGAGAAGACGAAGAAGAAGAAGAAGAAGAAGAAGAAGAAGAAGAAGAAGAAGAAGAAGAAGA
Source organism: Cepaea hortensis (assembly GCA_963921405.1). Classification (NCBI taxonomy): domain Eukaryota; kingdom Metazoa; phylum Mollusca; class Gastropoda; order Stylommatophora; family Helicidae; genus Cepaea; species Cepaea hortensis. Next base: position 259,369,027 of record OY992876.1, read on the forward strand.
AGAAGAAGAAGAAGAAGAAGAAGAAGAAGAAGAAGAAAGAGTGCTAAAGTGCTATATAGAACCTATATTGCTGTATGGCAGTGAATCTTGGAATGTAAATGAATAAATTAAAAATTAAGAGAACTTGGAAGCAGCAGAGAAGACGAATGTTGCGTATTCCTTAAACTGCTAGAGTAACTAACGACGATTGCATGAAAGAGGCTAATGAAACTAGAACACTATATACAACAATAAGAAAGAGACAAACAGCTTTCTTTGGTCATGTGATGAGAAGAGAGGTATTGGAGAACATCGTGACAACCGGAAAGATCGGGGGAAGAGAGGGAGAGGTAGACCAAGAGAAATGATGCTGGATGGATTGAGACGGTGGCACGGTGAAATTATGTCAGCAGAGTTTATCCAGAACACCAAGAACAGAGATCTGTGGAGAGCCATGAACGCCCACACCAGCTGGCAGGGCACTTGATGATGATTATATTATATTATATTATATTATATTATATTATATTATATTATATTATATTATATTATATTATATTATATTATATTATTATATTATACTAGCTGACCCGGCCGGGCTTCGCCCAGTTCCTGGTGGGGAGCATCTCATTTAATTCATATAAGTTCCCGTTCCCGACTGTCTATCTGTCTGTCTGTCTGTCTATCTGTCTGTCTATATGTCTGTCTATCTGTCTGCCTGACCCTGCCCGGCTTCGCCCAGCCCCTGATGGGGAGCATCTCATTTATTCATATAAGTAGTCATATAAGTTCCCGTTCCCGTCTGTGTCTCGTCTGTCTGTCTGTTTGTCTGTCTCTCCCTCCCTCTCTGTCTGTCTGTCTGTCTGTCTGTCTGTCTGCCTGTCTGTCTAATCATTTATTGGTTGCAGTTAGAACAACCTAGATAAACGAAGATCAACTTACAAAAAGCATTAGAAAGAGCACTTGAAAGGTCTTTACATCTTCCCCAACAATTAACTTGGGTAAATGGAGCGGCGGCAGCAGCAGCAGCAGAAGAAGAAAAAGGAGGAGTAGGAGCTGGAGGAGGAAGAGGAGGAGGAGGGAGGAAGAGATAGGCGGAGAGAGGAGGAGGAGGGAAGAGGAGGGAGGAGTAGGAGTAGGGAGGAATAGGAGGGAGCAGGAGGGATAAGAGGAGGAGAGAGGAGGAGGGAGGAGGAGGGAGGAGGAGGAGGGAAGGAGGAGGGAGGAGGAGGTAGAGGGAGGAGGAGGAGAGAGGAGGAGGAGAGAAGAAGAGGAGGGAGGAGGAGGAGGAGGGAGGAGGAGGAGGGAGGAAGAGGGAGGAGGAGGTGGGAAGGATGGAGGAGGGAGGAGGAGGAAAAAAGAGAGGAGTAGAAGGGAGGAGGAGGGAGGAGGAGGGAGGAAGGAGGAGTAGGGAGGAGGAGGAAGAGGGATGAAGAGGGAGGAGGAGGGAGGAGGAAGAGGGAGGAGGAAGGAGAAGGAGGAGGGAGCATGAGGGAGGGAAGAACGCAGGATGAGGGGGAGGAGGAGGAGCGAGGAGAAGAGGGAGAAGGAGGGAGATAGAGGAGGAGGGAGGAGGAGGCAGGAGAGAGGAGGAGGAGGAAGGAGGCGGAGGTAGGAGGAGGAGGGAGGAGGAGGTAGAGGGAGGCTGGAGGGAGGAGGAGAATGGAGGGGGAGGAGGAGGAGGATGAGGAGAGAGGAGGAGGAAGAGGGAGG
>OY992876.1:259370918-259373418 GCA_963921405.1 Cepaea hortensis
AAAAAGGGAGGAGGAGGATGGAAGAAGGAGTAGGTAGAGGGAGGGAGGGGGAGGGAAGAGGAAGAGGGGAAGGAGGAGGAGGGATGTGGAGGAAGGAGGAGGAGGGAGGGAGGTAGAGGGAGGATGAGGAGGGAGGAAAAGGGAGGAGGAGGGAGGAGAAGGAAGAAGGAGGGAGGAGGGAGGAGGTTGAGGGAGGAGGAAGAAGAGTGAGGAGGAAGAGTGAGGAGGAAGGAGGGAGGAGGAGGAAGAGGGAGGAGGAGGGATGGAGGAGGAAGAGAAGGGAGAGGGATGAGGGGAAGAGGAAGAGGGTAGGAGGAGGAGGGGAGAGGAGGAGGAGGAGAAGGGAGGAGGAGGGAGGAGGTAGTAGGATGATTGATTGCCATCCCACCAGGTTAATATGTTATCGCGGACCTCAGAGAGAAGTGTCTATGTAGAAGACCATTTCCTGGACGTACGTATTTTGGGAGGGGGAGGAGGGAGGAGGGAGGAGGAGGAAGAAGAAAAAAATCTACGACAGTTGTCAGCGCTGGATTGAAAGGAAGGCGTGTAGAAAATTTCATCTCAATCGGATGGGCCGTTCGCGAGCGCATAAAGGACATACATACATACAGAGATACATAAATACATACAGAGATACGCACATCCTAATTTATATATAAGATTATATATATTATATTATATTATATTATATTATATTATAGAATATTATAGAATATTATATTATATTATATTATATTATATTATATTATATTATATTATATTATATTATATTATATTATATTATATTATATTATATTATATGGACAGTGGGTAAACTGAATCAGAGTTTGGACTGGCTCAATACCTCCTTGACCTTGCTACTTGCGGGAAGAGCTCACAAGGTCGAGATGACAGAGCCAGGACCAACTATTGGGGCCGTGATGGGTCTCATGGGCCGCGTCCATTTAATGGTGAGGCTTCCGACTTTTGTACAGCTGTGTAAATAATGTTGTTGTTGTTGTTGTTGTTGTTGTTGTTGTTGTTGTTGTTGTTGTTGTTGGTGGTGGTGGTGGTGGTGGTGGTGGTGGTGGTGGTGGTGGTGGTGGTGGTGGTGGTGGTGGTGGTGGTGGCGGTGGTGGTGGTCGTGGTCGTGGTCGTGGTAGTGGTGGTGGTTGTTGTTGTTGATGGTGATGGTACTGGTTGTTGTGGTTGCAGTTGTTGTTGTTGATGTTGTTGTTATTAGTGGTGATGGTTGTGGCGTGTTAAAAATAAATAGAAGAAGAATTTCCAAATTCTAACAGCCAGTTGGTATAAGAAACCGGAAACGGCTCGATAAGACTCCCTATGGGTGGAGAGTGGAGACAGAATAGAAGGTTAGTTTTCCTAACAGAATGCTAATAGAGCATAAGAAAACTACCGAACTTAAGAGAGGATTACACTCACTCTGGAAACGCTGAAAGTCCTGGTGATTATCTTGCCACAATTTGCTTTATATTGATGATGTCCCCTGACGTATATTATTAATGTTAACACACATAAAAACTTAAACACAATGTAACAAGTGAATCCACAAATCTGGGTTTTATATGGTAACACTATAATGGAATGATATGGAGGGAGGCGTGTCTGTATGGTCGAGTGACATGATGAATTATCAAAATTCAAAAAAGAACATTCCAGTAAAACCACACTTTATAAGAATACTAATTATCAGTGTATGTAATTAATATCCCCCCGGAGTCCTCATGAAAGTTCAACCAATTTAAAAGCTCTTTCAGAATGTACATCCAAAAAATATTTTGAAATATCCAGAATTGAGACTATAAAGTATTTCCAAATAACACATTAATGATAATAATTAAATAATAATAAATAACACATTAAGTCTCTAGTTCGTAAATTTATCTAGAAGAATGTCAATGCTGCTAACATTCATGGGTTGGCAATGTCCTTGTTGCTAAATTCAAGAGCTGACAATGTCTATGTACTCCCTTTGAGCTCGATGAAACATTAGACATGAGGACAGGATTAAGAAGATATATGTACTAGAGTAGTAAGAGCAACTGTTGTTGGCCATGCCATCATCCAAGATACGGATAAAACATTCAGTTAACTTTCATAATGCTGGGTTTGCCTTGAAATTGGAGGGAAAATGATATATAATGGATGTCTGCACTTCGAACAATATAAGGGCGGGCCCCTTTTATTTTTAATCGATGATTCAGCCACTCCATGATGACAAAATATAGCATTTGAATTATGCCCAAATATCAGCACACAAAAAAGCCATCCCCTCAGCCAAATTAAAGGCACATATTATCCAAAATGAAAACACTACTGATCCTCATGGCTTCATTGTGATGACTGCACCCGTAAACTTTACAATCTGGGCAATCTGTGCAACAACCAATACCTCTTGCATAAATGTTACTATCATTATGTTAATATTTTTCCCGCGCTAATCACATAGCTCAAATCCTGTCTGGCGCGACTATGACATCACGCTGAAATGGGTGGGGCT
>OY992876.1:259375918-259392371 GCA_963921405.1 Cepaea hortensis
TCAGGCACACCGAGAAGTTATCGCATTGTTGATTTTTCTATAGGAATCCAAGCACTTTATCGGCTCTGGAGGAATGGTATTCAACGCAGTGGTGACTACATCTAAAAGTGATACATGTGTTCTTTACTTTTTCAGAACATATTCACATGAAACAAAACGAAGAACATTTAAGGATGTCATTTGGCGCCCCCCCCCCCCCACCCCCGTACTATAATAAAGCACTCTACAACACGATCTTCCTACTAACTATATCCTACCAATGACAAACCTGGACTATGACAGAAAAAGAGAAAAGAAAAATTACAACGGAAATGAAATTCCGGATAAGAATACTCAATGTATCAAGAAGAGAGGAAATCAGAAATGAAGAAGTCAGGACTAACGTGGGGGTTATGGCAGCACTAGATTTCATAAGAAAACAGCAAGTTAAATGGTTCGGCCATATAACTAGGCTACCAGCTGACAGTATACCACAACAAGCAATGATCTACAGACCAAATGGACCATGTAAATGATGGACAAAGGGAATAACAGAGTCTATGGAAATCTCGGTATATGCAGCCCATATATGGGCACTCTGCCGCTGTTTATGCTTTACTTTGACATTGCAAGGTACAAGAGGAACAAGATGAGATGATGGACATTTTCAGACATAATGTGTCGCTAATATGAAATGTCCATAACTTAACCTCACCAAAGAGATATAATTGATGACTCACACCGCAAGGTTCAAGAGGAACAAAATGGAATGAGAGACATTTTCAGACAGAATGCGACGGTAATTTGAACTAACCATAACTTGACCTCACCTGGGAGATATAACTGATGACTTTCTGTGTGTCCCTTTCTCGTTCTACAGGAGCCCAACAGTCCTCGTGCATTCTGCAGGTACAGAGAAGCCTTGCTGCCGTACTACAGATTCAGAGAGGAGATTCTATCGGTGGCCCCTTTCGCTTCCGTCATCTACAACGTCATTACAGACCATCAGGGAGACCACATTAAGAATTTTGTTAGAAACAGGGTTTGTGTCGGCAGTTGATTGTTTACCGTAGACTTATATCTGTCTGTCTGTCTGTCTGTCTGTCTGTCTGTTTGTCTGTGTCTGTCTGTCTGTCTGTTTGTGTGTCTATCTATCTATATGGCTGTCTGCCTGCTTGTCTGCCTGTCTGTCTGCGTGTGTATATGCGTGTATGTGAGCGTTAGTGTTGTGTTCGTGAATGTATATATGCGTGTGTGTGAGTGAATGTGTGTGTGTTCGTGTATGTGTATATACGTTTGTGTGGGTGTATGAGTATGTGCGAATTCGTGTATGTGTGTGTGTGTGTGTGTGTGTGTGTATATATATATATGTTAGTTAGTTAGTTAGTTAGTTAGTCGCAGTTCCAACTTCACAGCAACGGGTCGTCCCCATTATGCTCCGTTCCTGTGCCAGTGAATATCACACAAAATGTTCCCCACTGCCCAATGTGAAAAGTGGAAAAGACAGGAGTCTCGACAAACAACAGCCCGCACAGATACACTGTGCATAATGCCGCCACCAGAATGTCAACACACCAGTCCCCCACGAAACACCCAGTTCATCTCTGATGGAATCGGCAGTATTTTCCTATCTGAATGTTTCCTACCTAAATGTTCACCCACACAGTCCACGAAAATACAGTTCATCGCTGATGGCAGTGGCAGTCAGCCAGAAGTATATATATATATATATATATATATATATATATATATATATATATATATATATATATATATATATATATATATATATATATATATATATATATATATACTAGATAGCGGGCTGAATGGTCTCGAGGTATGGTGTCCGCCTCGAGTGCTGGAGGTCCTGGGTTCAGGCCCTGGTGAGGACCGGGATTTATTTAAAAAATCCACCTGGACTTCCAGTAATAAAATGTCCCCTGGTCTCTGGGTAGTGAGATCGGACGCCCGTGTGTATTGTTGCGCACGTAAAAACTCCCTTGGCAGTTGGAAATAGAAAAAGAGTAGCCTAACGGCGCTGCCCGGGCAAAATTTCTAGTTAAAAATCTACCCAAAGTATTTCAGGATACTCGCCGATGCAACGGAGTTCGTGCATTGAGCTGAGTTTCTCCAGACTCAGGTTTGAGTTATGAGGAAAATGGAGCACTTATGGGTTAGACGGTGTGCCGTGATGTTGATCTGACGACTAAACTAAACTAAACTAAACTATATATATACTAGACGATCCGGCCCTGCTTCGCCCAGACCCTTGTGGGGAGCATCTCATTTAATTCATATTCGGCCCCTGCTCCCGTTCCCGTTCCCAAAAAAGACGACCCGGCCCGGCTTCGCCCAGTCCCTGGTGGGTAGCGTCTCATTTAATTCATATTAGTAGTCATATAAGCTCCCGTTCCCGTTCCCGGAAATATGGCGAACAGATTGGAAGAGAACAATCTTCATCCCAATAACTAAATAGGGCAATCTGAAACTACTGAACGTAAACTTACCAAGATATCACGACAACCCAATAAATGCTGGGATGACTGTATAGATGTCGAAGAGAAATAAAAAGATGAGTTAGAAAATTTTCACGTATTTAAAATAGATACATTATTTTTATGAAAACTTTAAAAATGCCTTAAAGATTTTATCATTATATATTATAACGCAAATGCCTGTAAATAACTGTAGACAAACAGTGTATAAAGCGTTGATAACAATGCAACAAATATATATAAAATATATAGCAATGCTACTAAAAGTTATGTCCCTTGATATAACTTTTCTTAAGTTAAGTCCCCTCGCTATATATTAATTATAATGTGAATAAAAAAATTAAATTTTATTACGTAAATTATTGTTTGTACACTAACAAACTATGACAGTTGGCTGCATGGGAATGAGAAGAAAACATGTAGAAAATTTCACCTCAATCGGATGGACCGTTCGCGAACGCATAAATAACATACATACAGACAGACAGACATTGTATTTTATATATATATATATATATATATATATATATATATATATATATATATATATATATATATATATATATGCATATGTGTGAGTGTATGCGTGTGTGTGTATGTCTATATGTGAGACTATACAGTTACAACAACACCAACAGTAACAACACATATCAACAACAACAACAACAGTAACAACACATATCAACAACAACAACAACAACAACAACACATCAAAGAAATCCAACAAATGTCCAATGTTGCAGCTAAAGCGAGGACAAGTAGGGGGAGACAAGTCGGTTGTGTCTGACATCAGAACTAGCGACACGTGAGTACTAAGTCCCATGTCTTTGACATTCGCGAGTGTTTGTATGTATGCATGATTGTCTGTATGTATGTTTGTGTGTATGTGTGTTTATTCTTGGAAAGTGTGTCAATTCCCAATATCAACACTCTACTATTGAAGAATCAGATTCGCTAGGCTGGTCACGTGACTCGCATGCCAGATAACTGGCTCCCTAAATGAATTTTTTTACGGCGAGCTGTGTTGTGATAAACGCTTCCAAGGCGGCCAGAGAAAACGCTTTAACGACACTGTGAAGATCTCACTACAAGCTTTTGGAATTCGCCATGACACTTGGGAAACTGCTGCCAAAGACCGGAAATCGTGGCGTACATCATTAAACAAGGATGTAGTCACTTGTGAAGCAAACAGGACCGGAAGAGCTGTGGAAAAAAGGTTGGACCGAAAAAAAAACACCACCGCAGGAGATCCTCCTCCTGGAAAGTCAAGCATTCTTTGCCCACATTGTCAAAGAAACAATATAGTCAAAATAGGCCTTACCAGAAATCTTAAACTCACGGCTCCAAACTTTTAACCCCACTGGATGAAATAAATGGACATCATCATCATCATTCTTGATGGACTAACTCTGTTTATTTGTATACATGTTTGAATACATTTTGTTGTAAACATGTTTGTATGTATGCATGTTTATAGTCGCACTCAACCTCCGTAATTTATACTATTTGTGATTTACTAGATACGTTTACGTTCAGTAGTTTGCCATTGCTATCTGTACGATTGATACTCATATCAATGTATGAAAATCATCGCAAGACGGTCTGCTTCCACAAAATCGCCCGCAGCTGAGCTTCAAACGCGGAATGCGGGATTGGAAATTGCCCTGGAACCCCTTCACCAGAGCGCTGGTTGTGGAACTACAACTTTCACTCATTTAGCAGATGACGAACCCCCATGTCATCTACACAAACGCATCAGCTAAGTACCTCAGATTAAGTTCCTGTTTGCAGTCTGCTTGGCCACGGCGATTAATGTGCTTGAACTTCCATTGCGCTGATGTATGGAAATCATTTCCTGCGTCGGTCAGTTGGACTTCAACTTTGGCAGTAGTTCAGATAGCAATGGCAAACCACTGAATGTAAAATTTCCTGAGACAATTAACCTGGAATTGGGGTTTATATTAACGTCCTGCGAAGGATATGCAACCATTTTTTGTTAACTTTCCTGTTATTATAACAACAATGATATAACTGTACACCCACTAGAGCCTGGATCTACGACGAGGACTCTCCCCTCGCCGCTTCAGTGGCCAGACGGATAGAGTATGTAACAGGACTGGACACAAGGCAGAGGGGACCTGCAGTTCCTAGCTCAGGGGAAGCGTTCCAGGTTGGTTGTTGCATGCATTCCTTTCAACTGCTGCTGCTGCTGCTACTACAACTACTACTACTAGTAGTAGTAGTAGTAGTAATAATAGTAGCAGTAGCACCAACTGCTGCTGCTGCTGATGCTGCTACTACTCCTACTAGTACTACTAGTAGTGGTAGTAGTAATAATAGTAGCAGTAGCACTACTACTACTACTACTACTACTACTACTACTACTACTACTACTACTACTACTACTACTACTACTACTACTACTACTACTACTACTACTACTATAATTACCACTACAACAACTACTACTACTACAATTATCACTACTTCCGCTACTGCTACCGCCACTGCTACCACTACTACCACTATCATTACTACCACCACCTGACCTAACTCTACTACCACAACAACCACTACTATTACCACCACTACTAGAATTATCACCACAACTACCACTACTACCACAATCACCACTACTACCACAACCTCCATACAACCACCACTACTACCACAACCTCCATACAACTACCACTACTACCACTACCATTACAACCACTACTTCAACTACTACCACTACCACCACAACTGTCACTACTACCACTAACATATAACACAACGTATATTCTATATTCTCCCAATGACAGGTGGTCAACTATGGTCTGGGAGGACATTACGCCGTACACATGGATCCATTTGCAGTAAGTGTACTGAGTTCCTCAACTAGTAAACAATCTAGCTGCATATCATTTACAGGCCGTACCAATTAAAACCCAGCATTTACTAACTGCTTGTAATTGCCTAGGTAATGTTAAGGTCAGTAGTGCCATTGCTTTCTGAATGGCCAACACCGCCTACTGACGAAATCAACCCAAAGCGGTAATTCCAGTGCTTCCAAATGTTTGATCATATGCGTGTTGATACGTGATGGAATTGTCGTTGATCTGAAGCGGCGAGCTTCTCATGGCTGATACCCAACTTGACCTTACATTTACCTCCAAAAATATGCCACTGACCAGGCAGTTTTTGAATTCGTAGACATTGGGTGGAAGTCAAAAGCACATTCATAACTATTCTTGATTAACACTTTACAGTCCATTTTTTGTGTGTGTGCGCTTAGTAATCAGCCACAACAAACATACAGATCAGACACTTTTATATTTACATTTTCATATAGTGTTGTTCATGTAGTTGTGTGTCTGTGTGTGTTTCTTCCGTGCTGACGAAGGTTTTAGCCGCAACGTCTATTTTGTTACTAGTAATCGTGCTCTAGTAAGTTCACAATCTACTTCTCGTTTTCTGGTGATTAATTCATTCAATTTCCTTAACTCGTACAGGCGGGAACAACTCGATTCCATGCTTCAGCTGTTGCTGTTTCTTCTCCTCTTCGGCGTCGCTTTCCTCCTTTTCCTTCTCATCCTCCTCCTCCTATTTTCTTCTCCCCCTACTCGTCTCCCTCCCTTTTCCTCTTTTTTCTTTCTTTCTTCTTCTTCTTCTTCTTCTTCTTCTTCTTCTTCTTCTTCTTCTTCTTCTTCTTCTTCTTCTTCTTCTTCTTCTTCTTCTTCTTCTTCTTCTTCTTCTTCTTCTTCTTCTTCTTCTGCTTCTTCTGCTTCGTCTGCTGCTGCTGCCCTCTCTTCTTCTTTTGCTACTACTACTACTACTACTACTACTACTACTACTACTACTACTACTACCACCACCACCACCACCACCACCACCACCACCACCACCACTACTACTACTACTACTACTACTACTACTACTACTACTACTACTACTACTACTACTACTACTACTACTGCTACTGCTACTGCTGCTACTGCTACTGCTGCTGCTGCTACTACTACTACTGCTGCTGCTGCTACTACTATTACTACTACTACTACTACTATTTATGTTTCATTCTTCTCCCCCTCCTCTTTTCTACTTCGTCATCGTCGTCTTCTTCTTCTTCGTTTGTCCGATATTCTTTTATATTGTTTTAGACTTAATAACGTCGTACCCATTTGCAGAGTTGCAATATTTATGTCTTTCGGTCGTCACATAAAACTTCTTCCCGCCATTTGTTGACCAGCTTAAGCCGTTCTTTAAAAAAAAAAAAAACAACAACAACAAAGGGTACAATGTTCTCCTACAAATGTGGCATTAAACAAAGTCATAATTTCAATTTTAGCATCCATCAAACAACACAGACCTTGCCAATTCTGGAGATCGCATTGCCACATTCCTAATTTATGTAAGTATATATGTTTATTATATTAGAAATATATTATTAAAGTAACAACACAAAAAGATCTGAAGAAAACCATGAAATTAGAAAATTTAATAATTTTAAAATACAAATTCGTTGTTGTTAGGAAGGCGGCGGCGCTCTTCCTGATGAAGATTAGTACAATCAAAACGTCATTCGCTGTGTTGTAGTTTACTTATTGTTATTTCATTATTATTTTGTATTTTGTTTTATTTCCCCCATCCCTGTGATTTACGTTTACCGTAGTGGAGTTCGTTGTAAGGTATGTACACCGTGTCTGTGTTTAGTATCTCTTACTTGTTCGCAGAAGTTACACAAAGCTGTTTTTATTTCTTATTGTTATACACGATCGCTTGTGGGTTCTACACTGGACTAGCATTAGTGGACAAGAGTTAACAGGTACAGATGACAGATACGGACAACCGCGGATGACAAGTTAGACATGAATTAATCCGATAGTTGACCAGATATCACCAAGACGGTTTGCTTAGTTTGTGCACGACCCGATGTATGTAGTGTGCGCATTATATGTGTAAAATAGAGAACGGAAGAAGTGGTTATGAGGGAGGAGGTTAGAGCTCGAGATGGTCGGTTTTTAAAACCGAGTTATGGGTTTGTGTTTTAAAGGGCATTAATACTAAAAAGAGTTGGCCGGTAGTTAGTGTAGTGATTGGGTGGTCTTTCGGACCAGGGACATCACTCGGATTAACTCATGTCCAACTTGTTATCCGTTGTTGTCCGTATCTGTCATCTGTACCTATTAACTCTTGTCCACTAATGCTAGTCCAATGTAGAACCGTGACATTCTCCTCCTATTCCCCAGATACACGGTGTATTTTTAATGACTGTGGGTTTGTTTGTTTTTATATTGCCGTTCCAAGTTTCGTATTTACCTTTTATGTTTTTGAAAAACCACAAAATCATAAAAAAATACACCCTATATCTTGCTACAGAAGTGACTTCTCAAATCTACAAATGACTTGAAGTGAAGTGGATAACGATTTGTGCCCCATTGGAGATGGAAGGCTGCAGAAGAATATATATTTTAGTATTCATTATATATATATATATATATATATATATATATATATATATATATATATATATATATATATATATATATATATATATATACATACATACATACATACATACTAGCTGACCCGGCCCGGCTTCGCCCAGACCCTGGTGGGGAGCATCTCATTTAATTAATATAAGTAGTCATCACCGACTAGTACAGTCACTGCCCAGAAGGAAAGCAATGGCAAACTACTTTCTGCAAAACTTGCCAAGAAACTATAACAACCATGAAAGAAAACATAATAAGAAAGAGATCTGGTGGCGAGACCCCCAGGCCAGGCAGATCAGATAACACTGGGGAAGAGTGTGACACAGGGACCAGTACTAGTAATCGTGATGACGGAGTTAATCCTAACTGTGTTACCAAGGAAATCCCCTGTGTCAGACTAAGAAACAGAGTGAGAATAGCAACGTGGAATGTGAGAAGTCTGTATGAGGGAAAGCTTAAAGTAGTGTGTGATGAGATTGAGAGGTTAAACATTCAAATTTTAGGAATTAGTGAACATCGCTGGAGCGGCAAGGGACATTTTACAACTGAAAATGGAAGTCTTTTCATTTATTCTGGTAGAGACGTCGGAGGCCAGAGTGGAGTGGCATTTTGTTTAGATAAGACAACTGCAAAATCATTAATGGGATATAATCCAGTTAGTGATAGAATCCTCACTATTAGACTTAAAGGCCGTCCAAAAAACACAACTCTCATACAGATATATGCACCTACTTCAACAGCAGAGGAGGACGAAATTTAAGATTTTTACAACACTCTACAAGACACATTAAATAAGATTGGTCATAATGATATAGCAATAATAATGGGAGATTTTAATGCAAAAGTAGGTGCAGGAAGAGCTGAAAATGAGAGACACGTTTTAGGAAAATTTGGATTAGGAAATAGAAATGATGCAGGTGACAAATTAATTGAATTTTGTACAGAAAATGAGTTAACGATAGCCAACACGCTTTTTAAACAACATCCAAGAAGACTCTTCACATGGAAGTCTCCAGACAGTATTACCAAAAATCAGATAGATTATATTTTAATACAAAGAAGATGGAGATCAAGCATAACATCTGCAAAAACCCTACGTAGTGCAGACTGTGATATAGATCATCAGTTATTAGAAGCAGATCTGAAATTAAAACTCAAAAAGCTTACCCGAGGACCAAGGCCACTTCGTTTTGATCTCACAAAAATACCAGATGCATACAACGTAGAAGTTAGGAATCGTTTTGGGGTCTTGATGTCTGTACAAGAAGAAATGACACCTGATGAACTGGCAGTACAAGCTAGAGATATCTTGATAACTGCAGCCAAAGATTTAATTCCGACCAAGAAAAAGCAACTTAAGCCATGGATTACATCAGACACGTTAGAATTAATAAAACAACGAAGGGAACTGAAACAGAAAGGAGGTGAATCCGAAAATACCAAGATGAAGTACAAATCTTTAACTCGAGAAATAAGAAAGAACACAAGAAAGGACAAAAATCAATACATACAAGATTGTTGTACCAGAATAGAACAATATCATAAGACTGGAAGAGATTATGAAATGTTCAAAGAAATGAAGTTATTGACAAGAAATGTTCAACCTCAATTGAATGTTATCTGTGACAAGATGGGAAATACCTTAACAGAATCTAGACAAATTCTAGAAAGATGGCAGGAGTACTGCAGTGGAATGTATGATATGAGTGAAAGTGAGGATATGAATGAGATACATGAGCCAACGACAGCAGAGACAGAACCTGAACCCTCATTAGATGAAATTGCTTGGGCTATAAAGCACCTGAAGAATGGTAAATCTCCTGGATGTGATGAGATACCAGCTGAACTAATTAACCCTTTATTTACTGACGGTACTTTTAAGTACCACTCACTTCAAATGGCTATATGTTTACAATCTGATCACGAATCCTGACGGTACTTAAAGGTCTATCTAAATAACATTGCTTGTTTCCCAGGTAGGTGGCGTGAATGTTTGGAAGCGATCTGAGCATGCGCAATACATTTTCTTTGCGTTTGTACAAGGTTATAGATAAAATAATTCAGGATACAAAGGGTAGCGGGAGGAGAAGAAAGCATACACATATATCATGCATTATGTACAAAGATTTGGAAATATGGTATAAGGCCAAAAGATTGGAAGAGAACTATCTTCATTCCCATACCAAAAAAGGGCAACCTGAAATTATGCACCAACTATAGAACTGTTGCCCTGATCAGTCATGCAAGTAAAATTCTACTAAAAGTCATAATGCGACGACTTAGTAAGAAAATGGAAGAAGAGATTAACGTAGTTCAAGCTGGGTTTAGACAAGGAAGAGGAACAAGAGATCACATATTCAACATGCGTTTAATAATAGAGAAGTGCAGAGAATTTAATGTAAACCTATATTCATGTTTTGTGGATTATTCAAAGGCATTTGACTGTGTACAGCATCAGAAACTTTGGGAAATCATGAGGTCTATGGGCTTTCCATCACATGTAGTACAACTCATAAAAATGCTCTATCTAGACCAACAAGCAGCAGTTAGAATAGATGGCGAGGCATCAGATTGGTTTAACATCAAGCAAGGAGTCCGTCAGGGCTGCGTGCTGTCACCCTATTTGTTTAACCTGTACGCTGAAAATATAATGAGAAATGTAAGAGATGATATAAACAGGGAGCTATATGATGCCCTAAATATCGGCGGTCATGACATACCGGAGATTCGATATGCTGATGATACAGTATTACTATCCACAACACAGAATGGCATGGAAAACCTAATAGCCTCAACCCAATTGAATAGTGAAAATCACAACTTATATCTTAACATAGCAAAAACAAAGATAATGTATACAGATAAAACTACCATGGAGAAAGAAATATACATTAATGGGGAAAAATTGGAGGTGGTGGAAAATTTTGAATATCTTGGGTCATTGATTACCAACAACGGGGACACAATGAAAGAAATTAAACGGCGACTATCAATTGCTCTTCAAAGACTAAAACAGCTGAATAAATTATGGAGTGGGACAGACAGAACTACAAAAATTAGATTTTTAAGAGCATGCATCTTTCCCATTGCAACATACGCCTGTGAGACATGGACACTTACTAAACAAGCTGAACAGCGCATAAACGCCTTTGAATATAAGTGTTATAGACGAGTTCTAAAAATATCTTGGGTAAAGAAAAGAACAAATGCATCCATACTTCAAGAGTTGAATATTGAGGAGGGATGGCTATTAAAGACGATAAAACAAAGAAAATTGAAGTATTTTGGTCACTTGAAACGTCACGACAGTTTGGAGAGAACAATCATGGAAGGGTATATGCCTGGGAAGAGAGGAAGAGGAAGGCCAAAGAGAAGATGGGTGCAGGATGTGGCGGATGATCTCCAGATGGGTGTATCAGACGCGGGACATCTTGCTTGTGATCGAGAAGTTTTCCGGAAGGTTGTTATGGGAGCGAGGTTCTGCAAAGGACATGCTACTGAATGAATGAGTCATATAAGCTCCCGTTCCCGACTGTCTGTCTGTCTGTCTGTCTGTCTGACCCGGCCCGGTTTCGCCCAGCCCCTGGTGGGGAGCATCTCATTTAATTCATATAAGTAGTCATATAATCTCCCGTTCCCGTTCCCGACTATCTACTGTCTGTCTGTCTGTCTGTCAATTATTAGAAAGAGCACTTGAAAGATCTTTACATCTTCCAACAACAATTAACTTGGGTAAATGGAGCGTCTCATTTAATTCATATTCGGCCCCTGCTCTCGTTCCCGTTCCGAAAAAAAGACGACCCGGCCAGGCTTCGCCCAGTCTCTGGTGGGGAGCATATCATTTAATTCATATTCGGCGGAGGGAGGAGGAGGAGGGAGCAGGAGGGAGGAGAAGGAGACAGGAGGAGGAGGGAGGAGTAGGAGGGAGGAGGAGGGATTAGGAGGAGGAGGGAGGAATGAGGGGAGAGGGAGGAGGAGGAGGTAGTAGGAGGAGGGAGGAGGAGGAAGAAGGAGGAGGAGGGAGGAGGAAGGAGGAGAGAGGTGAAGAGAGGAGGAGGAGGGAGAAGGAGAAAGAGGAGGAGGAGGGAGGAGGAGGAAGAGCGAGGAGGAGGGAGGAGGGAGGAGGAGGGGAGGAGGAAGAGGGAGGAGGAGGAAGAAGGAGGAGGAGGAAGAGGGAGGAGGAGGAGGGAGAACGAGAGAGGAGAAGGGAGAACGAGGGAGGAGGAGGAGGGAGGAGGAGGGAGGACGAGGGGGAGGAGGAGAGAGGAGAAGGAGAGAGGAGGCGGAGGTGAGAAGGAGGAAGGAGGAGGAGGGAGGAGGAGGAGGGAGGAGGGAGGAGATATAGGGAGGAGGGAGGAGGTAGAGGGAGGAGGAGGGAGGAGGAGGAGGAGAAGGGAGGAGGAGGAGGGAGGAGCATCGAGGAGGAAGAGGAGAAGGAGGGAGAAGGAGGAGGAGGAAGAGGGAGGAGAAGGAGGGAGGAGGACGGAGGAGGAAGAGGGAGGAGGAAGAGGAAAGAGGGAGGAGGAGGAGGGAGGAGGAGGAGGGGGAGAAGGAGGGGGAGGGAGGAGGAGGATGAAAGAGAAGGGAGGGGGAGGAGGGAGGAGGCGGAGGGAGAAGGAGGAGGAGGGAGGAGGAGGGAGGAGGAAGAGGGAGAAGGAGGAGGGAGGATGAGGAGGGGGAGGAGGGAGAGGGAGGAGAGAGGAAGATGAGGGTGGAGGGAGGAGGTAGAAGGAGGAGGAGGAGGAAGAGGGAGAAGGAGGGAGAAGGAGGAGGAGGAAGAGGGAGGAGAAGGAGGGAGGATGAGGAGGGTGAAGGGAGGAGGTAGAGAGAGGAGGAGGAGGGAGGAGGGAGGAGATAGAGGGAGGAGGGAGGAGGTAGAGGGAGGAGGAGGACGGAGGAGCATGGAGGAGGAAGAGGGAGAAGGAGGAGGAGGAAGAGGGAGGAGAAGGAGGGATGAGGACGGAGGAGGAAGAGGGAGGAGGAAGAGGGAAGAGTGAAGAGGGAGGAGGAGGAGGAGGGGAGAAGGAGGGGGAGGGAGGAGGAGGATGGAAGAGGAGGGAGGAGGAGGAGGGAGGAGGAGGGAGGAGGCGGAGGGAGAAGGAGGGTTGAGGAGGAAGAGGGAGAAGGAGGAGGGAGGATGAGGAGGGGGAGGAGGGAGAGGGAGGAGAGAGGAAGATGAGGGTGGAGGGAGGAGGTAGAAGGAGGAGGAGGAGGGAGGAGGAGGAGAGAGGAGGAGAAGGGAGGAGGAGGGAGTTCGCCATTCCGAATTCATACTCGTCTAGGTTCTGTGATTTCGGTCCTTCCATTGATTGTTCTTCCCTTCTACATGACTGTAGATAACTTCTTTACACATAAAAAGATGAATTGTTATTGACATTGCCGTGTGACGATTCTGTGTTGTCACATCATTTTCTTCGCTTTTCCTAGCGTTGTGGTTCAGGGATTCTTTTATCTCTTCTATTTACGTACGTATTTAGGGAGGGGGGGAGGGAGGAGGAGGAAGAAGAAAAAAAACTATGACAGTTGGCAGCGCGGGAATGAGAGGAAGACGTGTAGAAAATTTCATCTCAAACGGATGGACCGTTCGCGAACGCATAAAGGACAGACAGACAGAAAGACAGACAGACAGACAGACAGACAGACAGACAGACAGACAGACAGACAGACAGACAGACAGACAGACAGACAGACAGACAGAGATTCTCTTTTGTGTGTGTGTGTATATATATATATATATATATATATATATAATATATATATATATATGTGTGTGTGTGTGTGTGTGTGTGTGTGTGTGTGTGTGTGTGTGTGTGTGTGTGTGTGTGTGTGTGTGTGTTACAGGAGGAAGAATATCAAGGACAGGAATATGTAATTTCCTATACTTAGGTGCTCAAAGACAAAGAAGCGCAACATTGACTTTTAGTGGGCCAGAGAAGAAAAGGACGATAAGAAGAAGTAGAGAAAGAGCACTGTATATATCCTCCTCAGTTAACAAGAAAGGGGATAGAGTTAGACAGAAGATTCCAGGAGTTCTTAGGGCGGGGGATATACTGTTGTATACCCCAGACAGAAGATTACACTGCTGGACTGTAACAGGATCAATGAGTTTACACAACAAACTACAGACTAAACAAAACAAATTAAGAACAACAAAATTAGACTTTTATTGACAGAACTGCATGATTCAGTGACAAACAGGCATCCTGACATGTCACACAACTGACATATACAGAAATGGGAACCTATGTTCCCACAGTAGATATCACTGCTGCCTAACATCGCTATGGATATGACCGAATACCCATCCCCACAAACCAGCAAGGACATGACAACAAAGGGGCCTCAATGTAAACAACAACAACGGTAACAGAAGGTATGGACTCTCTATTGTAATCATCTCAGGGCTCATGGACAGTCGGTACATACAGAAATGGGAATCTGAAATCCCACAGTTAGAGATAACTGCTGCCTAGCACTGACTACAGGGGCGGTCTCTAAATGACAGTGAGATCTCAATCATGTTCAGTTGAGTCGAAGGGCACCCTCAATGCCCACACAATACACCCGCATCACATAAGTCGACTGGGACCAGATACAGCGAAGAGCCATAACATAACGAATAACAAAACTATAACCCTAACAGCAGAGATATAGTGGCATAAACAGGTATACAAATGGGTATACGAATGGGGATGTGAGTGGCCTACGACATTAACCAGAGCTGGGGCTCAAGTTTGCTCTACAAACAACCATGGCCAGGAGTCACTACCAAGAGTGGGCTTACAAATTGCCAGTCATTTTCATGGATTTCCTCGGTCCTTGTGTGTGGACCACACAAGCCAGTCTTGGTTAAATCTAGAGGCATTGGTGACTCCCTAATCTGGTCCAGTGACTGGGGAAAGCTGGTTAAAGCCTCCATATTTGATAATGGCATCACTACAGCGATCTACATAATCGCTCCTTCGGCCATGGTCGTTAGTTGAAGAGGGCGGGAAACTGGCGAGCACTCCTTTTTATCCCTGTTTCCAGAGCGGCTTCCCATCATACCCTAGGGCACTGCAAGGGACTCTGGTATTGGTAACATCATCATCATCATGTATCACGTCAGGCGATTACACACACACACACACATATATATATATATATATATATATATATATATATATATATATATATATATATATATATATACATACACACACACACACAACACACACACACACACACACACACACACACACACACACACACACACAATACGTTTGCCATCATTTGTTATATTGAAACCGGCTATGTGATTAACAGTGTAATTCGTTTCGTGTGTTGTTTAACGTACAAAAATGGTCGCATGTTGAAACTGGCAGAAGCGATCGCCATACATCTACAGAAACCAACTTTGTGCAAACAAAAAGACATGATAGTCAGTTTAAAATTACAGTAGTAGATAACTTACAATATTGTGTCAATGTATGTGCTGTATATTTCAGCATATGAGATTTATCTAATTAGTTTATGTTGTGTGATTTATCCAATATGCAACTGGCGAGATGCAGCGAAATATGCCAGACAATAAATCGTGCAATCTATTCTTTATGTCTTCATTATTTAAATTGACTACGGAAAAACATTGCTTTTGAATGTGTTATATTATTTTATAATATAACTGTTATGTGATTATGTCTGTCATAGCGCTGTAGAATGATTATAAAGATTATCATTATGTATGACATTGGTATCATTTTAATCTTTTAATAACTTTTAAAATGTCATTTTAATCTTCACATATGTATGGCTTCTATATATGCATTTCTTATGAGTCATATGATAAAGCTGTTACTGAGAATAATTATGAAAAGAATAGGAAATAACACTAAACCAGAAATTGTTGACGAACAGTGTAGATTTGTGGAGGTTAAGGGAAACAAACAACGCTATATATATATTCTCAGGACACTATTAGAAAAAGCTATAGATGTAAAAACAGACATGTACTTACGCATCATAGGCTACAAAAAAGCATTTGACAATGTGAAACATGACGAAATAATAATATTACTAAAGCAACTAAACATTGACGGCAAAGATCTCCGAATAATAAAGAACATATATTGGCAGCAAACAGCAGTCATAAGAATCAACAATCTGATAAGAATATTTCAGTGTATAAACAAGGGCGACAGACAAGGTTGCGTATTGTCTTCTGATTTGTTCTCATTGTACTGTAAATATATAATGAGATCTACAGAAAATATGTCAGGGATCCTGGTTGGTGGATATAATATAAATAACATACCTTATGCTCATGACACACTCTTGATAGCAACAATTCAGAAGGAACTACAGGAAATGATAGATACAGTGGTTTTAGAATGCGTAAACGATTGGGTCTTAGTTTGACAAATAGAAAGACAGACGTCATGGTGATATCAAAGGAATATATTGTGCCTAAACGTGCAATTAAAGTAAATGGCGTTATTTTGAGGCAAGTTCAGAAATTCA
>OY992876.1:259392571-259425071 GCA_963921405.1 Cepaea hortensis
AGGGAGGAGAAGGGAGGAGGAGGGATTAAGAGAAAGAGGGGGGAAAGGGGAGAAGGAGGAGGGGAGGAGGGAGGAGGAGGAGGAAGAGGGATGAGGAGGGAGGAGGAGGGAGGAGGGAGGATGAGGAGGAGGGAGGAGGAGGAGGGAGGAGGAAGAGAGAGGAGGGAGGAGGAGGGAGGAAGAGATAGGTGGAGGGTGAAGGAGGAGGAGGAGGGGGAGGAGGGAGGGGGAGGAGGAGGGAGAAGGAGGAGGAGGGAGGAGGGAGGAGGAGAACGTAGGTGGGGGAGGATGAGAAGGGAGGAGGAGGAGGAGGGAGGAGGAGGAGAGAGGAGGAGGGAGGAGGTGGAGGGAGAAGGAGGAGGGAGGAAGAGGTAGAAGGAGGAGGGAGAAGGAGGGAGGAGGAGACAGGAGGAATAGGAGGGAGGAGGAGGGATTAGGAAGAGGAGGGAGGAGTAGGGTGGAGGAGGAGGGGGAGGAGGAGGGAGGAGGAAGAGGAGAAGGAGGGAGGAGGAGAGAGGAGGAGGAGGAGGAGAAGGGAGTAGGAGGAGGGAGAGGGAGGAGGAGGGAGGAGGAGGAGAGAGGAGGAGGGAGGAGGTGGAGGGAGAAGGAGGAGGGAGGAAGAGGTAGAAGGAGGAGGGAGAAGGAGGGAGGAGGAGACAGGAGGAATAGGAGGAAGGAGGAGTAGAGAGTGGGAGGAGGGAGGGAGTAGGGTGGAGGAGGAGGGGGAGGAGGAAGAGGGAGAAGGGAGGAGGAGGGAGGAGGTAGTAGGATGATTGATTGCCATCCCACCAGGTTAATATGTTATCGCGGACCTCAGAGAGAAGTGTCTATGTAGAAGACCATTTCCTGGACGTACGTATTTTGGGAGGGGGAGGAGGGAGGAGGGAGGAGGAGGAAGAAGAAAAAAAAACTACGACAGTTGGCATCTCTGGAATGAAAGGAAGGCGTGTAGAAAATTTCTACTATCTGTATGTCTGTCTGTCTTGGGTAAATGGAGGAGGGAGGAGGAAGAGGGAGGTGGAGGAGGGAAGAGGAGGGAGGAGGAGGGAGGAGGAGACAGGAGGAATAGGAGGGAGGAGGAGGGATTAGGAAGAGGAGGGAGGAGTAGGGTGGAGGAGGAGGGGGAGGAGGGGAGGAGGAGGGAGGAAGAAGGAGGAGGGAGGAAGACGGATGAGGGGGAGGAGAGAGGGGGAGGAGGGGGAGGAGGAGAAGGGAGGAGAA
Source organism: Cepaea hortensis (assembly GCA_963921405.1). Taxonomy (NCBI): domain Eukaryota; kingdom Metazoa; phylum Mollusca; class Gastropoda; order Stylommatophora; family Helicidae; genus Cepaea; species Cepaea hortensis. Next base: position 259,393,793 of record OY992876.1, read on the forward strand.
GGGAGGAGGAGGAGGGAGCAGGAGGAAGGAGGAGGGAGGAGGAGGAGGAAGAGGGAGGAGGAGGGAGGAGTAGAGAGTGGGAGGAGGGAGGAGAAGGAGGGAGGGAGAGAGAGGAGGAAGAGGGAGAAGGAGGAGGGAGGAGAAGGAGGGAAGAGGATGAGAGGGAGGAGGAGGAAGAGGGAGGAGGAGGAATGTGAAGGGAGGAGGAGGGAGGAGGTAGAGGGAGGAGGAGGGAGGAGGATAGAGGAGGAGGAGGGAGGAGGAGGAAGAGGGAGGAGGAATGTGAAGGAGGAGGAGGGAGGAGGTAGAGAGGAGGAGGAGGAGGGAGGAGGAGAATGGAGGAGGAGGGATGAGGAGGAGAGGGAGGAGGAGGGGAGGAGGGGGAGGAGGAGGGAGGAAGAAGGAGGAGGGAGGAAGACGGATGAGGGGGAGGAGGGAGGGGGAGGAGGGGGAGGAGGAGAAGGGAGGAGGAGGAGGGAGCAGGAGGAAGGAGGAGGGAGGAGGAGGAGGAAGAGGGAGGAGGAGGGAGGAGGAAGAGAGAGGAGGGAGGAGGAAGAGAGAGGAGGGAGGAGGAGGGAGGAAGAGATAGGCAGAGAGAGGAGGAGGAGGGAGGAGGAGGAGTAGGGATGAATAGGGAGGGAGAAGGGGAGGAGGAGGGATTAAGAGAAGAGAGGGGGAAAGGGGAGAAGGAGGAGGGAGGAGGGAGGAGGAGGAGGAAGAGGGATGAGGAGGGAGGAGGAGGGAGGAGGGAGGAGGAGGAGGAGGAGGAGGAGGAGGAGGGAGGAGGAAGAGAGAGGAGGGAGGAGGAGGGGGAGTGGCTGTGGGTTGAAGGAGGAGGAGGAGGGGGAGGAGGGAGGGGGAGGAGGAGGGGGAGAAGGAGGAGGAGGGAGGAGGGAGGAGGAGAACATAGGTGGGGGAGGATGAGAAGGGAGGAGGGAGAGGGAGGAGGAGGGAGGAGGAGGAGAGAGGAGGAGGGAGGAGGTGGAGGGAGAAGGAGGAGGGAGGAAGAGGTAGAAGGAGGAGGGAGAAGGAGGGAGGAGGAGACAGGAGGAATAGGAGGAAGGAGGAGTAGAGAGTGGGAGGAGGGAGGAGTAGGGTGGAGGAGGAGGGGGAGGAGGAAGAGGGAGAAGGGAGGAGGAGGGAGGAGGTAGTAGGATGATTGATTGCCATCCCACCAGGTTAATATGTTATCGCGGACCTCAGAGAGAAGTGTCTATGTAGAAGACCATTTCCTGGACGTACGTATTTTGGGAGGGGGAGGAGGGAGGAGGGAGGAGGAGGAAGAAGAAAAAAAAACTACGACAGTTGGCATCTCTGGAATGAAAGGAAGGCGTGTAGAAAATTTCATCTCAATCGGATGGGCCGTTCGCGAGCGCATAAAGGACATACATACATACATACAGAGATACATACGCACAAGTCTTTTTTATATATAAGATGATAGGGGGATCTTAGTGGTGCAGTTGTCACATCGCCAACCTTGTGCCTTGAAAGGTGTGGGTTCGTTTTCCGACACAGTCCAACGGTTTTCGAGTGCAGTCCTTTTTTCTGACCCCCCCCCCCCCCCCCCCTTGCTGGGACTCCGGAGTTTGTGCTCTTTGCGGCGCTTACAGCAGGCCGCTCAAAGAAAAGAAGATCGAGCCATATGTGATAAAACCCGGTGCAATGAAGTGACACCTTGCGTCTTTAGCCCCATTGTATTTTAAAATTGAGTGATTAACGGAGAGTTGATGTTACCTGGGTTCTGACCCACCTGGTCCTGTTCACAGTTGAGTGACGTTGAAAGAGGTGGGGCTACGGTGTTCACCAAGGCTGGCGTCTCTGTGGCACCTGTCAAAGTGAGTACATATCTGACCTGCTTCTGTGTGTTATGAAAGGTGGGTCTGGATAGTATTTGACTGATTGATTGATTGATTGATTGATAGGTGAGTGGGGAGTCTCCATGGCGAGGTGGCCAAGTCGTCTGCCTCGGGCTCCGAAGGTTGTGGGTTCGATTCCGGGCAGCGTCCTTCGGTCGTCGCTGGAGCTACGGAGTTCGTGCTTTGTGCGACGCTTTCCGCACTGCGGATAGAGACTGAGCCACATATGATAAAAACCCGGTGCAATGAAGTCGACCTTGTCGACTATTAAGCGACTTTTGTTTTATAGGTGAATGGGTTGGTGATTGATTAGTTGGTAGGTGAGTGGGTTGGTGATTTATTGATTGGTAGATAGGTGAGTGGTTTGGTGACTGATTGGTTGATAGGTGAATGGATTGGTGGCTGATTGGTTGATAGGTGAGTGGGTTGGTGATTGAATAATTGGTTGATAGGTGAGTGGGTTAGTGACTGATTGGTTGATAAATGAGTGGGTGGTGATTGATTAATTGGTTGATAAGTGAGTGGGTTGGTGATTGATTGATTGGTTGATAAGTGAGTGGGTTGGTGATTGATTGATTGGTTGATAAGTGAGTGGGTTGGTGATTGATTGATTGGTTGATAAGTGAGTGGGTTGATGATTGATTGGTTGATAAGTGAGTTGGTTGGTGACTGATTGGTTGATAGGTGAGTGGGTTAGTGATTGACTGGTTGACTGGTGAGTGGGTTGGTGACTGATTGGTTGATAGGTTAGTGGGTTGGTGACTGATTGGTTGATAGGTGAGTGGGTTGGTGATTGATTGGTTGATATGTGAGTGGGTTGGTGACTGATTGGTTGATAGGTGAGTAGATTGGTGACTGATTGGTTGGTTGATAGGTGAGTGGGTTGGTGATTGGTTGGTTGATATGTAAGTGTGTTGGTGATTGATTGGTTGAAAGGTGAGTGGGTTGGTGATTGATTGGTTGATAGGTGAGTTGGTTGGTGATTGATTTTTTGATTGATTGATTGATTGATTGATTGATATGTGAGTGGGTTGGTGATTTATTGATCGAATGGATAATCTGGTAATTTATTTATTCTTTGATTTGGATGACTCATTTGTTATTGATCAAATAATTGATTAATGGTTGCGAATTATTAATAGGATAATTTGGTAATGGTTTGTTGGATGAAGGATAAGTTATAGATTGCTTGGCTGAATTGTTGATGGGTGATTGATTGATCTGATTATTCGGTAATCGATTTATTTGGGGAATAGGTGACTGGTTTGTGATTGAATATGCGAATGAATTAGTGAGTGAGTGAATACGTGACTCGGTGAGTGAGTGAATATGTGAGTGAGTGAGTGAATAAGTGACTCAATGAGTGAATGAATAAGTGACTCCGTGAGTGAGTGAGTGAATATGTGCGTGAGTTTGTGAGTGAGACAGAATGAGGTATTGTGTGAATGAATGAGTGATTCAGTCAGTGAATGAGTGCATGTGTGAGTGCGTGGTCATTCATAGAAGAAATAGCAGGACATGGCATGCTGCCCCCTTGGTAAAGATTGTGTTTATCTGACGAGACTTGTGTCTACCCCCCTCACAGAATATGGCCCTGTTTTGGTACAACTTCACCCCGGCAAACCAGATTGACAACCAGACATACCACGCTGGGTGTCCCGTTATGATTGGTCAGAAGTGGAGTAAGTACAGTTTTCAAAATGTTGAGTAGTTTGAGCAATATATTTTTGACCCAAAATAAAGCAAACATGGAGAGAGAGAGAGAGAGAGAGAGAGAGAGAGAGAGAGAGAGAGAGAGAGAGAGAGAGAGAGAGAGAGAGAGAGAGAGAGATACAGACAGACAGACAGACAGACAGACAGACAGACAGAAGATAGTGAGTGGTTGAATGAGTGAGTCAGTTGGTTGGTTGTTTAGTTGGTTAGTTAGTTAGTCAGTCTGCTAGTTAGTTGGTTGGTTAGTTAGTAAGTCAGTCAGTAAGCTAGCTAGCTAGCCAGCTAGTTAATTAGCTAATTAGTCAGTCAGTTAGTCAGTCAGTAGGTTAGCCAGTTAGTTAGTTGGCTAGTTAGTTAGCTTTTTATTCAGTCAGTCAGTCAGTCAGCTAGTTAGTTAGTTAGTTATTTAGTTAATTAGTTTGTTAGCTAACTAGTTAGTCAGTCAGTCAGCTAGCTAACTAGCCAGTCAGCTAATTGGTTAGCTTGTTAGTCAGTTACTTTTTTAGTCAGTTAGTTAGTTAGTTAGTTAGCTAGCTGACTAGTTAGTAGGTCAGTCAGTCAGTTGGCTACCTAGAAAGCTAGATTGTTAGTTAGCTATTTAGTTAGTCAGTCAGTCATTTAGTCAGTTAGTTAGTTTGTAACTCTCAGTATTCGGCGTGAAACTTAGAGGGGCTAAAAATGTTATAAAATTTGCCAAACTCCCTTAAGTTGATTCGTGTAACAGATAATCTCTTCTTCTTATAATTCTTATCGTGTGACGTTGGTGATCATGTCTGTCCACAGCCTTCTGTCTCGTGTACTGCCAATCTTCTTATAGTGCTTCCGTGTGGGGTTGGTGATCATGACTGTCCACAGCCTTCTGTCTCGTGTACTGCCAATCTTCTTATAGTGCTTCCGTGTGGGGTTGGTGATCATGTCTGTCCACAGCCTTCTGTCTCGTGTACTGCCAATCTTCTTATAGTGCTTCCGTGTGGGATTGGTGATCATGTCTGTCCACGGCCTTCTGTCTCGTGTACGAAGATATCACGAAACGAAACAAATAACACCATGACCCTATTACGGCGATATATCGCCCTTCTGTCCACATGGGAGATCACATGTGACGATATATTATCTTTCTGCAATAAATTAGTTAACGCTCATTAGGCATGTCTTGCTGGGCGCATATATTTGTAGACCAACTGGTATTTCTAATTACAAATATGACAGAGACCTTAATGACCTTTCTCTTACGCTTCAGTATTTTAGAGGAAAGAGCTCATTATACTACGAATGTAAAAGTCAAAAGGATCGACTTCATTGCAGTGTGTTTGATCACATATGGCTCGGTCACTTTCCGAAGGACGACCTGTTGAAAACGTCGCACAGAGTACGAACTCCGTAACTCCAGTGATGACCTCCTGGAGTCTCCGAAATCACTGCACTTGTGAAGCAAACGACGGGTGGAATCGCACCCACAACCTGGCGGCTTGACCTCTTGGCCACAAAGACTCTTTATTAACTGGTTAAATGCCATGGAATGATTAATCGTCTTAAACGACCATGGGGTTATACTGCCACAATGTTATTGCGTTATACTACAACATATCTTCCAGTCCCAAACATCCGGTCCCCAACATGGACGACAGGCGGTTGTGCTGTTAAAGCCTTTGGGGTGTTTACGCTTGTGGCTACTGTTTACTCGCGCATTTTCCTCATGTTGGACTGGTAGTGCATGGTTCCGTCGCCTTTCTACTGAGCTGGGTGCGTGGAGCGACACTACGTGCTGTGAATTTCGTGTTGAGTATTTTTATATCTGTCAGTAGCGTTCAGAAAAAATGGCGACCGGCCGGTCGCTGAACTAACTGGTTCGCCTTATGCAGTATTGTATGGCTGCTGGTTTTTTTAGTGACTGCGGCTCCATCGACGATGAACTTAATCTTTCGTGGCGGACTTTTATGTTGACATTCTGACAGTTATGCATAGTCTACCTGTGCGGGTTGTTGGTTTGTCGAGACTCCTGTCTGTTCCACTTTTCTCATGTGGTAGGTGCAGTCTTCACCTCTGCCGTGCTGGCTAGCCATTACCCAGTTAGTAGGCGTCGTTGCTGTCACGTTAGTGAGAACCAAGTGATGGCTGTGAAAATCTCGTTTCACTTCACAACATATACATCTTTTGCCTTTACGTAATTCAATTGTACAAAATCCGCTACCCGTCCATTATTGGACGCGCCTTATTTATTGTTTTTTATTTTTTAAATGGGGAGGGGGTAGACTTAGTTTCTCTTCTCAACGTATAAATATGAATTCATTGCAGTTTCTTGTCACAATGAAATTTAGAAAAATGAGATATAATAATAATTGTGCTAAGCAAACATAAAAGTGACGTTAGTTATGTGCAGTAATTTCCGTGGACACATTGCTTTTATTACTGTGAATTTAGAGTGCAAGAAAGAAACAGGAAATTACACATTACATCTTATAAATGCACACTGGTTTGTGTGAACTAAAAGGTTTATTAAAAGGAATAAAAACAATTTAAAAAGAACACATCTAATTAAAATATTTGAAAGGGACATAACAATATCACAGTTTTTTTTTCAAGGGACATCACTAAAAGCAGTATAAATGAATTATGTGATTTAAATTATTTAGTATTTATATAGTGTTTATTTATTTTATAACTTTTAGAAATAAAAGAGAGTTATATGCGGCATAAATAATAATAATAATTTTAAGTTATTGTAAAGGTGTTTGTAAAATTAATGGCTTTATTTTACATGTTTGATAGTTTTATATTGTATATTCCCTTTTTTTCAATATTACATTAATTGTTTTATCCGTTTAATCATACGTATAGAATAGCATTAATAAGAGCAATTTCTGTCCGGCATGTAAAATGCCAATAATTTCTTAACGTAAATTGTAACTTTTTTTTCATTTAACGCCACATGGACAACAATCACCTTCGGATTAAAAAGCCTGTGAGGGTAAAGAGGTTTCGATTGTTTACATTACGTGCAGATCTGGATTAAAGATTTTCTCTGTTATGGAATATTAAAACGCATCGGTAATATTAATTTTGTGACAGTGATTTCGATTGTTTTCACCATTTGCAGACCCGATTTAAAGATTTCCTCTGTCCCGGATTATTCAAACAGTTATTTTTAACACATCAGTGATATTAATTATGTGGCAGTAATTTTAATTATTACAGGAGAATTACAACAGGAGAATCCAGTGAAGATAGTGTAGAGGAATTTTATAATGACATAGAGTCTGCCTTAAAGAAATGTAAAAATTCAGAAATAAACATCATAATAGGGGAGTTCAATGCAAAAGTAGGAAATCAAGGTGATAGATAGACAGTAGGAAACTATCGTTTAGGAGAGAGAAATGAAAGAGGATACAGACTCGTAGAGTGGGCAAAAGAACAGAAAATGATTGTAGGAAACACCTGGTTTAAGCAACACCCTAGAAGATTATGGACATGGAGGAGTCCTGATAGCAGGATTAGAAACCAGATTGATTACATTCTGATTAGCAGAAGATTTAGAAACGCGTTAAACAATAGCAAAATCCCAGTTCCCAGTGTTGATTGTTATAGTAGCCACAGATTACTTACAGGAACATTGAGGATAAAGCTGAAGAAAGTCAAGTATATAACTGGAAACACTATGATTTGTGTACAGTGAATAGATGAGATGAGATGAGATTAATACTGACAAGGAAATACAAAACAAATTCAACATAGAAGTGCAGAACAAATTTGATATATTATCTGATCTAGAGATCCTATTCCAGGATGTGGATGATCAATGGAAAATGTTGAAGAATTCAATCAGTTTGGCTGCAGATATATCTATCCCAAAATTAAAGAAGGTGGGTCGTAAGTAATGGATGACTGAAGAAATGTTACACCTAATAGAAACAAGAAGACTCAACAAAAATAATTTTGCCACATATGAAGAAATTCACAGACAAGTCAGAATATTATGTAAGGAGGCAAAAGAAGCATAGCTTGAGGAAAAGTGCTTAGAAATTGAAAAACAACACAACAGTCAAAATACTAAATTAGTGCACAAAAGAATTTAGGAACTTACTAATAAAATAACAAGTACATCAGCAGGCTGTCTAAAAACTAAAGATGGCAAAATTATAATAAAAAAATATCATATTGTACATGTATGGACAGATTATGTGAAACACCTTTATGATGATAACAGAGAGGAACAGTATGCTATTAGATTTAATAATGAAGACCACATATTTTGAAGATGGGGGTTCGAAATGTTCTTAAGCATATGGAACTGGCAAGGCCCCCCCCCCCCCCCCCCCCAGTGCAGATAACATCACAACAGAAATTATTAAAGCTTTAGAAGAATATCGAATAGAGCAAGTCACCATACTGCTGAACACATTATATGATACTGGAGATATATCTTCTGAATTATTTAACTCTGTATTTATTGCAATCCCAAAAAAAAATCAGGAGCCTCGGAATGTGATCAACATAGAACAATTAGTATAATGAGTCACATCACAAAGATTTTGCTACGAATTATCATGCAAAGAGTGAGGAAGAAAATACAACCTGAAATAGGGGAAGAACAATGTGGGTTTGTGTAAGGAAAGGGTACAGTAAATGCTGTGTATATGCTGCGAACAGTTATTGAACGTGCTATAGAAGTAAGCAAGGATATTCATCTTTGTTTATTGACTACACAAAGGCTTTTGATAGAGTTACATCAGATCTACAAATTGATGGGAAAGACATTAGACTTATAAAAAACAAATATTGGAAACAACAATCTGCCATAAGGATTGATAATGAAGTGGGACAATATCAGCCTATTAAGAGACGTGTTAGGCAGGGATGTGTAATGTCTCCAGATCTTTTTTCCCTATACAGTGATAATATTTTCAGAATTGTAGAAGATATAAATGGAATCAGCATTGGAGGACGAAACATCAATAACATTAGATATGCGGATGATACAGTATTGATTGCAGACAATGCGTTGGATCTGCAACAATTAGTAGATGCGGTTGTTGTACACAGTGAGCAACTGGGGTTAGAATTAAATTGTAAAAAGACACAGGTTATGGTAGTCACTAGGAAGAACGAAATACCACAATGTAATATACAAGTAAATGGGAATATTCTTCAACAGGTGAATCGGTACAATTATCTCGGAGCAATCATACCATCTGATGGGAGATGCCTTGAAGAGATTAGAACAAGAATCACCATGGCGAAAGTAGCCTTTAGCAAAATGAAAAAGATTCTGACCAATAAAAAGATGTCAATTGAAACGAGGAAAAGAGTGTTGAGGGGATACATAGAGCCTGTTCTTTTGTATGGATGTGAAAATTGGACAATGAGCAGTCAAGCTGAAAAACATCTGATGGCTGCAGAAATGTGGTTTCTGAGGAAAGTGTAAAGAATACCATGGACAGACAGAAAAACCAATGACCAAGTACTACAGGAGACAAATGACAATCGTAAGTTGATTAGAGAAATTAGACGTAAACAGTCAACATTTTTTTGGACATTTTATGAGAAGAAATGGATTGGAGAACTTAGTGACAACTGGCAAGATCGAAGGGAAGAGACCACGGGGAAAACCGAGAGGAAAATACCTGGATGGCTTGGCCATGTGGCATGGACGATACAGGATTACTGAGCTGATCCTCGACTCTGGTGATCGAGTGAAATGGCGAGTCATGACCGCCCACGCTTTCCGGCATCGCACATGATAATTGATTGAATTTTAATTATAAAGCGCCCTGGTCATCAACTGCACCTGTATTCGTCTCCAGTCGTCTTTACTTGTCTTGCCACTGGATTCAGATGGACTCAGGCGAGAGAGTATGGTCGACGAATAGCGCAACTCTTCCACACTTTAATCCAATTCATCGCGCATGTCATTCTTCATCTAACTTCGTCTATCATCTTGGGACGCTGAGGTGTTTCCAAGGCACCAGGGCCAGGTACCATACTGGCCAAGACCTACTAGCACGTCCTCACCGTGCGTCCTGGCCAATAGGTCCCTTCGGGGTCCTGGCTAACGTAGTAGGATCACTGATTCTTCCGAAGTCGGAGGGTATCTGTCTGCACGGCGAGAAACTAACAGTCTGCACACCAATAAGCCAGACATGAACATACTGGACCTTGCGCTGGAGTTCATAGCCAGCGAACACAAGCAAGCAAGCATCTATCACCTTCAAGGCCTGTGGCGAAGGGCGAGCGGCGAAGCGGCAGCGTGGGTATGCAGGCAGTCGTAGTCGCAGACCTGCACACAGGTGGCTCAGGCCAAGAACATTTCGAGCCACAATAGGCATTACCAGCCAACTCCGTGGCGAAGGCTTTCGGACGCGATTCGTAAACTCGTATATCTGGGTTCGAAACACAGCGGTGCTGGTTTTTTTCGAAAAAGGTATAGGCGCCAGTCGTTCAGAAAGCAATAGCAAACTGCTGAACGTAAAACTTGCCAATGAATCACGGACAGCCAAAATGCTGGGATTGAATGCTACGGCGTGTGAAGGACATGCAACTAATTATATTAGTGTGGAGCATTTTGTGTGATATTCACTGGCACAGGAACGGAGCATAATGGGGCGACCCTTTGCCATGAAGTTGGAAGCGCGACTAACTAACTAAAAACATGTCTGCTACCATATTAACAAATAGTCATATCTGTGACACATCCTTACTTCCCATTTCTCGCCATCAATTTTCGTTTGGTACAAACCTACGTTTTGTTTGACACTGAATATGTTTATATACGTTTATACATGCCAACTACAACTAGCATTTACCTACATAACAACATCTAACATATGTTCTCATCTCATATTCAAACTTGCCCAACGCTGTACCACACACTTCGACGCCGTCATCTCAGTCGTCAACAAGTGGATCTGGACATACGGAAACACGTTTAGACGGCGCTGCGGTCTCACGCCGGACGCTACCCAGCTGGACATAGAGCCGGACATGAGGGCAAGATACAAGAGCCGGACATGAGGGCAAGATACAAGAGCCGGACATGAGGGCAAGATACAAGATAGTTAGTCTACAGATCATCTTCATTGCACATCTAACCATTCTGTTCATAAGTGCTCGGACCCCCCCCCCCCCGACCCCCTCAGTACATCCCGCAGCGTGTAGCGGCTAACAACATAAGTTATGTGTTGGTTTGTTAATCTTCTTTGGCTGCCTGTATAGTGTTCTTGTTTGGCCACTCATTTTTTAACTTGCTGTTCTCCCAGTCTGACCTTGGTTGTAGATTGGCAGTCATCACTTATTTCTCGCAAAAGTCTTACTTCTCTTAGAGCATTCAATATATCAGTCTCGTTCATGGTTCGTCCGCCTTCCACAGTAGCCTTACCCGCAAGCCTATCAGCCTGCTCATTTCCTTGTACACCAGCATGCCCTAGCACGAATACGAAACTAATCTTTGCTAGCCGTGAGCACCCCAGAGACACCAACCACTGTATCCGGATCCAACCCATCTCTATCTTCCCGAGCGTACTAATTGAGTCACTAATGAAGCATGCCTGAGTGAAGGTCTGTGTCCCGAGCCATGTAATTGCTTTTCTTACTGCACACTCAAGGGTGCAAGATATAAGGGCATGATGCAATAGTGGACATGAGGACAAGATACAAGAGCTGAACATGGGGCTATGATACAAAAGCCGGACATAAGGGCAAGATACAAGAGCCGGACATTAGGGCAAGATACGCATGAAGACAAGATACAAGAGCCGGACATTATGGCAAGATATACATGAGGGCAAGATACAAGAGCCGGACATTAGGGCAAGATATACATGAGGACAAGATACAAGAGCCGGACATTAGGGCAAGATATACACGAGGGCAAGCTACAAGAGCAGGACATTAGGGCAAGATACGCATGAGGACAAGATACAAGAGCCGGACATTAGGGCAAGATATACATGAGGGCAAGATACAAGAGCAGGACATTAGGGCAAGATACACATGAGGACAAGATACAAGAGCCGGATATTAGGGCAAGATACAAGAGCCGGACATAAGGGTAAGATACAAGAGTTGGACATAAGGGCAAGATACACATGAGGGAAAGATACAAGAGCCGGACATGAGGGCAAGATACACATGAGGACAAGATAAAGAGCCGGACATTAGGGCAAGATACAAGAGCCGGACATAAGGGTAAGATACAAGAGCTGGACATAAGGGCAAGATACACATGAGGGAAAGATACAAGAGCCGGACATGAGGGCAAGATACAAGAGCCGGATATTAGGGCAAGATACACATGAGGACAAGATACAAGAGCCGGACATTAGGGCAAGATACACATGAGGACAAGATACAAGAGTCGGACATAAGGGCAAGATACACATGCGGGCAAGATACAAGAGCCGGGCATTAGGGCAAGATACACATGAGGACAAGATACAAGAGCCGGACATTAGGGCAAGATACACATGCGGGCAAGATACAAGAGCCGGACATTAGGGCAAGATACACACGAGGGCAAGATACAAGAGCCGGACATGAGGGCAAGATACACATGAGGGAAAGATACAATAGTCGGGCATGAGGGCAAGATACACATGAGGGAAAGATACAAGAGCCGGGCATGAGGGCAAGATACAAAAGCCGGGTGTGAGGGCAAGATATAAAATTGATATAAGAGCAAGATACAAGAGTCGGACAAGAGAGAAAGATAAAGAGCCAGACATTAGGGCAAGATACACATGAGGGCAAGATACAAGAGTCGGACATTAGAGCAAGATACACATGAGGGCAAGATACAAGAGCCGGACATTAGAGAAAAATACACACGAGGGCAAGATACAAGAGCCGGACATAAGGGCAAGATATACATAAGGGCAAGATACAAGAGCCGGACATGAGGGCAGGTTACAAGAGCCGGACATGAGGGCAAGATACAAGAGCCGGACATTAGGGCAAGATACACATGAGGACAATATACAAGAGTCGGACATTAGGGCAAGATACACATGCGGGCAAGATACAAGAGCCGGACATTAGGGCAAGATACACATGAGGGCAAGATACATAAGCCGGACAGGAGGGCAAGATACAAGAGCCGGACATGAGGGCAAGATATAACAGCCGGACATTAGATCAAGATACACATGAGGGCAAGATACAAGAGCCGGACATAAGGGCAAGATACAAGAGCCGGACATGTGGGCAAGATACAAGAGCCATACACGAGGGCAAGATACAAGAGCCGGACATGAGGGCAAGATACAAGAGCCGGACATGAGGGCAAGATACACATGAGGGCAAGATACAAGAGCCATACATTAGGGCAAGATACACATGAGGGCAAGATACATAAGCCGGACATAGGGGCAAGATACCAGAGCTGGATATTAGGGCAAGATACAAGAGCCGGGTATTAGGACAAGATACAAAAGCCGGACATAAGGGCAATGATGCAAGAGCGGACATGAGGGCAAGATACAATAGCCAGGCATGGGAGCAAGATACAAACGTGGGCACGATAATAGCCGCTGTAAACCTTCCTGATGCAGACACATGTTGAACACGCTTACACAATCATGTTTACTGTCTTAAATTCGTCTTCTTTTTTTTTTTTTTGGTCATATCCCTTACAGGATGTTGCAGTCAACATCAGCATATTTCAGCTGCTGTTGATGTACTAGGCAAGATTACGCTCAGTAGTTTGCCATGGCTTTCTGAGCGACCGACTCACATACCCCTAAGTTACCGACGCGGAGAGAACCGCCACTGATTCCCACGCATATCACGTAACTCACGAGAGTATACGGGATTACGGAGAAAGTCGCTAACCCCTACACCCATTCGTCTGTTTACCTACGTGTCTCAATATCTATCAGTCTCTCTCTATCCACCTAGCTATCTGTTTGTTTGCTATCTCACCGTCTATCTATGTGTCTGTATGTCATCATCAGCTAGTCTCACTCTCTATCAATAATATATATATATTATTGATTGATTGATTGATTTCGGAACCGACATCACAGCATTCGGGGCATTGCCATAAGCGCTCCGTCCCCATCCTCAGCAGCCAGCGAAGAGTTCCAACACCAATAGTACCAGTAGCAATCTGATTATATGTCCATCTCGCCTTTCTTCTGAGAGTCGAGTGTTGGCCAGATCCCCTCGTCACTCCTGGCTGTCTCATTCTTGCCAGACCATGGTGATCCATTTGCTCCTCCGAGATGTACACGTGCTCCCACAAGGCCGCAACCACGTCAGCCTTGTCATGCATCAATATTCCACAAGGTTTTGCAGAGCCACCCAATCTGTCCGCCTGTTCACTCCCCAGCACACCGGCATGCCCCGGAGAAAAGATCAAGGCGATGCTTGCCACCCGTGACCTCCGAAGCGAAGCAAGCCACTCTGCCCGAAGCTTGCCTGTCCTCACCTTCCTCGGCATGCTTTCTGAATCAGTTACAATTACGATGTGTGAGTGTATCGTATTCTCAGTGCAGCGGAAAGCTGCACTGACCGCCTCCACCTCCATTCTTAAGCTAGATGTTGTGGTATCATATGCCAGGCTCTCCTGCACCAAACGTCGACCATTAGCTTTTGCTAAGAACCCTCAGGCAATTCTCCTACCTCTCAACACCGACCCATCTGTGTAGATAATCACATCACTCGAGCGAGCATTATCCTGAATTAGTTCCTGGATTTCCACTTCCGTGGCCCCTGCTGGCCACTCCCGGCTCAATGTGATTATAACTCTGCACAAGTCTGACTGCTCCGCTGACACTTTGACCCACTCCTCTCCTCGCCTAATGTTCTCCAAGGGGCACACCTGTCTGATCGTATCCTCCGCCTGAGCCATCCATGATTTCCCTCTAATCAGTCGCTGACCCTTAACGGCGTCCAGCGCCTCATGCAACGGGTGATCTGTGTCTGCAGCTACTCTTAGGTATGCCTTCGCTGTATCACCTTGAGCCTACCAGCAACAGTCGGCAGACCAAGGATGTAACGCATACACACTACTGGAGTGTCTCTGGTACATCCCAGAATGACTCGCATAGCTTCGTTCTGTATGTGCTCAAATTACACCAAGTGACTCTTTGAGACAGTGAGCAGTCATGGTCCATAATCAATCACTGAGAGGATCAAGTGTTGGTATAGTGTGAAAAACATTCTCTGCTCTGTGTCTATTGCAGCCATAGTTTTATGTGCATTGAGTCCCTTTTGAGATCTTGTCACAACCGTCTCCACAGGGTCCTTGAAGGACAGGCTCCTGTCAAATGTGATTCTCAGATACTTCAGTTTGTTATCTCTCTTGACGCTTCTGCCATCTATCGCGAGGCTTGGGACATCAGCTCTCACAATCCTGTTTTCCAGAGAGCACCACAAAACAGCCGCCTTTTCCGGGTGAATGACAGCACTCATTTCAGTGCACCAGTCAATCACTTTGTCTACTGTCGCCTGTAGCTCCTGGGCTGTTTGCTCCCTATCTCTTCCCTGCATTTATGCAAGAATATCATCTGCAAATGTTAGTATCCTTCCAACCCCTGGTGCTTCTAGGTTTGCAATCTTGCTCGTATACACGTTAAAGAGACCGGTGAGATTGCAGATCCCTGTGGCAGTCCCGGGGTTAAAATATGTGGCTCTGAGGTCCATGCACCCAGACTGAGAGCAACCCGACGAGAATGCAGGACGGCGGCTATCCAGTTCACCAACCAGGGATTGACCCCCTTCTCCATCAGTGCGGTCATCAAAATATCATATCTAACTCTATTGTATGCATCCTCGAGATCAAGCGCTGCCGCCATCGTTTCCTGCCTACTCTGGAACCCCTCATAAACATCAAAGGCAAAAGTGACTGCATTTGACCAGGTATCTTTTCCTGGCCTGTAGCTCCCCAGGCCACTTGGAAGAAGCTTCCCCCTTTCCAAAAACTCTTGCAGCTTGACAGCGACTATCTTCTCTAGAACCTTCCCAAATGTATTTTGAAGGGTGATGATCCTAAAGCCGCTAAGCTTTGAATGATCCTTGAATGGTTTTGGGAGAGGGATGAGATAGCTGTGTACCCAATCCTGCAGTACTGATGCTGTCCTAATGCTCTGGTTAAAGGAGTCGGTCATCTCCTTCAGGTCTGCATCGCTCAAAGCCTTCTTGTGACCATACCTAACCCCATTGGGCCCTGGTGCCGTGTCTTTTGCCTTTTTCAAAATATGTTTAACATCTTCAAACCCGTATGATTTCTTCATAATGCATATTCTTCATGGTGCCAGATAATTCTTCTCTAATTGCATCTCTGGTGTCTGCATCATTATGATTGGTCTGCACTAAAAATCTCTGGAGAAATGCCTCCCCTTTCTCTTTGTCTGTTGTTACGCGCACACCATCATCTCTATAAATTATTCCCACTGTCATAGGCCGATCTTTTCTTTGCATTTGTCTGTGCAGTTTCCAGAATTTCCGCAGTGTTTTATCACCTCCAATCTCCATCTTGAAACATTCCCATTTTTCGTTTTTGGCCTCTACAGCACAGCGCTTGAAGACCTCCACCTTGTCTTTCTTGACATTTTCCGCTGTGTCCACTTCCTCTCGTGAGCTTCGGGGTGTCTGTCGCACTTTCCTTAGCTGCTTCACTGCAGCTCTCTTTGCTTTCCAAGCATCGTCTACTTCTGGGGTCCACCATGGGGGCTGCAAAAAAGGAATTTTAACAGCCCTGTTGCAAGCCCCTTGTCTGAGGCGTCCAAGAAGGCTATCGGTCCAGTCATACCGGAAGGTCTTGCGCGCTCTCCCAGCCTTAACTTTCCTGGATTTAGAGATCAGGACTGAGCATGGCATGTGATCACTCCCATGGTCATTCAAAACAGTCCACTTTACATCAAGGACTGATGACTGGGAGACAAGTGCCAAGTCAATAGCTGTGTCTGCATCGCCAGGCCTCATTGCCATTCTTGTCGGCCTACCATCATTTATGCAGACCACATCGGTTTTCTCCACTACTGTCCCAATCTCTGCTCCTCGCATTGAAGTCTCCACACATGAGTAGCCTATATACAATTGTTGCGTATCCCTTACGGGACGCTGCAGTCAACACCAGTATTTTCAGCTGCTGTTGATGTACTAGGCAAGTGTTACGTTCAGTAGTTTGCCATGGCTTTCTGAACGACCGGCTCCCATACCTGCACGTTATAACACAACGCGACACAAATCGGTCGCAGCTGAGTTTCGAACGCCTTGTACCCGGCTCACGAACCGCGTTCGCAAGCCTATTACTCCAATTCCTTAATCCAGACCCAGTGTGCCTTTCTGACAAAACAGTCCACTGTGGCATATACGTTTATGATGTTCCAACTTAAGCCACCAATCTCCATATGTATACCCTGGGCCTCTCTTGCACTGTGATTCCACTGGCTCAAGTCAAGTATCACATGCCTCACTCCTTTCTTCACCAGCAAACCTTGCCCATGTCTCTTCTGCCCAGTGGGGTTTATATAACTGACGTTCCCAGGGCAATGGTATTTGTCTGTATTTAGCTCCTGGAGCATGAGGACATCAAAATCATATATTAGCCTCTCCAATACAGGACCTCTCTGCCTGGTACTACGACAATTCCAGTATTCCACTCTTACATGGTTGAAATCTAGTCTCTCGACTTTTCGTCTTGTTCTCCTGGCGCCTGCCCTCCTATTTCTATGTCTTCTCCTCACTCTCTCTTCGCTAGCCTCTGAAAGATGTGTCAAGCGCAGATCACGTGCTCCGTAGCTCCGGCGACGATTCCCGTGTTGAATTAATTCCATAAGCAAAGTATGGATATTGCAGGAAATAACCGGTCGCCCTAGCATTGCCTGCTTGCTAGGGAAGAGGCAGGGGATGTCCCGCAGGAGTCCATACGCCTGCCAGACGTCCAACGTTCACGACCAGTTTACCCATGGCCATCCAGTTCCTCATCACGCTGGTCCACCTTGAACTTGGGGATTTATATTTAGAGTTTTCCGTCTCCTAGATGAACTGCTGCCCCAAGGTAACGGGTTCCACCTATCCGGGGGAGGGGTTAGAACGCCCCTGACTCGCTTGGCAGGCACGTCTCCGAGCATGTGAGGTATTTTCTAAGGAACTCAGGTCCCACACTGAGATCCCTCCTCGCCCTCTGTGCCTACCGCCAGTTGGTTCGCGGCCGCTTATTGGGTATCCGTAGCTAACCTCTATATCTATAGGCCTTTCCACGATCCGCCACCTGTAGACGCGCTAGTTTGGGGGTGGACGCGCTGGGTTGGGGGTGGTCGCCCCAGCTTTACCAAGATATATATATAT
The DNA here is from genome assembly GCA_963921405.1 of Cepaea hortensis. Lineage (NCBI taxonomy): Eukaryota > Metazoa > Mollusca > Gastropoda > Stylommatophora > Helicidae > Cepaea > Cepaea hortensis. The sequence continues at coordinate 259,411,651 of OY992876.1, forward strand.
ATATATATATATATATATATATATATATATATATATATATAAATATATATATATATATATGCTTGTCTGTCTATCTATCTATCTATCTATCTAGCTATCTATCCAGCTTTCTGTCCATAACGTGAGTCTGTGTATGTATCTATATAACCAGCTACCTGATATAACAAACATGGACAAGTGGCAGTGATACAACAACAATAGACAGAAGGAGAAAGTGATATAACAACAGTGTAGAATTGATAGATATAAGGAGACAGTGATACAACAACAATGTAGAAATGATAGACAGAAGAAGACAGTGATACAAAAATAATGTAGAAATAATACATGGAAGGAGACAGTGATACAACAACAATGTAGAAATGATAGACAGAAGGAGACAATGATACAACAACCATGTAGAAATGATAGACAGAAGGAGACAGTGATAAAACAACAATGTAGAAATGATAGCCAGAAGGAGACAGTGATAAAACAACAATGTAGAAATGATAGACAGAAGGAGACAGTGATAAAACAACAATGTAGAAATGATAGCCAGAAGGAGACAGTGATAAAACAACAATATAGAAATTATAGACAGAAGGAGACAGTGATACAACAACAATGTAGAAATGATAGACAGAAGGAGACAATGATACAACAACAATGTAGAAATGATAGACAGAAGGAGACAATGATACAACAACAATGTAGAAATGATAGACAGAAGGAGACAGTGATAAAACAACAATGTAGAAATTATAGACAGAAGGAGACAGTGATACAACAACAATGTAGAAATTATAGACAGAAGGAGACAGTGATACAACAACAATGCAGTAATAATAGATAGAAGTAGACAGTGATAAAACAACAATGTAGAAATGATAGACAGAAGGAGACAGTGATAAAACAACAATGTAGAAATGATAGACAGAAGGAGACAATGATACAATGTAGAAATTATAGACAGAAGGAGACAATGATACTACAACAATGTAGAAATGATAGACAGAAGGAGACAATGATACAACAACAATGTAGAAATTATAGACAGAAGGAGACAGTGATACAACAACAATGTAGAAATGATAGACAGAAGGAGACAATGATACAACAACAATGTAGAAATGATAGTCAGAAGGAGACAGTGATACAACAACAATGTAGAAATGATAGACAGAAGGAGACAATGATTCAACAACAATGTAGAAATGATAGACATAAGGAGACAGTGATACAACAACAATGTAGAAATGATAGACAGAAGGAGACAGTGATACAACAACAATGTAGAAATGATAGACAGAAGGAGACAGTGATACAACAACAATGTAGAAATGATAGTCAGAAGGAGACAGTGATACAACAACAATGTAGAAATGATAGACAGAAGGAGACAATGATACAACAACAATGTAGAAATGATAGTCAGTAGGAGACAGTGATACAACAACAATGTAGAAATGATAGTCAGAAGGAGACAGTGATACAACAACAATGTAGAAATGATAGACAGAAGGAGACAATGATACAACAATGTAGAAATGATAGTCAGAAGGAGACAGTGATACAACAACAATGTAGAAATGATAGGCAGAAGGAGACAGTGATACAACAACAATGTAGAAATGATAGTCAGAAGGAGACAGTGATACAACAACAATGTAGAAATGATAGACAGAAGGAGACAGTGATACAACAACAATGTAGAAATGATAGACAGAAGGAGACAGTGATACAACAACAATGTAGAAATGATAGACAGAAGGAGGCAATGATACAACAACAATGTAGAAATGATTGACAGAAAGGGACTGTGATACAACAACAATGTATCCAACATTGCTTCAACAAATCAACAGAAGAGAATCCTTGACTTAGGACAGCAATAACAGAGAAAGAAAATACATAACGTCCGACACCCAAGAAAAACAAAGAAATACAGCTGTAAATTGTTTAATTCAGTCAAATTAGAATATCAGGGTGTAACAATGCAGTAACCAATAACACACACTATATTCAATCATAAAAACAAAGACAACACAATGAAGCTAAAGTACAAACGGTTTGTCCAAGAAGACCACTAATGGAATTAAAGAAACATGTTTGTCCATGTGATTTTAAAGAACGAATAAAAATTAAAACAAATAATAATTATAAAAACATCAAACACAAGCAATCACCATCCATCTACAACTCCAAGAATATATGTTCTGTGCCGGATGGTTCAATAACCGTCTAACCTCTTTGTGATTTTATTGTGTCTCTTTGTGATGTAGAAGGCAATTTTACGGTCAGTTGTTTGCCATTGTTTTCTGAATGTGAAATCAACATCATGAAAACACACATTCACTAAATAATGTTCCAATCTGGAGCATGTTACCCCCACTGTAACATCAGATTCAAAATGGAGTCTTTCTGTTCGCACATAACTGGCTGGAACCGTCTAATTGATAATGCCTCGATATATTTGAGCTGAATACAGTACACGGAATGCCTTTTCTTTGCTACCTCTATGTCTGCTAATAAGCAAATGTTCTGTGGTGGCCGATTTTGACATTTTATGACCCGTTGACTGTGCAGGAATTCCTCAAGACAGATTCACTCAGTTTTCCACCCGCACTGGTATATTTTCTGGTAATTGTCGTTACACTCAAACTATGTAAGTATCAGTAGGCTATGTGTTTAAGTATTTCAGCCAAATTATTATTTAGTTATTAGCTTCATATGATATATAACACTGCACAGTATGCACCTGACGACATGCAGCCGGGCAAGAAATCGTGCAGTATTTCGTTTATGGCTTCTGTCTTTACATTCACTAAGGGAATAAGTTGTTACGTTTAGTGAAATACTCTACCCCGGCGTATCAGGTTATGTGATATATTCTGCATTGGCAAATCAGGTATTGTGACATATTCTGATTTGGGAAATCAGGTATTGTGACATATTCTGCCTAAGAAAATCAGGTTTGGTGAAATATTCTACCTTGGCAAATCAGGTATTGTGAAATATTCTATCTTTGGCAAATCAGGTATTGTGACATAATTTACCCTGTTCTATCAGGTATTGTAAAGTAGTCAACTGTCAAATATTCTACCCTGTTCTATCAGGTATTGTGAAGTACTCAACTGTCAAATATTCTACCCTGTTCTATCAGGTATTGTGAAGTACTCAACTGTCAAATATTTTACCGTTCTTTTAGGTAATGTAAAGTACTCTATTTTTAAATATTCTAAACTGTTCTATCATGTATTGTAAAGTACTCAACTGTCAAATATTCTACAATGTTCTATCAGGTATTATAAAGTACTCAGCTGTTAAATATTCTACCCTGTTCTATCAGGTATTATAAAGTACTCAACTGTCAAATATTCTACCCTGTTCTATCAGGTATTGTAACATATATCCTACCCCGTACTGTCAGGTATTGTTAAGTACTCTATTGTCAAATATTCTACCCTGTTCTATCATGTATTGTACTGTAATTAAATGTCAAATATTCTACCCTGTTCTATCAGGTATTGTAAAGTACTCTATTGTCAAATATTCTACCCTGTTCTATCAGGTATTGTAAAGGACTCTATTGTCAAATATTCTACCCTGTTCTATCAGGTATTGTAAAGGACTTTATTGTCAAATATTCTACCCTTTTCTATCAGGTATTGTAATGTAATCAACTGTCAAATATTCTACCCTGTTCTATCAGGTATTGTAAAGTACTCTATTGTCAAATATTCTACCCTGTTCTATCAGGTATTGTAAAGTACTCTATTGTCAAATATTCTACCCTGTTCTATCAGGTATTGTAACATATTCCACCCATTCTATCAGGTATTGTAAAGTACTCTACTGTCAAATATTCTACCCTGTTCTATCAGGTATTGTAACATTTTCTATCCCATTCTATCAGGTATTGTAAAGTACTCTATTGTCAAATATTCTACCCTTTTCTATCAGGTATTGTAAAGTACTCTATTATCATATATTCTACCTTGTTCTATCAGGTATTGTAAAGTACTAAATTGTCAAATATTCTACCCTGTTCTATCAGGTATTGTAAAACACTAAATTGTCAAATATTCTACCCTTTTCTATCAGGTATTGTAAAGTACTATATTATCAAATATTTTACCCTGTTATATCAGGTATTGTAATGTATTCAACTGTCAAATATTCTACCCTATTCTATCAGGTAATGTAATCAACTGTCAATTATTCTACCGTTATATCAGGTATTTTAATGTAATCAACTGTCAAATATTCTAACCGGTTCTATGAGGTATTGTAATGTAATCAACTGTCAAATATTTGACCCTGTTCCTGTTCTGTTCCTGAGGGAGCTAGGGTGACAGACATGCTCTCCTGTCAATCATGGTGTTAAATGTGTATCCAATCAGATTTTACAACTGGATCTGGCTCCCACCTGGACCCAGGAAGTGAAGGCCTTGGGTGTGGTACTGACCACGTTACTGATCTATACAAATATGAAGCCAGCACCATATGTCTCATACAAGGGTGAAAATAGTTCTTTAATTGCACACTTATAAACTAAAACTTCATAATGATACTTTCCTGTAACCTGCGGTACAACTGTTTCATGTCCAGAAACTGTTTCTTCGGATCCCATCAAAGACAAAACATCTTTTTAATTAAGTCATCGAAAATGTAAAAATTTAGAATTCTAAAACTGTTTATCCTCATACCAATTAAACTGCATAAATGGTTCCTTATGAACCACTTAAATACAGAAATTCTATCCTATAAAACAATGGAAATTTACCTTTGTCATATGAATCGTCTAAAATATACAATTTCTATCCTGTAAACGAATGAAAATGTACAACTTCTGTCATATTAACCAGATCCTATAAACCAATGAGAATATACGTCTATCCTATAAACCAATGACAATGTACAACTTCAATCCTATAAACCAATGAAAATGTACAACTTCAATCCTATAAACCAATGAAAATGTACAGCATACAATTTCTATTCTGTGAACCAATGACAATGTACAACTTCTATCCTGTGAACCAATGAAAATGTACAACTTCTATCCTGTGAAACCAATGAAAATTTACAACTTCTGTCATATGAACCAATTAAAATATACAATTTCTATAACCAATCAAAATGTACTTCTTCTATCCTATTTATCAATGAGAATATACAAATTCCCTCATATAAACCAATGAATATGTACAACTTATGTCATAAAACCAATGAGAATATACGTCTATTCTATAAACCAATGAAACTGTACAACTTGTATCTACTAAACAAATGAAAATATACAAGGTGTCTTCTATGAACCAATGAAAGTGTACAATTTGTCTCCAATGAATGTTTCCAACTCTGACAGCCAAACACTTCTTGTCTCATGACCCTCACTCAGAACGTGGTCGAGTTCCTGCGATTCTTCACCTTGATTGTCTTGTGAAACACACCATGCTTCCTCAAGTGCCAAATGAGGGCAGTACGCTGTCGGCACCGATAGTCGCAGATATCGCAGGCCACTGGCTTCTCCCCGGTGTGTGTCAACATGTGGATGCTCAGGTGTGTGCGGGCAAAGAAACCCTTACTGCAATCTGGCCAGCTACACATGTACTTCCTAGTTTTTCCCAAGTGCTCAATGGTTATATGCTGTCGGAGGTCCCGCTTGTTCATACATTTCACCTCACAACCGCTCACCGAACAGTTGATTTCCGATAGCTTACCCTGGGGTCTTCCAATATGCTCTTTCACGCTCCACCGGGGGAACAGTTGCCCTTTACAACTGCCCATAAAGCTGCCTCCACTGATCTTTAACTGTTGATCATGTTCTGCACATAGAGGCCCACTGTCTTCTGAATTTGATTCCACATTACTCAAATTATCCGCCGGACGGACAGTCATCCAAGTCTCATGATTATCACTGTCACAGCAATTCTTTTCTTTGCTGCCCTCAATCGCATCATGTCTTTTTATTTGATCCATCGTATCGGCTTGATCTGATACACGCACGTCTGAACTCATGAAAGAATTCTGCTCTAGAACATCAATATCTGAGTCATGAGTGTTGATCCCATTACTGACCCCAGATTCAAAGTCGGTCTGGCTTTTAACTGTTGAAGACACATCCCTGGCTCGGAAAGCTTTCTTTAATTTTCGTTTTTTAGGAGGTAATGACGTCATAATATGCCGTTCTCTAAGAGATAACGAACGTTCAGAATGAGGGTTGCTGCAGTCGTTATTAACTATATCCCCCAATACACTTGATTTAACATTGACGTAGCTGGGACCATCAATGAAGTCTTTTACCAAGTAATTCTGATAAAGTCCCGAGTGTTCTTCTGGATGACAGCTTGTCGTGGTGTTCTTCCTACACAGCAAGGCAGAATCTATAGCTGCGACATCATCTAGTGAGATCGCTTGCCTGGTGTCTTTTTTATCTAGATGATCCGGGATGGGGGATATCTGATCGCCACTGGATTGAGGTACACCATAAAAGTAAGTGTTGTTTGCTCTGAGGAAACTTTTGCTAGAACATGAACTCTCAGAGTTGCTCCCCCCTACCCCAATAGTATCTGTCCTTGAATCAACAATGTTTTGACTACTGCGACGTTTTCTTCTTCGGCAGGTATGACTTTCATAAACAGGCGTACTGTTCTGTCTTTTCAAACTGATACTCATGATTAATCTGTCCCTCTCTTTTCCTTTCCCATCTGTTGTATCCCTTGTTTGTCTTTCTTTGTTCATGTAATCATCACATAATTTGCTTGGAGTGTTTTTCTTCACAGAATTTACGGAAGCGTCTTCTTTATCTGGCAGAGAATTACTTCTGGCTTTCCCAGTCAGCTGACTTGCCTTACGTTTACGGAATCCACGGTTGCATGGCTTATCATTACATCTAGGTCGCCGAACAAGTGAAGCATGTCTAGCTTTCTCACTCCTATCTGAAGGTTTCTCCTTGGGCTGCTCTCGGCCATTCCTACCTGCATCTTTGGAGCAACATACCTCAGTATCAATCACCAAACGAGGCTCTTCACTCTCCGAGAACGGGTTGTCCGATACATTCAGGAAATCAGAGCTGTCCAGCTGACAATGTTGGCTAACTTGAGCAAACATCGCACTCATTGTGCCGAGATCTGGTCTAACTGGGTCACTAACTTCCCTACTGAAGGAAGGGAAAACAGGCCCGAAACTCACTGGTTCAACATCTTCTAAAATTCCACTCTCCTGCAAAGACAGTTCTCGGGTGTTTCCATTCTCTCTAGTATTCACAAACGCCTGACAATCCTCACTAGGCTCTCGTCTCTTGACCAAGGAATCTTGTTTGTTGCAATCATGTCTCTGCTTATCTGAAAAAGCATCTGCTGCTGGTTCTAACACTTTCATAGAAGAATCTTCATTCAGTTTCTGCTGAACCTCTACAACATTGGCTGGATTACATGAGGCATCTATGACAGATTTGTCCACAGCATTACAGTTGTGTGCCTCGTCTTTGTTGGAACAAGCTTCTTTCACGCTGCCCCCATGGACTGACCTGAAATTGGGAAATAAAATCTGGGTTGTGAATAAATCTTCAATGAGTTGTCTTAGTCTATTGTTCGCTCACACTCAACAGATCATTTCTCCTGAAGATGAGAAACGCACTGTGCGAGGAGGGAGTCAGACAGACAGACAGATAGACAGACAGACAGACAGACAGACAGACAGACAGACAGACAGACAGACAGACAGACAGAGAGCGTGAGAGAGAGAGACATAAGACACAGATACAACAGTGATACTCCAAGAGGCGATTCCTCCGAAAGGTGTAGAACTGGCACTGTGTGAGGGGAGAGAGACAGACAGAGGGGAGAGAGACAGACAGAGTGAGATAGAGACATAAGACACAGAGACATCAGTGATACTCACCACACATAGTCCAAGAGATGACTCCTCCAGAAGCTGTGGAGCTGGACACTGTGTGAAGAGAAAGAGAGACATAGACATACATACAGATAGCAATGATACCACACATACTCCAAGAGATCACTCATCTGAAGATGTGAAACAAAAAGAGACAGACTACAATGATACTCACCACACATGTTCCAAGAGATCATCCTCTGAAGGTGTGAAACAAAACTGTGTGAAGAGAGAGACAACAATGACACTCACCACACATGCTCCAAGAGATCACTCCTCTGGAAGGTGTGGAACTGGCACTGTGAGCAGATCAACATCAGGGGATGCTCTGTGTCCTTGTGTTGCTTCAGCCTGGACAAGGTCAGGAAGCGACTATCACACTCCCCACAGACATGGCCATGCTGTTCCAGGCGGTGCACCAGCAGATCCACGCATGAGAAGAACACTACGCCACATACAGGACAGATCAACGGACGACGCTGTGACGGTTTATGGGCAGAAGTTACGGCTGGTGATTTACTTCTTGACGTACTCGCAGTATCTTTTACTCTTCTTTTCTTCTTTGAAGTACTTTTTATGCTCCTCTCCTGGTGCTGATTGTCCTCATTAGGTGCTGAAGCGTCATCTACAGTATTATAAGATCCTGAATCTGCAAGATCTTCAGTTTTAAAACCCACAACAGAAGCATCCCCATTGACAATGTTAGTTCCTTGGCCGCCAATGCAGTTCTTTCCACTGCGGCTAAGATCTGTGTTTGCCAAAAGGGAATTCAGAATTGTACCTGGCAATATGGCCACCGATGCCTCCTGCGCGTTTCCAGCTTCGATGGTGCGGGGTGTGGCAACAGCAGCATTCTCTGAACATCTTACTGGGCTTGCTGGTTTCTCCTTGGTGTTACAGGAAACTACAGATTCATCTATGTTGCCACACCTGCTGGAAGTTACAAGTGTTGGTTGTGTGCTTGAATTCGAACTCAGCCTTGTATATAAATCATGTTGTTTATCAGCATGGCCTTCTTTATTCACTACTGATGTATTGAGCAAGTACTGTTCAGAAAGATCTGATTTTATCTTCTTATCCACTTCTTCAACTTTTGCTAGACTGGAGACAAGAGCTTGAGATTGTGCAGTCTTATTTCTGAATTGACCAATGTCTGAAAATTCTGGATTTGAGCATGAGTGGACACCTGAGATTTTTACCTGGGCATTAGGCATGTTGTTCGTGGGTTGCCTGTTTTCAGATGTGAAACCTGGGACAGCTGGTTGTAGGAGATGAGTAGGAACTGTCGCAGACTGGGACTGACCATAGATGCTGGCAAAGGACAGTGGTGTATTAGTGGGTTCAGGAACTGTCATGGAGTGTGTCCATGGCAGGCTACTGCTTCTGGAAAACCCTGCTGGGTTGGTGGTTTTAGGCATATTGCCGTCTGCTGTGTTACTGATGTAGAACGGAAGGATGGCAGATCTGGTCGAGCTCAGCTGACTTGACAAAACTGGTAAAGCTGCAGCTATCGACCTCTTCTGAGAGCTGTTTTCTAGTGTAGCCATAGACAGAGGAGGAAGGGGTGAGGGACTGCATGGCACAGAGCCGGACGACAAGGGAGTCAAGGATAGTGGTTTGATGGTCGTGCCAAACGAGTTGTACACGATATTGTGTACGAGACTTGACAATGAAGCCAGGGAGCTGTCGTTTGATGGGAACGTGCTTGCCGGGTACAAGATTACAGGTTTGCCGAGAGAGACTGATGCTGACTTCTCTCCTCCGGAGGACACCGCAGGTTGAAGTGGTTGAAACGCGGTGTTGCCCACAAGCACACATGACTTGACTTCACTGACATGCCGACTGTTAGTTACATTAAGTCTGACCTCATTGTACAAACTGGCGTTGGTTGCCACCGTCTGTGTTTCCTTAACCTTCTGTAGGGATGCTTGTGTATTTGCTAGGAGTGACTGGACTCGACCGGTGCTGACCACAGAAGTAGCCGGCTGTTCAGGGCAAAGGGTCATCAGACTATTTGCCTGATATCCTTGAACCTGCTTGACCGATGACAAGTCCAGACGTGAATTTATTTTAAAGTCACTTTGGATAACCTGTCGTTTGATGTAATAATTCTCTTTCTCCGGACACAGGGGCGCAGGGAGATCGCTGATGTCATCATCAATACAGGGCAAGATTTTAAGGGCATCAGTCAACAAAAATCCAAATTCTCCATCGGATTTGTCACTAGCTCCTGCGGCATCTGACATATTTCCAAAGACATTGAAGGCAGAGTCTCTGGCTGCTTCAGCAATGCTAGCCTCTCTCCTAAAACTTGACCCCAGATTCAAAGAGTCACTATTCCACCAATGACCTAATTTCCTCCTCTCCGTCAAATTACAAGTTTCACTTCCTGAATTCTTTTCTTGACTTACTGATCTTTGTGTGTGCTGATCATCTTCTTTCATAGCAGGATCTTTCGGCTGAAGGCACGATTGATTTGATGTCTGTATATTCGGGAGCACTGTGCTGTTGTGCAAATCAGTCTTCAGTACCTGCTGAGCTGGTTGTGGTCCTTGCAGAGCGTATTGTTGTGGTTCTTGCAAAGTATGTTGTTGTTGTTGTTGTTGTTGTTGTTGGTGTTGTTGTTTCGAGGGGACCGATTGAGGACAGTGGGCTGATAGGTTTAACGGTTGTGCCACCATGGCTTCCTGCTGCTGTTGTGGAGATGGCTCTAATGGCTGATGATTCACCTGTGTTTCCTGAACCTCATTTTCCCGGCTAACTCCTGTCTGCAAATGTATGTAACACGATTGACTTTTCTTTGGCTGCAAATCTTTCTGCTCCTTCTTGTCAGACTGGTGCTGGACTGGGAAATATGAACACGCGCTCTGATCATCATAAAGGCACTTTTCTTGTGCAACTTGCTCAGTACACTCCTCCACAATCTTGTTTGATGTGTTGTCAGGGCTTTCCCCTGCCTGCTTCAGCTTAGTTGTTGCCGAGTATGTGCTTTTATCTACAGACCCTTGGTGGTCATCTGTGGTTGTCCCTGCCATGCCCTGGGCCACATGGGGATCTGGGTTTGTTGCTGTCTCAGTTGCCTGGCTCTCATGATTAGCAATTAGAGGACACAACTTGGCTATGTTAGTATGCGATGGATTACCCTCTGCTAGGCTTTGGACACATGTGTTGCTTGATTTGAAACGTTTCTTCCTGCAGACAGAACATTACATGTAATGAAATATGAACCAGAAAACCCAAACACAAGTAAGAACAATGGAAATGCAATAGATCTACAACATCTTCCTGAGCATACTCATTGAGTCATTAAGAAAGCATGCCCTGATAACACATTAAACACGATTGTGGAGGAGTAACAGAGGGTGCACAGAAAGTGCTTTCCATGGATGTCAAGAAACACACCTTCTCTCAGGCATTCTTTCATAGTTACTCAATGCGTATGCTCACGAAGATAGAGATGTGGTGGATCTGACGACAGTGGTTGGTGTCTCTGGGGTGATCATGGCTGGCAAAGATTAGTTTCCCGGCAACATACAGGACAGAAGGAAATAGTACATGAGGTTCTGGAGGCACCCATCACAATCAGCTAACTGGAGCTAGCCATATCAAAACTGAAAATGAGAATGTCACCAGGAGCTGATGGTATCTACAATGAAATGATCAGGAACCTAGGAACAGAGGCCAAAGCAAAGCTGTTGCAGATCCTCAATAACATCTGGACCTTAGGCAGTGTTCCACAAGCCTGGAGAGAAGCAATCATGATACCCCTCCTTAAACCAGGGAAATATAGTTCCATTGCCTCTAGCTACAGACCAATTAGCCTCACCAGCTGTCTCTGCAAAACACTGGAGCGCATCATCAATCACAGACTTCAGTGGTACATTGAAAGTAAAAACATCTTTGTGCCACAGCAGGCTGGCTTTAGGCAATGCTACTATACGGAAGATCAGACAACCTACCTCTCAAGAAATTGAGGATGCATTCCAAGAGAAGAAGCTGGTGCTTGCGGCATAGATAGATCTGTAGAAAGCCTATGACAAAGTCTGGAAAGAAAGTCTGATGAAGAAACTGAGAAACTGCAAAGTCAATGGAAGAATGTGCAAATGGGTGAAAGCATACTTGCACAACAGAAGAGCCCGAGTCCAAAGAGATGGACTCAAGAGCAAGAAAGTACTACTGCGTCACGGTGTTCCCCAGGGCGGTGTCTTGTCCCCACACTTTTTCTAATCTTCATCAATGATCTTGTTGCTAATCTACAGCATGGAATTAAAGCGGCATGGAATTAAAGCGGCAATGTACACCGATGACTTCGTTCTATGGAGCACAAATGAACATGCATCAGTGGCCACCAGATTGCTACAAAGAGCTGGAGATACATTTGTTGCATGGGGAAATAAATGGTGTGTCAGCATAAACACTGACAAGTGCAGCACCACTCTATTTAACCTCTCTCCAAAACAAAAGGCAGGGATTATCCAGATAAATGGAACACCTCTAAGAGAAGATAAAGAACCAACATACCTTGAAGTAACATTTCATGGCATGCTGACATGGGGAAAGCACATCAACAAAGCAATAGCAAAAGCCAGAAGGAAAATAGCCATCCTGAGAAAACTAAGTGGGACCACTTGGGGAGCCAGTGGGAAAATACTTAGCTAAGTTTATCAACAGAGCATACGACCACGCCTGGAATACGGGTCAACTGCGTGGTGTTCGGCATCAAAAACCACACTACAAGAGCTGGACAAGGTGCAAAATCAAGCACTTAGAGTCAACTAAGGAGGGATGAAATCAACCCCTATAGTGGTAATGGAGAAGATGGGGAGGACACAAGCACTGAGAGAGCGCAGAGATACGAAAATGCTAATACAAGCAGAAACGTTCCTCAGCTTGCCAGGCCACCCTATGAAGAACAGATTTGAAAACCTAGCTATGGGGCGGTTGAAAAGAAGTAGTTTTATCCACCAGGCCAAACGACTTTGCAGAGAAACCACCGATCTGCCCACAGTTGGTATCCCCATAAAAACTATTCAAGAGAGAATTCCATGGAAAGATGAACATAGACTATCATTACAAATCAAGACAAAAGCGAGAGGAATATTTGACAAGGAAGAACAGAACAGTGTGCAGCGCAGAACAGCCACTCTCAACTTTCTTGATGAAGAATACCCATAGGACCTCTGGATCCGAATCTACACAGATGGGTCAGCACAAAATGCTGTTCGAAATGGAGGAGCGGGAGGGTACATAGAATACCCAGATAATACTAGGGACACAGCCAGAGTACCGACAGGAAAGTACTGCCATAACTATGATGCTGAAATTGAGACAATCAAGATAGCAACAATGAAATTACTAAATACCAGCAATAGTACACAACCTGTGGTGCTAGTGACAGATGCAAAATCACTACTCGAAGTGCTCCTGTCTGGGAAATTGCCAGTGCTAAGGACACTACTTTCTGAACTTAGCAGTCAGCATGAGGTCACCATACAGTGGATACCATCCCACTGTGGAGTACTCGGAAACGACAGAGC
>OY992876.1:259430071-259477571 GCA_963921405.1 Cepaea hortensis
TCGAACGTGTCACCTCCAAATGACAACAGTACCTCACTGTAGGAACAAGTGTACTTCAACGCATGACCAAGTAAGTGAAAGATGATAGACCTGGCTAATGAGGACACTTTATTTTGGTGGTTTCTAGCTGGTCATGTGTTGAACTATGCTTGTTCTTGCTGCGAGGTGTTGGTCAACTGAAGATGACAGGTTAGAATCGCAGTCAGGAACTATACCTCTAAATTTTTATGTTATCTATCTGGTCTCTACTTCTTTTTTTTTCTTTTTTGTATGTCTATGAGCGCCAAACAATACATATATATTTATTTATGAAGTCTTTTATCGATACCATCTTTGCAACCAGCGTGTTACTGAAATGATCATTACCTACAGCATGCAACATTTGCTGTTAGAGAGGGAGCACCTATAAGTTTGCCTGAGGTGCTTTAATGCCATTTCTTAAAGTGATGAACCAAGAACATGAACAAGATAAAACACACAGAGAAAATCTTCTACTCACGTAGATAGCCCATCAGACGGATAAGAAATTCTTGAACTGGCTGGCTGCAAAGAGAAGACAACAGCATCAATGTAGTGGAAGAGGAAACTAAATATATTACCTTCCCATTTGAAAAATGCTCCTATTATGTTTTAAGGTATGTTTATGGTGTTTTAATTCCATATTAACTCTCTTATGTCTGTTTGTTTTCTTCTATCGTTGGAGAGTTGCGTCGTGTTTTACTCATACTTATTTTATTGATTCCTCTCTTAAATTTTTATATTAAATTATTTCCATCTATTCCCCCTACATTGCTTATTCTGTTTACGGTGACTGTCGCGAAACGGAAGTGGGTCTCAGACGGGACAACACAGTACCCAGTTTGTCCCACCCCGTTCAGGTGGCTAGGCCACATTTTAAGGTGGGTGAGTGGGGATTTCCGAGTAAACGGTTAGGATCGTCTTCTGGGTCCTTGAGATGTTATGTATCGGGGTTGTCATGAATGTCACGGAGCCCGAGAAACATAACTCAACTCTTTGAATGTGCGTAGATATTTTCTGTTGTAAATCGCACACTCTGAGAATCTCGGAGAATGGGAGTTGCCATCACTTTCGTGAGGTAATTCTCGAAGAAGTTCGGCGAGTTACGTGTGTGTGTGATACTTCCAGACTCAATCCGAACTGGTCATTCGGTAGCCAGTCATCAAGAAGGGAGGCCGCTTCTATAGCCAGCTGTATACTAGGCATCTCTGAGAATGTTCTACAGTGGGGGTTGTTGTTGAAGCTATCCTTTCACGGCCGCGTCTTCCAGCTGTATACTATGCAACTCTTTTAGAACAGATTGATCTACAGCGGAGGTCCAGTCTGTCCTTGAGACGAGAGGCCGTGTCTAAGACTAGCTGTATCATGTTGACCTTTTGGGGATCCAAAGGGGATCTATAGCCGAGAGCTTGATGAACCCACCAGGCCGATGTCTGTTGCATAGTTGTTCCTAAGTTTACAGGTAACATATTTATACTTTTCGTCGCTTAACTAAGTTTGTATTGCAGTTGTGGGTCAATTCTCAATCAGGCCATGCAGTTGTGCCGCAAGGCCTGTGCTCTGACTTAGCTGTACACGTTGACCTCGGGTCAGCGGACACTATTTGTAAGTCCAGTATTGACCATACAGGCCAGCCGGTATAGTAAGCTTGTGTTTTGACCTAGATTAAGCGGAGGCCATTGTTCAGCAGACGAGGCGGAATGTATTTCGCTAGCCAGCTCAGTGGAATAGTCTGGTTTAAGCGAATGACCAATACATTCGACACCCTATCTCAATAATGGGGAACATTAGGGAAATACTGTTCAGATAGAAGAATTCCACTTGAACATAGCTTTAATTTGATTACCCTAATGTATAGGCTTGACGTTAGTGCGTTTCAATCATCATCATGTGGCGGTTTGAAACAAGTACTTTGTAATCAGCCTTATGTGACGCGCGAGAACCACAACATGCGTTTCTCGTTAAGGCGAAACCCAAATATGTAGGAGGCTATAAGCTGTAAAGTGATTATCGCCACCTAGGCTTGTTATTTAACCGAGCTTAGATGGGGGGAAAGATATCTTCACACCTGCTAGGGGCCAGTATAGGATGGGGAGGCACCCACTCATGCAACGCGTGTCTATTTCATCAGTGTTATCTTGACTCCACACTTCCTTTGACGAGAAAGGAATAATTTGTCAGGCGGGTCTAACTTTCTATTGTCTCTATACTTTCATCGGAACCAGATTGTTTGGGGTGGTTGACTCTACACAATTCCTAGGCAGCCAAAGGCATTTATTTAGGCGATGATTGTCGATATATACATAGACCCACACGCAACAGAAATTCCGGTATCCAAAGCAGAAAGGGGAAAAGCGACAAACACAAGAACACAAAACTCTTCTGTTGTTTGTCTGGTTTTTAATTCAGTATTTCAGGTCAGTTACCATTGCAGGCTGAGCATCTTCCAGTAACTTTGGAGGCGTCATAGAGTACTTACCTGAGGTATCCTGATATGCTTATCTACTTTTCTGATGAAACAGAATGTGATTAAGAAAGATAATCCCGGCCATAACACTTGATGATATTCATAGGAGGTATGGAACTTTACCATCCTTATGAATGGACTCTGTCACTATATCTATTATCTATTAGGTATGAGATGGTAGGGAACGAGTCATCCTATTTACTATTTACTAGGGATGAGACGCGTGGCTGAACAGCTACTGGACTTAAGTTAGGATTACTAAGTGTTGTAACATAACCTATCTGTGTGATGTCTGGGAGTTCATACATACGACAGTGGTCTGAGCTCGAGGGGCTGACCACGGAATGGAGGGAGTCGGTGCTGAGAATCGATGCAGTATGTATTATGCCAGGGTACGATGGAGTTGTACACTTGTCCTGTTCTTGCTTGCAGGAACCCCTTTGCTGTTAACTGGGCGCTGTGGGCGACTGCCCTTTGCGGTTGCTGATTCCTGTTGGCGGTTGGCTGTGGGCCCTTTGCTGGTTGTTGTGGGCTGGTTACTTAGTTGCAGTTGGCCCTTTGCTGGTTGCTGTGGGCTGTTAACCTGAAGTTCTCTGAGAAATCCGTTGCTGTGTGCTGTCAACCTGAAGTGCTATGAGAAGTCCTTTGCTATGGGCTGGTTGCCTATTTGCGGTTGACGAGGGATGTTTGCTGTTGCTGTTAGGAAGAGTCCAGAATTCAGCACACAGGATCAGGTGACTGTGTCATAACCCTGTGTTCACAGACTGACATTCAATCAGGCACGGACAGAACTCCAGTGGGATGAGGAGATCGTCTACCAGACTACTCTCATCCAGCTAATTGTTCCTGTCTGTTTGTCCTTCTGTTGTCTGTCTGTTGGTCAGAGTCTGAATCTCTAATAAAGATTCTGAATTCGCTTTTTATAAGATTGTTCTCTAATAGTCAGTTAGGTATCTTTTAGTATTGTTGGTCATCATATGGGTAGAGTCGTCCGGGCACCGTCCCGGGGGCAATTAGTGTAAGGGTAGAGAGAAGATGATTTTGAACCCAACGAAAATATAGTGACATCTACCCAGATCCGGGCCAGTGTTGTCACAGTGACAGAGGCCCTTGTCAGGTATGTACATGTGTCTGTTTTTATTGTATATCCTCAGGATCTAACAATACATTTGTGCTGAACTATCATTGTATTACAGCAGCAGTCGTGAGCCTGACAATCCAATCCGAAACTGTGTTCTTTGTCTATTTGATGCTGTTTTTGTTTTCGCTCAATTTGAACTCAAGCGTAGTACGCTGGACTGATTTTTGCGTGTGGATTAGCTTTTCTTATTACCAGTGCCCCTCGCCATCAGGTTAACCCACTCCGACTTCAGAGGTGCTTGTAATTTACAATACCCAAGTCAAGGACGAGAAGTCAACTTTTTAGTCCAACTGACCGGTGTAGTGGTTGAACTTGCTACCTCAGCATCAGCACACCGGAAGATTAAGATAAAGTGCTCTTATTCATTCGGCCGTGCTGACCTACATTTGTTTACTGTTTTCATTTGGCATCTGTAAAAGGCTGGATTAACCATCGAACAAAACAAGCACAAGCTTAGGGCCCTACCATTAGGCCTCCAGGGTACCAGACAATTTTCTAAATGTTCTGTGAGTTTTCTGTAAAGAAAAGGTGATGTGAAAGTCAACTGGCTAGCCACCTCATACGTCATGCCTCGAATATGTGAAGACTGAACACCTAACACACTAACTGCAGTGTCTGCTATGCAGTAAGAACATATACAGATCTATAATGTGTGAAAAATTTCAGAGAGTCATATACAGATCTGGGGTGTGTGAAAAATCCCTGGGCTGACAGTATGCAGATTTAGGATGTGTTAACAATTCCTGGGGGGTAGGGGAGGGGTGGGACAATATACAGATCTAGGGTGTGCGATCAATTCCTAGGGGACAATATAGAAGTCTTGGATGTGTGAACAATTCCTGGGGTGGGGGGGGGGACAATATACAGATCTAGGATGTGTGAACAATTCTTGGGGGTGGGGGGACAATATACTGTACAGATCTAGGATGTGCGATTAATTCCTGGGAGACAATATAGAGGTCTAGGATGTGTGAACAATTCTTGGGGGACAATATAGAGGTCTAGGATGTGTGAACAAATCCTGGGGGGACAATATACACCTCTAGGATGTATGAACAATTCCTTTAAGAGAGAAAGACTGAGACATAAAGTTAGCAAATGAAGGTGGAAGACAACAATCCAATACCTGGTCTTATCCAGCTGTTGCAGTTGGCTGCCTTGTTGACAACACATCCTCCACAGGCTGTCACAATAGTGGCTGATGGCGTTTCTATACTCCATGAACTCATTCATGTTCTCAATGCCTCCAGGAGGCGATGCTGATGAGGATGACGATGGAGACTGGGCTGTATCTTCACAGCAATCATTAGACACCGCCGATAATTTCAGCTCGGCATGCAGGCTGGAGTGGTATGTTTCTCCGCCACACATTACCACAAGATGTTGAAGCAACCCATGAAACCTGGAATAAAATGTGATCACCACATTAAGTTATAGTTAACATCATGACTTCCCACATCGATTCTAACATTACAGTAAAACGTAACGTTCCACATCCATTCTAATATTACAAAAGAGAAATGTCAGGAATAGAGCTGCGAATAGTTCTCCACTTTCATTGACCTTACCAAGGCTTTTGATACAGTCAGCAGAGAAGGACTGTGGAAGATTATGGCAAAATATGGCTGTCCACGAAAGTTTGTCCAATTAGTGCGGCTATTTCATGATGGCATGCAGGCAAGAGTACAGGAAAATGGTGAACTGTCTGCGCCCTTTCCTGTCACCAATGGAGTGAAGCAAGGATGTGTCCTGGCACCAACACTGTTCAGCCTCATGTTTCCAGCTATGTTGACGAATGCCTTCGAGAACAACATTGGAATAGACATCAACTACCGCATGGATGGAATGTTATTCAATCTCAGAAGGCTGAAAGCTAAAACCAAAATTAACAGCGACACCGTCAGAGAGCTCCTGTTTGCTGATGATTGCGCTCTATATGCCAACTCAGAGGCGGACATGCAACATAATGTTTCAGCTTTCTCACATGCCTGTGCCAACTTTGGGCTCGATATCAATTTGGAGAAGACTGTAGTTATGTACCAGCCAGCTCCAGGGAATAATCACACTGTGCCGAATATCAAAGTGAATGGTCATAGTCTAAGTGTTGTGAACAAATTCACCTATCTTGGCAGCACTGTGTCACAAGCTGCCACAATTGATGATGAAGTGAATGCAAGAATCTCCAAGGCCAGCGCGGCCTTTGGCAGACTGTACAAGAATGTATGGGACAGAAATGGAATAAGCCTGCAAATAAAGCTGAAAGTCTACAAAGCAGTTGTATTATCCACACTGCTGTATGCTTGTGAAACCTGGACTGTTTATCAGCGACGCGCTAGGAAATTAAACCACTTCCACACAGTCTGCCTTAGAAAGTTACTGAAGATTAAATGGCAAGACAAGATCCCAGACACTGAAGTCCTAGGAAGAGCGTCCATGCCCAGTATCAACACTCTACTAATGAAGAATCAGATTCGCTGGGCTGGTCACTTGACTCGCATGCCAGATCTCAGACTCTCTAAACGAATTTTTTACGGCGAGTTGCGTTGTGGTAAACGCTCCCAAGGCGGCCACGGGAAACGCTTTAAAGACACTGAAAATCTCACTGAATGGTTTTGGAATTCATCATGACACCTGGGAGACTGCAGCCAGAGACCGAAATTCGTGGCCTGCCTCATTACGCAAGGGTGCAGTTGCTTGTGAGGCAACCAGGACTGCAAGAGCTTTGAAGAAAAGACAGAACAGAAAAAACCACTGCAGGAGATCCTCCACCAGAAACGTCAAACATTCTTTGTCCACATTGTCAAAGAACATTTAGAGCCAAAATAGGCCTTATCAGCCATCTTAGAACTCACGACTCCATACTTTCAACCCCACTGGATGAAATGAATGGTCATAATCATTCTTGATGGACAAACAACAACAACCACACAGTTAAACAGTTACAGTAACAATATCACACAGTTAAACAGCTACAGTAACAATATCACACAGGTAACAGTTACAGTAACAATATCACACATTTAAACAGTTACAGTAACAATGTCACACAACTAAACAATTACAGTAACAATATCACACAGCTACACACAGTTAAACAGTTACAGTAACAATATCACAGAGTTAAAGCGTTACAGTAACAATCTCACACAGTTAAACAGTTACAGTAACAATATCACACATTTAAACAGTTACAGTAACAATATCACAGAGTTAAACATATACAGTAACAATATCACACAGTTAAACAGTTACAGTAACTCACTACATCACATTTAAACAGTTACAGTAACGCACTACATCACACAGTTAAAAAGATACAGTAACTCACTACATCTCAAAGTTAAGCAGTTACGGTAACTCACTGCATCAAATTTAAACAGTTACAGTAACAATATTACACAGCTAATCAGTTACAGTAACTTACTATATCACAGTTAAATAGTTACAGTAACTCAATACATCACAGTTAAACAGCTACAGTAATTCACTACATCACACAGTTAAACAACTACAGTAACTCACTACAATATACAGTTAAACAGATACAGTAACTCAATACATCACACAGTTAAACAGCCACAGTAACAATAACCACACAGTTAAACAGTTACAGTAACAATAACCACACAGTTAAACAGTTACAGTAACAATAACCACACAGTTAAACAGTTTCAGTAACAATATCACACAGTTAAACAGTTACAGTAACAATATCACACAGTCAAACAGTTACCGTAACAATATTACACAATTAAACAGTTACAATAGCTCAATACATCACACAGTTAAACAGCCACAGTAACAATAACCACACAGTTAAACAATTACAGTAACAATAACCACACAGTTAAACAGTTACAGTAACAATAACCACACAGTTAAACAGTTACAGTAACAATAACCACACAGTTAAACAGTTACAGTAACAATATCACACAGTCAAACAGTTGCCGTAACAATATCACAGTTAAACAGTTACAGTAACAATATCACAAAGTTAAACAGTTACAGTAACATTATCATACAGCTAAATAGTTACAGTAACAATATCACACAGTTAAACAGTTACAGTAACAATATCACACAG
The DNA here is from genome assembly GCA_963921405.1 of Cepaea hortensis. Taxonomy (NCBI): domain Eukaryota; kingdom Metazoa; phylum Mollusca; class Gastropoda; order Stylommatophora; family Helicidae; genus Cepaea; species Cepaea hortensis. The sequence continues at coordinate 259,437,785 of OY992876.1, forward strand.
TTAAACAGTTACAGTAACAATATCACACAGTTAAACAGTTACAGTAACAATATCACAAAGTTAAACAGTTACAGTAACATTATCATACAGCTAAATAGTTACAGTAACAATATCACAAAGTTAAACAGTTACAGTAACAATATCATACAGCTAAATAGTTACAGTAACAATATCACACAGTTAAACAGTTACAGTAACAACATCACAGAGTTAAATCGTTACAGTAACAATCTCACCCAGTTAAACAGTTACAGTAACAACATCACACATTTAAACAGTTACAGTAACAATATCACACAGTTAAACAGTTACAGTAACAATATCACACAGTTAAACAGATACAGTAACCATATCACACAGTTAAACAGTTACAGTAACAATATCACACATTTAAACAGCTACAGTAATTCACTACATCACACAGTTAAACAGCTACAGTAACTCACTACACCACACAGTTAAACAGCTACAGTAACAATATCACACAGTTAAAGAGTTACAGTAACAATATCACATAGTTAGACAGTTACAACAATATCGCACAGGTAAACAGTTACAGTAACAATATCACACAGTTAAACAGTTACAGTAACAATGTCAGACATTTAAACAGTTACAGTAACAATATCACACAGCTAAACAATTACAGTAACAATATCACACAGCTAAATAGTTACAGTAACAATATCACACAGTTAAACATTTACAGTAACAATATCACAGAGTTAAAGCGTTACAGTAACAATATCACACAGCTAAATAGTTACAGTAACAATATCACACAGTTAAACATTTACAGTAACAATATCACAGAGTTAAAGCGTTACAGTAACAATCTAACACAGTTAAACAGTTACAGTAACAATATCACACATTTAAACAGTTACAATAACAATATCACACAGTTAAACAATTACAGTAACAATATCACACAGCTAAACAGTTACAGTAACTCACTACATCACATTTAAACAGTTACAGTAACGCACTACATCAGACAGTTAAAAAGATACAGTAACTCACTACAATATACAGTTAAACAGATACAGTAACTCAATACATCACACAGTTAAAATGCCATAGTAACAATAACCACACAGTTAAACAGTTACAGTAACAATATCACACAGTTAAACAGTTACAGTAACAATATCACACAGTTAAACAGTTACAGTAACAATATCACTCAGTCAAACAGTTGCCGTAACAATATTACACAGTTAAACAGTTACAATAACAATATCACACAGTTAAACAGTTACAATAACAATATTACACAGTTAAACAGTTACAGTAACAATATCACTCAGTCAAACAGTTGCCGTAACAATATTACACAGTTAAACAGTTACAATAACAATATCACACAGTTAAACAGTTACAATAACAATATTACACAGTTAAACAGTTACAGTAACAATATCACACAGTTAAACAGTTAGAGTAACAATATCACACAGCTAAACAATTACAGTAACAATATCACTCAGTCAAACAGTTGCCGTAACAATATTACACAGTTAAACAGTTACAGTAACAATATCACACAGTTAAACAGTTAGGGTAACAATATCACACAGTTAAACAGTTACAGTAACAATATCACACAGCTAAACAATTACAGTAACAATATCATACAGCTAAATAGTTACAGTAACAATATCACACAGTTAAATCGTTACAGTAACAATCTCACACAGTTAAACAGTTACAGTACAACATCACACATTTAAACAGATACAGTAACAATATCACACAGTTAAACAATTACAGTAACGATATCACAGAGTTAAACAGTTACAGTAACTCACTACCTCACAAATTTTCACAGTCACAGAAACAATATTACATAGCTAATCAGTTACAGTAACTTACTACATCACAGTTAAACAGCTACAGTACCTCAGTACATCACAGTTAAACAGCTACAGTACCTCACTACATTACACAGTTAAACAGTTACAGTAACTCACTATATCACAGTTAAACAGTTGCAGTAACTCACTACATCACAGTTAAACAGTTACAGTAACTGAACTGCATCACACAGTTAAACAGCTACAGTAACTCATTACATTACAAAGTTAAACAGTTACAGTAACTCACTTCATCACTCTTAAACAGCTACAGTAACTCACTACATCACACAGTTAAACAGCTACAGTAACTCACTACATCACACAGTTAACCAGCTACAGTAACTCACTACATCACACAGTTAAACAGCTACAGTAACTCACTACATTACACAGTTAAACAGTTACAGAAACTCACTACATCACACAGTTAAACAGTTACAGTAACTCACAACATCATACATTTAAACAGCTACAGTAACTCACTACATCACACAGTTAAACAGTTACAGTAACTCACTACATCACACAGTTAAACAGCTACAGTAACTCACTACATCACACAGTTAAACAGTTACAGTAACTCACTACATCACACAGTTAACAGCTACAGTAACTCACTACATCAAATAGTTAAACAGTTACAGTAACTCACTACATCACAGTTAAACAGCTACAGTAACTCACTACATCACACAGTTAAACAGCTACAGTAACTTACTACATCACACAGTTAAACAGCTACAGTAACTCACTACATCACACAGTTAAACAGTTACAGTAACTCACTACATCACACAGTTAACCAGCTACAGTAACTCACTACATCAAATAGTTAAACAGTTACAGTAACTCACTACATCAAATAGTTAAACAGTTACAGTAACTCACTACATCACACAATTAAACAGCTACAGTAACTCACTACATCACAGTTAAACAGCTACAGTAACTCACTACATCAAATAGTTAAACAGTTACAGTAACTCACTACATCACACAGTTACACAGTTACAGTAACTCACTACATCACACAGTTAAACAGCTACAGTAACTCACTACATTACACAGTTAAACAGTTACAGTAACTCACTACATCACACAGTTAAACAGTTACAGTAACACACTACATTACACAGTTAAACAGTTACAGTAACTCACTACATTACACAGTTAAACAGTTACAGTAACTCACCACATCACACAGTTAAACAGTTACAGTAACTCACTACATCACACAGTTAAACAGTTACAGTAACTCACTACATCACACAGTTAACCAGCTACAGTAACTCACTACATCAAATAGTTAAACAGTTACAGTAACTCACTACATCACACAGTTAACCAGCTACAGTAACTCACTACATCACAGTTAAACAGCTACAGTAACTCACTACATCACAGTTAAACAGCTACAGTAACTCACTACATCACACAGTTAAACAGCTACAGTAACTCACTACATCACACAGTTAAACAGCTACAGTAACACACTACATCACACAGTTAACCAGCTACAGTAACTCACTACATCACAGTTAAAAAGCTACAGTAACTCACTACATCACAGTTAAACAGCTACAGTAACTCACTACATCAAATAGTTAAACAGTTACAGTCACTCACTACATCACAGTTAAACAGCTACAGTCACTCAATACATCACACAGTTAAACTGCTACAGTCACTCAATACATCACAGTTAAACAGCTACAGTCACTCACTACATCACAGTTAAACAGCTACAGTCACTCAATACATCACAGTTAAACAGTTACAGTAACTCACTACATCACACAGTTAAACAGCTACAGTCACTCACTACATCACAGTTAAACAGCTACAGTCACTCAATACATCACAGTTAAACAGCTACATTCACTCACTGCATCACAGTTAAACAGCTACAGTCACTCAATACATCACACAGTTAAACAGCTACAGTCACTCAATACATCACAGTTAAACAGCTACAGTCACTCACTACATCACAGTTAAACAGCTACAGTCACTCAATACATCACAGTTAAACAGTTACAGTAACTCAATACATCACAGTTAAACAGCTACAGTAACTCACTACATCAAATAGTTAAACAGTTACAGTAACTCACTACATCACACAGTTAAACAGTTACAGTAACTCACTACATCACACAGTTAAACAGCTACAGTAACTCACTACATCACACAGTTAACCAGCTACAGTAACTCACTACATTACACAGTTAAACAGCTACAGTAACTCACTACATTACACAGTTAAACAGCTACAGTAACTCACTACATCACACAGTTAACCAGCTACAGTAACTCACTACATCACACAGTTAACCAGCTACAGTAACTCACTACATTACACAGTTAAACAGCTACAGTAACTCACTACATTACACAGTTAAACAGCTACAGTAACTCACTACATTACACAGTTAAACAGCTACAGTAACTCACTAAATTACACAGTTAACCAGCTACAGTAACTCACTACATCACACAGTTAAACAGCTACAGTAACTCACTACATCACACAGTTAACCAGCTACAGTAACTCACTACATTACACAGTTAAACAGCTACAGTAACTCACTACATCACACAGTTAACCAGCTACAGTAACTCACTACATCACACAGTTAAACAGCTACAGTAACTCACTACATTACACAGTTAAACAGCTACAGTAACTCACTACATCACACAGTTACCCAGCTACAGTAACTCACTACATCAATTAGTCAAACAGTTACAGTAACTCACTACATTACACAGTTAAACAGTTACAGTAACTCACTACATCACACAGTTAAACAGCTACAGTAACTCACTACATTACACTGTTAAACAGTTACAGTAACTCACTACATTACACAGTTAAACAGTTACAGTAACTCACTACATTACACAGTTAAACAGTTACAGTAACTCACTACATTACACAGTTAAACAGTTACAGTAACTCACTACATCACACAGTTAAACAGTTACAGTAACTCACTACATTACACAGTTAAACAGTTACAGTAACTCACTACATTACACAGTTAAACAGTTACAGTAACTCACTACATTACACAGTTAAACAGTTACAGTAACTCACTACATCACACAGTTAAACAGTTACAGTAACACACTACATTACATAGTTAAACAGTTACAGTAACTCACTACATTACACAGTTAAACAGTTACAGTAACACACTACATTACACAGTAACAGTTACAGTAACTCACTACATCACACAGTTAAACAGTTACAGTAACTCACTACATCACACAGTTAAACAGTTATAGTAACTCACTACATCACACAGTTAACCAGCTACAGTAACTCACTACATCAAATAGTTGAACAGTTACAGTAACTCACTACATCACACAGTTAACCAGCTACAGTAACTCACTACATCACAGTTAAACAGCTACAGTAACTCACTACATCACAGTTAAACAGCTACAGTAACTCACTACATCACACAGTTTAACAGCTACAGTAACTCACTACATCACACAGTTAAACAGCTACAGTAACACACTACATCACACAGTTAACCAGCTACAGTAACTCACTACATCACAGTTAAACAGCTACAGTAACTCACTACATCACAGTTAAACAGCTACAGTAACTCACTACATCAAATAGTTAAACAGTTACAGTCACTCACTACATCACAGTTAAACAGCTACAGTCACTCAATACATCACACAGTTAAACAGCTACAGTCACTCAATACATCACAGTTAAACAGCTACAGTCACTCAATACATCACAGTTAAACAGTTACAGTAACTCACTACATCACACAGTTAAACAGCTACAGTCACTCACTACATCACAGTTAAACAGCTACAGTCACTCAATACATCACAGTTAAACAGCTACAGTCACTCAATACATCACAGTTAAACAGCTACAGTCACTCAATACATCACACAGTTAAACAGCTACAGTCACTCACTACATCACAGTTAAACAGCTACAGTCACTCAATACATCACAGTTAAACAGTTACAGTAACTCACTACATCACACAGTTAAACAGCTACAGTCACTGACTACATCACACAGTTAAACAGCTACAGTCACTCAATACATCACAGTTAAACAGTTACAGTAACTCACTACATCACACAGTTAAACAGCTACAGTCACTCAATACATCACACAGTTAAACAGCTACAGTCACTCAATACATCACAGTTAAACAGCTACAGTCACTCAATACATCACAGTTAAACAGCTAGAGTAACTCACTATATTAGAAAGCTACAGTAACTCACTACATCAAATAGTTAAATAGTTACAGTAACTCACTACATCACACAGTTAAACAGCTACAGTAACACACTACATCACACAGTTAAACAGTTACAGTAACTCACTACATCACACAGTTAACCAGCTACAGTAACACACTACATTACACAGTTAAACAGCTACAGTAACTCACTACATCACACAGTTAAACAGTTACAGTAACTCACTACATCACACAGTTAAACAGCTACAGTAACACACTACATTACACAGTTAAACAGCTACAGTAACTCACTACATCACACAGTTAAACAGCTACAGTAACTCACTACATCACACAGTTAAACAGTTACAGTAACTCACTACATCACACAGTTAAACAGCTACAGTAACTCACTACATCACACAGTTAAACAGTTACAGTAACTCACTACATCACACAGTTAAACAGCTACAGTAACTCACTACATCACACAGTTAAACAGTTACAGTAACTCACTACATCACAGTTAAACAGCTACAGTAACTCACTACATCACACAGTTAAACAGTTACAGTAACTCACTACATCATAGTTAAACAGTTACAGTAACTCACTACATCACACAGTTAAACAGCCTCAGTAACTCACTACATCACACAGTTAACCAGCTACAGTAACTCACTACATCACACAGTTAAACAGCCTCAGTAACTCACTACATCATACAGTTAAACAGCTACAGTAACGCACTACATCACACAGTTAAACAGCTACAGTAGCTCACTACAAAACAGTTAAACAGCATCAGTAACTCACTACATCACACAGTTAAACAGTTACAGTAACACACTACATCACACAGTTAAACAGTTACAGTAACACACTACATCACACAGTTAAACAGTTACAGTAACACACTACATCACACAGTTAAACAGTTACAGTAACTCACTACATCACACAGTTAAACAGTTACAGTAACACACTACATCACACAGTTAAACAGTTACAGTAACACACTACATCACACAGTTAAACAGTTACAGTAACTCACTACATCACACAGTTAACCAGCTACAGTAACTCACTACATCACACAGTTAAACAGCCTCAGTAACTCACTACATCATACAGTTAACCAGCTACAGTAACTCACTACATCACACAGTTAAACAGCCTCAGTAACTCACTACATCACACAGTTAAACAGCTACAGTAACTCACTACATCACACAGTTAAACAGCCTCAGTAACTCACTACATCATACAGTTAACCAGCTACAGTAACTCACTACATCACACAGTTAAACAGCCTCAGTAACTCACTACATCACACAGTTAAACAGCTACAGTAACTCAATACATCACACAGTTAAACAGCTACAGTAACTCACTACATCACACAGTTAAACAGCTACAGTAACTCACTACATTACACAGTTAAACAGTTACAGTAACTCACTACATTACACAGTTAAACAGTTACAGTAACTCACTACATCACACAGTTAAACAGTTACAGTAACACACTACATTACATAGTTAAACAGTTACAGTAACTCACTACATTACACAGTTAAACAGTTACAGTAACACACTACATTACACAGTAACAGTTACAGTAACTCACTACATCACACAGTTAAACAGTTACAGTAACTCACTACATCACACAGTTAAACAGTTATAGTAACTCACTACATCACACAGTTAACCAGCTACAGTAACTCACTACATCAAATAGTTGAACAGTTACAGTAACTCACTACATCACACAGTTAACCAGCTACAGTAACTCACTACATCACAGTTAAACAGCTACAGTAACTCACTACATCACAGTTAAACAGCTACAGTAACTCACTACATCACACAGTTTAACAGCTACAGTAACTCACTACATCACACAGTTAAACAGCTACAGTAACACACTACATCACACAGTTAACCAGCTACAGTAACTCACTACATCACAGTTAAACAGCTACAGTAACTCACTACATCACAGTTAAACAGCTACAGTAACTCACTACATCAAATAGTTAAACAGTTACAGTCACTCACTACATCACAGTTAAACAGCTACAGTCACTCAATACATCACACAGTTAAACAGCTACAGTCACTCAATACATCACAGTTAAACAGCTACAGTCACTCACTACATCACAGTTAAACAGCTACAGTCACTCAATACATCACAGTTAAACAGTTACAGTAACTCACTACATCACACAGTTAAACAGCTACAGTCACTCACTACATCACAGTTAAACAGCTACAGTCACTCAATACATCACAGTTAAACAGCTACAGTCACTCAATACATCACAGTTAAACAGCTACAGTCACTCAATACATCACACAGTTAAACAGCTACAGTCACTCACTACATCACAGTTAAACAGCTACAGTCACTCAATACATCACAGTTAAACAGTTACAGTAACTCACTACATCACACAGTTAAACAGCTACAGTCACTCACTACATCACACAGTTAAACAGCTACAGTCACTCAATATATCACAGTTAAACAGTTACAGTAACTCACTACATCACACAGTTAAACAGCTACAGTCACTCAATACATCACACAGTTAAACAGCTACAGTCACTCAATACATCACAGTTAAACAGCTACAGTCACTCAATACATCACAGTTAAACAGCTAGAGTAACTCACTATATTAGAAAGCTACAGTAACTCACTACATCAAATAGTTAAATAGTTACAGTAACTCACTACATCACACAGTTAAACAGCTACAGTAACACACTACATCACACAGTTAAACAGTTACAGTAACTCACTACATCACACAGTTAACCAGCTACAGTAACACACTACATTACACAGTTAAACAGCTACAGTAACTCACTACATCACACAGTTAAACAGTTACAGTAACTCACTACATCACACAGTTAAACAGCTACAGTAACACACTACATTACACAGTTAAACAGCTACAGTAACTCACTACATCACACAGTTAAACAGTTACAGTAACTCACTACATCACACAGTTAAACAGTTACAGTAACACACTACATCACACAGTTAAACAGTTACAGTAACACACTACATCACACAGTTAAACAGTTACAGTAACTCACTACATCACACAGTTAACCAGCTACAGTAACTCACTACATCACACAGTTAAACAGCCTCAGTAACTCACTACATCATACAGTTAACCAGCTACAGTAACTCACTACATCACACAGTTAAACAGCCTCAGTAACTCACTACATCACACAGTTAAACAGCTACAGTAACTCAATACATCACACAGTTAAACAGTTACAGTAACTCACTACATCACACAGTTAACCAGCTACAGTAACACACTACATTACACAGTTAAACAGCTACAGTAACTCACTACATCACACAGTTAAACAGTTACAGTAACTCACTACATCACACAGTTAAACAGCTACAGTAACACACTACATTACACAGTTAAACAGCTACAGTAACTCACTACATCACACAGTTAAACAGCTACAGTAACTCACTACATCACACAGTTAAACAGTTACAGTAACTCACTACATCACACAGTTAAACAGCTACAGTAACTCACTACATCACACAGTTAAACAGTTACAGTAACTCACTACATCACACAGTTAAACAGCTACAGTAACTCACTACATCACACAGTTAAACAGTTACAGTAACTCACTACATCACAGTTAAACAGCTACAGTAACTCACTACATCACACAGTTAAACAGTTACAGTAACTCACTACATCATAGTTAAACAGTTACAGTAACTCACTACATCACACAGTTAAACAGCCTCAGTAACTCACTACATCACACAGTTAACCAGCTACAGTAACTCACTACATCACACAGTTAAACAGCCTCAGTAACTCACTACATCATACAGTTAAACAGCTACAGTAACGCACTACATCACACAGTTAAACAGCTACAGTAGCTCACTACAAAACAGTTAAACAGCATCAGTAACTCACTACATCACACAGTTAAACAGTTACAGTAACACACTACATCACACAGTTAAACAGTTACAGTAACACACTACATCACACAGTTAAACAGTTACAGTAACACACTACATCACACAGTTAAACAGTTACAGTAACTCACTACATCACACAGTTAAACAGTTACAGTAACACACTACATCACACAGTTAAACAGTTACAGTAACACACTACATCACACAGTTAAACAGTTACAGTAACTCACTACATCACACAGTTAACCAGCTACAGTAACTCACTACATCACACAGTTAAACAGCCTCAGTAACTCACTACATCATACAGTTAACCAGCTACAGTAACTCACTACATCACACAGTTAAACAGCCTCAGTAACTCACTACATCACACAGTTAAACAGCTACAGTAACACACTACATCACACAGTTAAACAGCTACAGTAACTCACTACATCACACAGTTAAACAGCTACAGTAACTAACTACAACACACTGTTAAACCGCCCTAATAACCCAATCACACTCTTAATCATCTACATTAACTCACTAGGTCACACTCTAAAAGCAACAGTAACTGACTAGATAACACTATAAGTAATTGCAGTAATTCAGTTACATAAATCATTAACTAGGCATTTCAGAAGAATCTGCCTGCACAGCTGCTGTAGTCCATGATGTCAATTTGTTTATAGATGCTTTAAATCGTTATATTTAATACTACAGCTATAGTAATTCAATGACTATAATGTTGCAGTAGTTAATTGGGTCTTTTTGTCTACACAGCTGTCGTTACAGCAGCAGTAATTAACCAGGCCCAGCTTTCTGTACATCTGCTGTATTGAACTAGGCCCTGCTGTCTATACGGCAGCCGTAATGACCCAGGGCCAGCTGTCTATACGGCAGCCGTAGTAGTAGTAGTAGTAGGCCTCTTTCAGTCCTGAAAGACTATAGAGTTGTGCCGCTTGGGAGGTGCCTGACAGCACCGCTGGTGACTGTATAGTCCAATTCGAGAATGACAATCTCTGTCACAGTTTCCGCATCTGTGAGACGAGGCAAGTCCCGCAGTAAGTGACTGCTCTTTGAGCCTGTGCCGTCTCTCCTCAGTTTTTTGGATAAGTGACCTCTTCAGGGCACAAGCCTGGGCAATGGAAATCGGAGAACCAGCTGTTGCCCAGTAGCAGGTTCCCCCTCTCCACGTCGCCGATGTTGACCAAGGTGAGTTACTGTAGCTGGTTAACTGTGTGATGTAGTGAGTTACTGTAACTGTTCAACTATTTGCCGTAATGAACTAGTAACTAGGCCCTGCTGTCGATTCATCTGCAGTAATTAACTATGCCCAGCTGTCTACAGAGCTGCAGTAATTAACTAGGCCCAGCTGTCAATACAACTGCAGTAATGAACTAGGCCCTCATGTCTATACTGTATAGCTGCAGTAAAGACTGGCCCAGCTGTCTATACAGCTGCATAATGAACTATGCCCAGCTGTCTATGCAGCTGCATAATGAACTAGGCCGAGATGTTTATACAGCTGCCGTAATGAACTAGGCCCTGCTGTCTATACAGCTGCAGTAATGAACTAGTAACTAGGCCCTGCATTCTATACAGCTGCAGTAAAGCACTAGTAACTAGGCCCTGCTGTCTATACAGCTGCAGTAAAGCACTAATAACTAGGCCCAGCTGTCTATACAGCTGCAGTAAAGCACTAGTAACTAGGCCCTGCTGTCTATACAGCTGCAGTAATGAACTAGTAACTAGGCCCTGCTGTCTATACAGCTGCAGTAAAGCACTAGTAACTAGGCCCTGCTGTCTATACAGCTGCAGTAAAGCACTAGTAACTAGGCCCTGCTGTCTATACAGCTGCTGTAATGTACTAGTAACTAAGCCCTGCATTCTATACAGCTGCTGTAATGAACTAGTAACTAAGCCCGGCTGTCTATACTATAGACAATGAAATACCAAAAATCCGCAGAGGCCACATTACATACAACTATGGCCTCATTCACACAGTATGCCCGTATGCCCTGTTCTGAATTATGACCTAGTTACTTTCTAATCATATGCGCCATCGCAGATGTGAACTTTCACTACTAGCTGTGCACACCTTGACATGTTGTGAGTTATGGGCATAGAAAGGAAAGAGCTAAGTGAGGGAAAAGCTTAGAGAGGGAAGAACAGCTCTACAACATCACCCTACCCACCCCACCCCCCACCCCCTCCCTCCCAACACCCGGAGACGGTACTTAGGCATCAGATCGGCAGACTAGTCTCTACTATAATGCATTTACATTTGGTAGCCTCCATAAAAAAAAAATCCATATCTCAGTAACCAACTGAGGGAAAATGATGAGATTTAGCATAAAACCTAACCATCATGTCCACCCAACAGAAACATTTTTTTGTTCTGGAGATTGTACAGCAGATGTCAATGTTTGTTTATATGCGCTATATAATTTACGGATCAGAGACTAAGTCCATAATTTTTAATGTATTGACGTGAACCGTCAGATAGAAAATCAGGGTTCAATGTTGAATATTCTCCATGGTTCACGGGATTGGCCTTATGGCAAGAACACCGCGCTGTTTAAACTGGGAGTGTTCAGAGGTGTCGTCAATGTGGGTTCTTTCATGAAACCTGATTATTTTTTTTTTTTAATAATATTACCACTTATCGCTAACATCTGAATGTGTGAATATTGTTCAATGGGATTGAATGTGAAATTTTTTACACTTCAAAGCATCGCTATGAAGTTGTACACATATTTTTGTCAAGAAGCTGATCGCAGGTAACTGTTTTATACTATTACAAATTCCGAAAAAAGAACAGTGCATGCATTGGGTTTGAGTAAACAATCATTTCGTCGATGGGTGTAAGAATATGGAATTAAACCACCACGCAATAACCAAACAGTAGGTAGAAAGGTTATTGTAGACAGCTTTGACAAGGATGTCATAAGGCGAGCTATTATAAAAATGCTTTAAAAAAGTGCTTAAAAGTCGACAGGGTCAACTTCAATGCACCGGGTTCTATCCCATATGGCTCGGTCTCTTTCCGCAGAGCGGAAAACGTCGCACAAAGCACGAGCTCCGCAGCTCTAGCGACGACCCACAGGAGTCTCCGAAAAATTTAACTCGTGAACCGAAATACGCGGCCCGAAATCGAACCCACAACCTTTGGAGCCCGAGTCAAACGGCTTGACCACTTCGCCGCGGAGACTCCTAAAATTATAAACATTTTGGATTTTATATCCAGATTCCAGCATTATTAAAAATGCTGGATGCCAAAGAAACAGTAACTGTAAGAATACGTAGGGTTTGGTTGAGAAAGAACAATAACATAGAGCTATCCAAAACAACTTTGTGGAAAATTATATGGACATTAGCATTCACTTTTAGAAAGCACAAGGGAGGTAGAAATATCCTTTGCTAGCAACCGCATTTAGGAGCCATGAGAAGCAGATACCTACGTGAAATAAGGGACACGCGCAACGAACATTATGGCATAGTGTATTTGATGAAATGTGCGCACCAGACAAGTGATAAGGAATGGCAATCAGTGGATGGACAGACAAGGCGATATGTGCCCAGTAGTATAGGACAGCTTTTGGTCATGGCCCATGGTGGTAATACGCATAATGGCTTACTACAGAATGCTGGACTCGTGTTCGTATCAAAGCATACAGACAATAGGGATTATCATAATAAGATTAATGGTAATGTATTTAGAGATTTACTCGAGAATGCAGTACTTCCATCCCTAGATAGACCGTCATGTCCAATTATGGACAATGCATGGTATCAATGTTGTTGCCCAAGAAGACAAAATACCTACAGCATCGAACACAAAGGGAGCAATAAAGATATGGCCCCGAATGGAAAACATACCATTTCCAGAAACGTATTTCTAGCTAGAATTGTTGTCCCTTGTAAAACAGACGCCAAAAAGCAATAAATATCAAATCGACAAATTGATAGAAGAGCATCGTCATGGGTGCATGAGACTTCTGCCGTACCATTCTCATTTTAACCCTAAAGAACTTGTGTGGGCTAAAATTAAAGGACAGGTGGCAGCTGACAATACAATATTCAAATTGTCTGACGTCAAGATACTAACCCAGTCCGCGCTATTAAATACTGATAAAAGTTAGTGGGAAAAATGTGAGGACCATGTGTTAAAAGAGGAGGATGACTATTAGATTGAATTTTATGCAACCGAGAGCAGTCATCAACCTATTGGAATCGTGCGACACAGATTAAGGTCTGGGCAGATCACAAACATTAATCCACATGCACACCTACTTGGATATTTTTACTCTAACTATTCAGAAGAAGAATTGCAGGCCCTTAACATTGCAGCATCGGCACAAACAATACAACTTGTCAATAGCAACAGTTCGTATTACACAATGATGAATTTTCAATTCCATAAGTCCTCAAAGGTGACAAACAACTGGCATTGAAAAATAAAAGCTCTAGATGCATTGAATACCAACCGAAGAGTAATATTGTGGAGGGAACTGACATACTGTGGCATAACAAGAAACGTGAGAAGAAACACGTGTTCAAATGAGGGGACAACACAGGAACATACGAATAATTCTATAAACTTAAATGAAAAGAGAGCCAACATCTTGACCGTTAGGAAGGAAGCCCACTACAGAGACATTCACAGCTATATTAGTCGTGAAAAACAGGTAATCATGTTCCGTCTCAGCAGAGTATACATTGCACCCACTCCCATACGAATCAGGATACGCCTTGTGTCGTCATCTGAATTGGCGGGGCATCCATTACTGTAAAACAAGCTTGTTAGCGAGAAATCACTAGTTTTTCACCAAAACATCAAAGAAATGTCGCCGATTTCCATGATTTAAGTTGCTTTCGGACCCATCAAAGACATATTCCTTGGGTGGGGATAAATATAAGACGGCAGGAAAAATTTCATAACGATGCAACAGACAGTTTTCAAAATAATTGATCGTGAATGACGGCATTCATTTCTAGATAGACTATAGTCTACACAACCTTACTTAAATATGCAAAAGCTTTTCTGGAATGACCTGATAGCAAAATGCTTCGAACTTGATAGTTTAAGAGAAGATCAAACTTGACGGTTTAAGAGAAGATAGAATTTAGCGGTTTAAGAGAAGATCGCACCTGACTATTGTATTGGCATTGGGTCTGGGGACACAACCGTTTATAATTAAGTCATAACATTAAATGTCTAAATATAATAATAATAATAATAATAATAATAATAATAATAATAATAATAATAATAGTCTAATGTTGCCTCTCCAGGGCGTTGACCTCAAGTCCAGGTTGATATCCAAGGTTCAGTAGTTAACAGTAAGTGGACAACTCTGCAGCTGAGCAGAGCAGGACACTCAATTGTCCTGACTGTCAGAAATGGCTGTCAAAGGCAGAGGTAAAAGACCCCCAATGTGGATATGGAATGCAAGGGGAAACCACCACAGTATCTTCCCAAGACTTCATGAACAGCAGTGAATCTTGGAATGTAAATGAACAAATAAGGAAGAACTTGGAAGCAACAGAGATGTGGTTCATGAGATGAATGTTGGGAATTCCTTGGACTGCCAAAGTAACTAACAACGACTGCCTGAAAGAGGCCAATGGGGAAAAAAAGAACATTATATACAACAATAAGAAAGAGACAAACAGCTTTCTTTGGTCATATTGTGAGAAGAGAATTGGGGAACGACGTGACGACTGGAAAGATCGAGGGTAACAGAGGACGACCAAAAGAAATTATGCTGGATGGACTGAGACGGTGACATGGAGGAATATCATCAGCCGAGTTGATCCAAAACACCAAAACCCGAGATCTGTGGATAGACATTAATGCCTAGGCCATCTGACAGGGCACGTAATGATGATGATAATTTAATAACAATACACCATCAACTATCAGCTCAGGCCCTACATCAAAAAACGCCTGAAACTAGAGCAAGAGGACGCCTGAGAAAATGGAGCACCAACTACTCGTCCCCACGTCGCCTGACGGCTAAAGTGGAAGATGATGAGTTAATAATAGTAGTTAAGTTACTTACATATCCCTTACATGACGTCCCAGTAGTTTTGGCTGTTTGTGATTTCTTTGCAAGTTTACGGTCAATAGTTTGCCACTTCCTTCTAAACGACCGACACTCATACCATTGTATGTAAACCAACGCAAGGCAGTCTACTTCCAAATCGTCCGCAGTTGTGCTTCGAACGTGGTGTGCGGAATTACGAATTTCGCCCGTAACCCCTTCGACACATTGCAGTATTAACTATTGCATTGACAAGAGCTTATTATAAAGACTGAATATTAACTAGGTGTGTACATTTAATAATAATAGTCTAATGTTGAATATCTTTCGCAGGGCGTTGGTATCAACCCTAACCCCAGGTTGATATTCAAGGTAATGTTACGTTTAGACGTTAATAATATTAGTAGACGTTCAGAAAATGGCAAACTACTGAACGTAAACTTGCCAAATAATCACGAACATCAAAAAGTGATGTGCTGGTGCATCCTCAGAATTACTGAGTCTTCTCTTAACTATCAAGGATATGCAAACTTTTAAAGCAGACTTACTTAATAATATTAATAAATACCCTCTCTCCCGCGACACGAAGAAAGCTTACCCGTCCAACAACAGCCCGGCGATGTGTTCGTTGGTCTCAAATCCCAAAGCATTTCTCACCACCCACCATCTGTGGTACTCGGACCCGATCTCCGTGGAATGCCTCTGCTGGCGCCGGCCCTGCAGGATCTTCTTCTCCTTGCTGGACGAATCCGCCGCCGCGTTCCGCTTGGGGGATGAGCAGAGATCGGCTTGAGATGCTCGGCTGTTGGTATCCATGGATGATTTGAGGAAGATTTGTGGTGTAGAAGGGGTCTCGAGACGGTTACGGTTGCCGTGGAGGCTTCTACTGGTTTCTCTTAAGAACAGGCAGAAGTGACGCAGACGTCAGGACGCGATTTGATTGGTCAGGTTCGGCGATGACGTCATGGGCGAATCTAATTACTGGGTTCATTAGGGGTGTCGTGCTGTCGTATTAAGAAACTATGGGAAGACACCGGCAAGCAAGTTAACATTTTTTGAGAATATGCATCTTTTCTGTGGATGCGAATCATGGACTGTTTTGCAATAATTACAACAGAAAATGTGTCCTTTTGAGCTCAAATGTTAGGGACAAGTTCTTAGACTATTGGCATTATCATCATGATAGTCAGTTTAAAATTACCGTGGTAGATAAATGACAATACTGTGCGAGTGTATATTTCAACTTGAAGGATGTACGTCAGTGGTTCTCAACCTTTTTTGGTCCGTGCCCCCCTTCACCATATTTTCAGAACGTCATTCCCCCCTTTCATATTTCCGCCCTAAAACCCCCCCCCCCCCACCCGCCCCTACACAGTATATGTAAAAAAATGGAAGCTAAATTTAATAACACATACTAGAACAAGTCTATTCGTCTACATAAAACGTGATTTGAGGGTCTACTTACGTTATAAAATGAATTTCAGAAGGCTGGGATGTACAGAACTGTAAAGTATAGAGGGAAAAACAATATCAAGTAATCTGTTCTTGTATTAACGCGATCTTGAAATAATCTTCATTCCCCCCTGGAAACCCTAAAATTTCCCCCTGGGGGGGGGGGGGGAGAGAATTCCCACTGGTTGAGAACCACTGATGTACGTGTATCTATAGTCTTTCCAGAAATGAATGCCGTCATTCACGATAAATTATTTTGAAAACTGTCTGTTGCATCGTTATGAAATTTTTCCTGCCGTCTTATATTTACCCCCACCCAAGGAATATGCCTTTGATAGGTCCAAAAGCAACTTAAATCATGGAAAGCGGCGACATTTCTTTGATGTTTTGGCGAAAATGTAGTGAATTTACCTGGTCGAGTGGCTAGAACGCCGGACTCTCCTTCGGGAGACCCGGGTTCGATCCCTCGGTAAGGTGTGGGATTTTTTTCTGTCGGGGGCAAAAAGAAAATCCTAACCTGCACAGTTCGCGGTGACATCACTAGCCAGGCGGCCTTAATTCCTCAGGCTCAAAGACCCCTCTGCCATACACCGCAAGGTACTATATTGGCAGTAAATGACAGTTTGACAGAAACTAGTCTTACAGTAAAACACGTCATTTCGGGTAACGACACAAATACAAGGCGTAGCCAAATTCGTGTGGGAGTGGGTGCAATAAAAAAAAAAGTAACTTAAAAGTCGACAGGGTCAACTGCATTGTACATGGTTTTTATACCATACGGCTCAGTCTCTTACCGCAGCGCAGAAAGCGTCGCACAAAGCACGAACTCCGTAGCTCCAGCGACGACCCTCGGGAGTCTCCAAAAAAATGGTGAAATGAAGGACGCGGCCCGGAATCGAACATACAACCTTCGGAGCCCGAGTCAGACGGCTTGACTACTTCACCTCGCAGACTCCCGAGAGGGGTGCAATGTGTAATATTAGTAAAGACAGAGAATTTACAGAGGCATGGGGGTAAATAATGTGTAAATTGGCAGGAAAGTAGAAGGAATATATTTCTTACCTTATTTTTCATTTCCTTCTTGTTTCTTCAGCTGCTGGTTAATAATGTGTACACAAGTATTCATGTTACTAGGATGCATTATTGAGTTCGTAGAAGCTCCCAAATAGCTGTGCATTAATGTGCGTATGGAGTGACCAGAAATGGTACCGCAATTTAGTCATCATGTGTCAATTTTTACGGATCTGTTCAGCTGTCTGTGTAGTTTGTTCACATGTACACATGGGTGACAGACCCGCTTTGAGTCTTTGTGAAAGATTGTCTACTCTGCTGTTTACCGTTCAGAGACGGAACATAGACGGAACATGATTACCTGTTTTTCACTATGAAAATAGTTGTCAGTGTCTCTGTAGTGGGCTTTCTTCTTAACGACCAATATGTTGGTCCTCTTTTCATTGAAGTTTATAGATTGATTCGTATGCACGTGAGTTGTCCCCTAATTTGACAACGTGTTTGCTCTCACGTTTCTCGTTATGCCACAATATGTCAGTTTCCACCGCAATATTACTTTTCTGTTGGTATTGAATGCGTTTAGTGTGTTTTGTCTTTATTTCAATACAGTTGTTTGTCATCGCTGAGGGCTTGCGGAAATGAAAATTCATCTGAAAATTCATCACTGCAGAATACAAACTGTCGCCGTTGACATTGTGCTGATGATGTAATGTTTAGGGCCTGCAATTCGTTTGAATAGCAACATTGTTCGCAACATACATTTGTTCGCACAGTAATATCAATTGTTTACCATGGTAATTTTAAACTGACCACCATATATTTCAGCTTGAAAGATGTATCTAGTTATTTTACTTTACGTTGTGTGACATCTGCATTATGCACCTGACGAGATGAAGTGAAATATGCCAGGCAATAAATCGTGCATTCTATGGTTTGTGTCTTCGTTATTCAAATTCATTAACGGAAAACATTGTTTTGATTTTCGATTTAATAATCAAAAATATAGAGCATCAGCTGCATTCCCCCCCCCCCAAAAAAAAAAAATCTCCCCCCCCCCCCCAATGCTGGTATGATGTGAAATTAATAGGCGGACAGATTTGCTAGGTGCTGTATTGGTGCGTGATACAACAGGCGGGGTGGACCCCTCAGGGTTTGTGTGTATAGTGCAGAAGAACAGATATATCATCACGGCTTGACGAGAATGATGCAGCAGGGAGTGATCTGGCCGAAACTCAGGACTCTGAGGAAAGGCCAGACACATAATCAGTCTACTCCTGGTAGTTATAGTATTTCGACTCTTCGCTGGCTGTTTAAGTCGAGGACGGAGCACGTATGGCAATTTTCCGAGTGCTACGATATCGGTTCTTGACTCGACTCAGCTCGACCCAACTATAGAAAACTTCATTCAATTATAACTCCGACGCATTGGCGTTCAGTAGTATATGCCATGGAAAGGGCATGTGTCGTAGTGAGGTCGGTGTAGACACTCGTCTCCCGGTTTGGTACGGAAACTGATATGTAGAGCTAAGAAAGTAGTGGGATGTGCCACAGCTGCACTGTTTCCAATGTGCTAACCAGTTCACCATCCATTGCCCAGTATTTGCATCCACAAAAGAAGTCATACACAACTTTTCACTAAGCGAATTTTTGGTGAAGGTAGGAAGGATAGCATCCCCGTAGCAAATACTGTTAGGCTTTCGCATATACTAGGTTACGACATATGCTGTGGCGGTGGCCAGTTCTCGTCACCTTTTCCTATAAGATAATGACACTGCTGTCATTACTGCCTGTAGTACATTGCGTTGTAAGACACGGGGGGGGGGGGCAACCACATCTGCATGGGGATTGAACCGGGGTCACTGACTTGGCAGGAAAGCGAACTAACTACTCTGTTATCGAGGCTCCATATTTTGTTATTTTTACTTTCCTTTCCTTGCAGGACGTTGCGATTAACCCCAAATCCCAGGATGATTATCTAGGCAATTTTAATTTTACATGTTTGACATTAGAGTACGGGATGACCCAGTGTCTAGAACCCTGTGATCTCCTTTGGGAGGACCGGGTTCGAATCCTTGGTAAGATGTGGATTTTTTTATGTTGGAGGAAAAAGAAAAACCATAACCTGCAAGGTTCCCGGCCATTGCACTAGCCCGGTGGCCTTAATTCCTTAGGTTCAAGACCTGTCATACACAGCAAGGTATAATATTGGCAGTAGATGACAGTTTGCCATTATTTTCTTAACGAGAAGTCAAGGTTACTGTCCAACTGTCCAACTGACCGGTGTAGAGAATACTAACAATCCATATATATACAATGTATGTCCGTATGTATGTTATTTATGCGTTCGCGAACGGTCCATCCGATTGAGATGAAATTTTCTACACGTGTTCTTCTCTTTCCCGTGCTGCCAACTGGCATAGTTTGTTAGTTTACGAACAGTTATTTACGATATAAAATTTAATTTTGTAATTATATTATAATTTATATATATAGCAAGGGGACTTAACTTAAGAAAAGTTATATCAAGGGACATAACTTTTAGTAGCGTTGTTATATATTTTATATATAATTGTTGCATTTTTAACAAAGCCTTATACAATGTTTATCTACAGTTATATACAGGCATATGCGTTATAATATAAAATAATAAAATCTTTAAAGCATTTTTAAAGTTTTCATAAGAACAATGCATATATTTTAAATACGTGAAAATGTTCTATCTCATCTTTTTATTTTTCTTCAATAGCACATTAGATGAGTTACTCAATTGCTTTTAAACATTCCCATATGTATGGCAGTTACACTCAAGTTCGGTATTTATGATGCTCATGTTAAACATTGCCCCAACTAGTTATTTTTCATGCGTTATGTTGTCAAAGAATTGCTTCATAAGATATGTTGAATGAAAGAATGTATGAGAGGAAATCGAGAAGAAGGGCAGAATGTAGGACGGGCCTGCGTGTTAAATTCTTAACCTTTTGAAAATAAAGATTTTCGTTCGTTTAAAAAAAATTAATTTTTTTTTTTTGTGAGAGAAAGTTAGTTGCATATCCTTTGCAGAACTCTGCGGTCAACCCCACGCCCACCATTTATTGGCTGTTCGTGATATCTTGGTAAGTTTACTTTCAGTACTATCTATTCTTCTACTACATAGACAGACAGACAGACAGACAGACAGACAGACAGACGCCGTAGATAGATAGATAGATAGATAGATAGATAGATAGATAGATAGATAGATAGATAGATAGATAGATAGATAGATAGATAGATAGATAGATAGATAGATAGATAGATAGATAGATAGATAGATAGATAGATAGATAGATAGATAGATAGATAGATAGATAGATAGATAGATAGATAGATAGATAGATAGATAGATAGATAGATAGATAGATAGATAGATAGATAGATAGATAGATAGATAGATAGATAGATAGATAGATAGATAGATAGATAGATAGATAGATAGATAGATAGATAGATAGATAGATAGATAGATAGATAGATAGATAGATAGATAGATAGATAGATAGATAGATAGATAGATAGATAGATAGATAGATAGATAGATAGATAGATAGATAGATAGATAGATAGATAGATAGATAGATAGATAGATAGATAGATAGATAGATAGATAGATAGATAGATAGATAGATAGATAGATAGATAGATAGATAGATAGATAGATAGATAGATAGATAGATAGATAGATAGATAGATAGATAGATAGATAGATAGATAGATAGATAGATAGATAGATAGATAGATAGATAGATAGATAGATAGATAGATAGATAGATAGATAGAACAAACTTTATTTTCAAAGGGTTAAGAATTGGGCACGCAGGCCCGTCTAACATTCTGCCCTTCTATCACTCTCTTTCATACATTATTTCATTCACACATCATTCAAGGCTAACAGAGAACAACAACAATATAAAGGATATGCATTATAAAAAAAAAAAAAAAATTGTGTTGCGTATCCCTTACGGGACGTTGCAGTCAACACCAGCATTTTCAGCTGCTGTTGATGTACTAGGCAAGTGTTACGTTCAGTAGTTTGCCATTGCTTTCTGAACGACCGGCCTCTATACCTTTTTCGAAAAAACCAGCACCGCCGTGTTTCGAACCCGGGTATACGGGCTCACAAACCGCGTTCGCAAGCCCTTCAGCCACAGAGACCGGTTTTATTTACATTATGCATTATAAAGGCTGAGGCAAAATGCGAACATCAAAACTACACGACACAGTAATATTAGATAATGGTCTGACACTTGTTGTTAGCCATGTGGAATATACTGGCCTACAAAAAGGGGACTGGCTGTTATACTAGGGTTTTGTTATTATTATTATTATCTCTATTATTAAGGATAATTTGCGATTATATGAAAAGGGATTGGTGATGTCTTTGATTTCTTGTGGAAGATTGTTCCACAGGTGAGCTGCAGAGTACGTTAAGCTTGTTTTGTATAAGTCAATCCTAGGCTTCGGAATGTGTAATATATTTAAACGTTTACTGTGTCTAGCATTATATTTAAACAATGGCCAAAGGTAATTTGGGGCATTCCGATGCAGGATTTTGTGAATTAGTTTAGCTTTATTGAAAAGCAGGCGTTTACGGAGTGGTAGTAACTGAAGGCGTTTATACAGGCTAGGATTGTCAGTTAAATGTTTGCTATAAATTAGACTCATGGCCCGTTTCTGGAGTGAGTAAAGTCGCTTGGTGTTTGAATGAGAACAACCGTCCCTGATCGTAGAGCAGTAGTCAAAGTGTGTCTGTATATGAGAAGTATAGAATAGTTTCCTTGTGTCCTCAAGGAAGTTTTTAATTTTGGCGAGTTGGTAGACTTTTTTCGCTGTTTGTTTAATGAGCACTTGAACGTGGGAATTAAAGGTTAGGTTTCTATCAATGATTAGGCCTAATGTTTTGTGCTCAATTACACTTTCTACTGGCATGTTATCGATGTGAAGTTGAAGTGATGTGTGTGAGTTTTAGAGTCTGAAGTCTTTGTCTGGTTGTTAATAACATTGATTTTGTTTTAGTGATGTTAATTTGCATACGGTTTGAATAGCTCCACCTAACTACATTATTTAATTCTTGTTGTAAATACGACTCAAGTAAAATACAGTTTTCAGCGTTTGTGTACACTGTACAGTCGTCTGCAAATAGATCGCAGGACGACGAAAGATGCAAAGGTAGATCGTTAATATATATGGCAAATAGTAGAGGGCCAAGAATAGAGCCTTGCGGTACTCCAATATTGAAGGTAGTGGTTTGAGACAGAGATTTATTATGTGATACTACTTGCTTTCTGTTTGATAGAAAAGATGATATTAGAGTGACTACATTAGGGCCAATTTTCATTGTCTCAAGTTTTTTAATTAAAATAAGATGATCTATCATATCAAATGCTTTCTTGAAATCAATAAACACAGTTCCACATAGACTGTTGTTGTTTATATTCTGGTGCCAATTTTCTATCATGTTTGTTAGGGCCGTATGGCAAGAATATTTTGGTCGAAATCCTGATTGGCTGTCCACAATAAGCTTGTTGCGAACTAAATACTGTAATGTTACTTTATGGATGTGTTTTTCTAGTGGCTTAGATAGTGATGATAGTAAAGAAATGGGTCTGTAATTGTTCGGGAGACCATTGTCTAATGAACCAGATTTAAGAAGAGGGTATACTTTGGCGATTTTGAGAGCTGATGGAAAGTGGCCTTTGGTGAGACACTGATTATATACATAGGTTAGTGATATACAGATCACTGGCGCAGCACAACGGAGAATCCGGTTGCTGATTCCATCTAACCCAGACGAGGTTGTGTTTTTTAGGTTACTGAGGTAAGTGAATACTTCAGTGATTGTCATTAGCGGTATGTCGAATAGAATAGGAAAGAATATCGCGGGAGCATCTATTCTCGCAAAACGATGACAATAAAGATAAGTTGCAAGGAGAATTAGGTATTGAAGCCTTCATTTGATCTATGTCAGTTTGAAAAAAATCACTGAATTGGTCGCATGTAATATGATTTGATGGTAAAGAATTGCGGAAGTTATTCTTGTTTGTCAAGGTGTTAATTGCCTTCCATATATCCTTACTATTTGTTTTATCCATTACTAAGTTCTTAAAGTAATTTTTCTTTTCCCGTCGTATGGTATATTGAACTTTGTTTCTAAGAGTACGGTATGCACTGAGATCCCGCTTTTTATGTGCTTTATCTCTATCTCTCATAATTTCAAGTATTTCCTGAGTGATCCAAGGTGGCTTGACGTGGTGTTTTACTCGAACTTCCTTGACTGGCACATGTCTATCAAAAACATCAATAAAGGTTTTCATCCAGAATTCCAGAGCATCGTCCGGGTCAGAAAGCTGATAAACATTGTCTAGAGGTGAACTGAGCAAGTCCTGTAAAAATGCGTTTTGGTTGAAATTTTTGTAACTTCTATATTTTACACTTATGTGTTTATGTTTAGGAGTTTTAATTCCTTTTTTAGACCACGTGCAGCATATTGGGTAGTGATCGCTCATTGAACATTGGGTACGGTGCATTCTATGATGTTGTCTGAGCAAGTTACATAAATGTGATCTATGACTGTTGAAGATGACTTTGTTACTCTAGTAGCTTGTTGTACTATTTGTTGGAAATTGTATGATGCAATTATATTTCCCCATATTATGTTGGATTTGTTGGTGTCAATGTTAAAGTCTCCGAGTAGTATAATTTCCTTCCCGGAAGCGAAAACCACGTCCATCATGGTAGTGAAGTTTTCGTACCAGGCGTTTCCAGCACTGGGATTTCGATAGAGGTAGCCAATTATCAGGGGTGTGCTGTTTTGAAGTTTCAGCTCTAACCAAATACATTCTATTTCGCAAGTTTCAAAGTCTAGCCTACGGTGAGCATTTAGTAAATTAGAAACATAGGTTACTATGCCTGTCTCTTGTTTCCTACAGGGATCCCTTCTAAAAACTTTGTACCCTTTAATAGAGATGTCCTCATCTGAAATTTTATCATTAAGCCTACTTTCACTAAGGCCGAATAAATGAAAATTTTGATTAAGAATAGAAGATAACTCTGGTAGCTTGTTAAATAAGCTGCAAATGTTTAAGTGTCCAAGGCGTATTCCTGACTTATTGAGCCAGTGTTGCCACTTCTCAGACATTTTATCCACGAAGAAAGTGTAAATTAGTCAAAGTTAAGCAAAAATACAAGATAATAAAAAAATCACAATTACATTAACTTACAAAATATCAGTAATACAAATCGATAAGTAAATGACAGTATTATAACGATATAACTAATCAGACCAACGAATATAATGCAAACACGGAACAAAACGAATTACAGAACATACAACAAATAATTAAACTGAAATAAACTACTTCACAAGCTAAGTAACCAACTGATATCCAAAAGAATTAATAAATGACTATACAAGTCAATGTCTCTGTTTAAAGCGGTGTATCCCACACGGGAAATAAAACGTTAATATAGATAGATAGATAGATAGATAGATAGATAGATAGATAGATAGATAGATAGATAGATAGATAGATAGATAGATAGATAGATAGATAGATAGATAGATAGATAGATAGATAGATAGATAGATAGATAGATAGATAGATGGATGGATGGATGGATGGATGGATGGATGGATGGATGGATGGATGGATGGATGGATGGATGGATGGATGGATGGATGGATGGATAGATAGATAGATAGATAGATAGATAGATAGATAGATAGATAGATAGATAGATAGATAGATAGATAGATAGATAGATAGATAGATAGATAGATAGATAGATATCGCCAAACCGATGCACCTTGGTGTCCACAACAAACCAATGCACCTTAGTTTGGCCTGTGAAAGCCGTATGGTCCTGTCCACTGCCGGAACTCGTCTTAACAAAGGAATCGGAAGCCAGTTTTGTATTAGCGGTCAGCCACCTCGGTTGGTGCTGATTAGAGATGTTCGCCCTGCTTGTTGGTAGGAACAAAAGAGCTGTTCTGATTGCATTTAGATGTGGGAACAATTCCCTGAGCTGATCTGTAGTCAACTAATGCCTTGGTAAAACTGTAAATTTTAACTGATTAAGTTGATAATAAGTAATTAATATTACTCATATTTTAAAGCGAAGCGTGCCCCAGGTTACAGGCTCAAAGATGTTTGCTTGGTGAAACAGGCGTGGGTGAAAAGAATTATTAGTTAGGGAAGCTTGTAGGAACAAAGAAATACAAACAGATAATATAGATGAGTATTGCTAAAGTGAGCTGTTCTACAGATTGATTTAATGTCCCTGAAGCTTTAGGAAAATAACATTTAACAGGCTAGTACATAGAGATTTAAGCAATCAGGCGTGGTGATGTGAAATACGAAGATAGGTCATTAGTGGTGGTTACATTTGGTAAGGATTGAAATCATGTTATGCCAGCCATGATGCCACAAGATTATTTTGTTGAGGATGTATTTTATATGATTATCCTATGACATCAATGTGTTACTGGCTAAATAGACAGTGTAGTTGATTTTGTGGTTTCCCTATGTAGATATCCCAAGGTAGCAGAAGTGTGGGATATACAATGTGTGGGGTCATAAATTATAGTTTATAGTAAAAACTGAAATAATGCCACATGGTGCCATGTTGGCATGGAAGGGAGTGAATGCTTGTGAGATTGCTAGAAATGAAAGCTACTGAATAACAGAGAGTGGTGATAATCATATGTGTATGGGTATACAGCAGCAAGATATGTTTGCAGGATTATTCTGTGACAATAATGGGCATAAAATTGAGTGTTTGGTAAATTATTGGGTATGAACACTCCTAAGCAACAATGAGTAGGGGAAAATAACCATGATCATAGGTAATATTTATGACATGTGTGAAGCAGAGAAGAGTACTTACATGTTATATGTGGTAATGATGGGTTAATGGTTAAACTATGTAGTTAGGACATGTAGGTAATAAATAGAAGTGAAGGAAATAAGGTCTTGAATTGCAGGGATGCCATACAGATTGATAGCCACTAGGCATAGGAAATAATGCACCTTTATTACGCGGGGTGCGTATAAGCAATCATAATGAAATCATGACAACTGCGAATGAAGTGTGGCTTTACTTAGGGGAAGAATGTGATTTAGTGCTGCGTACCACCCTTCGCAGAGATATTAATATGTGTTTGTCGTGTGACATGAAGCGTAAGATGGCAACATTTATAACCGGTGTATCATAGGAAGAATGGTGGGGAATAGAGGGCATAACTATCCATTTGCTGTCCACTCACAAATAATAGTACACTGGTGTGGTTGGCATTAGACAACACTGGTTGACATTAGTGTGTAATAATATCAGATATAGTACACTTGTTGTATTAGTACTGATGTTCTGTATCCAGCCATAGACATTGTTGTGCTTTGATCCTGTCTCATATGAATTATGCACTGTTATTACTATTTGTGTACTTTCACTTGGTACTATTGTGTGTTTATTTTATGAACTGTCTTAGTGGCATCAGAGAGTGCCTCAATTGAGTTCCTGTGTAATACATGTTTATCTTTAACTTTCTGTGAATGTTGTCATTCTTCTATGTGCAAGTGTTACATTGTCACATTCTACAAATATGGTGATTCCACATTGTATATGTGTCTGTTGCTTTTCATAGTTAGACATGTTTTGCTTGTTGGTTATTAATTTGTAATATCATGCGGTAATGTGTGTGATGTTATATTGTTGTTGATATTCTTTATCATAACATGGACATTGCAGGAGTAGTGTGTCCTATATCATATGGCATCCCTTATAGGTCTAGGTATTTAAATGACAGAAGGCGGGGGAAAGGTGGTGCCTTGAGTATCAGGATGGTGAGTTATGGTTAATTCTTGACATATGGTGCATCAGGGTGCAACTGAGATGACATGATGATAGACTGGTGGATTTCAATTCTGGTTTCATTGAGGGAACATCAGGGAATATAGTATTTGGAGGTTTTGAAACCGGTGTTAATGAGAAAGCAAAAGTCACATAGAAAGTAAAACCCATCAAGTATGACATACATAAAAAGAACAATTACTGTTATAAACGAAGCTATATTAATTATTATCCATGACTGGGTGCAGTAATATAGATACCAGAAGGAACGCTAGATGGATGGGCATTGTCTTATAAGTATCACATGATGATGACTATGCTTGTGATGGTGGTGGTCATGTGATGATGATGATAGCCATGATGAGGATGATGATTATTATATCCGCCAGGGGCTGAAGTGGCCTGTAGTAGTCGAGGCGGGTGTATGTAGACTGTATTGTGATGTTAACCACAATCAGGGTTATGGTGTAGGATTGAGGATGTGTGATGAACGTGTAGAGAACATTGGAGGCTGTTGAATAGGTGCTCCCGGTCATTTATATTTTATGTGGGTATCAGTTTTGTCCGGCTTAAGCATCTTATAATTAGTGTGCATTTACATAGTCCATGTCTGTTCGTGCCACGATGGCATTGCTTGTGTATAGGATTGTTGGAGTTGTTGTCCGGTGAAGTCCCTGTGTCGAGACCACTGAATGTCTGATGGTGGCGGAGTCTATACTGTTGCGTATTGTTGTATAGGAGTAAAGCGTACCATCATATGTGGAACACAGGAGTACAACCTGTCGATATATGTTTTATAGTAGATGGTGTGTGGTAGGTGGTGTTTGATCTTGGCTATTTAATGGACTGAACATTGATAGTGTTCTATGAACATGTGGTTTATAGGGAATACTGTGTTGTCCGGTGTTACCGGTGACTTGGTACAAATTAATCTATAAAATATTCTGCAAGGTGTAGACAGGGAACTGATGATGGGTTCCTTGGTAAATGTAGCCACTTTGGTAGGTAGAAATGACAGCCTAATTTACCATAACAAAGATGTCATTCTGATACCTGTTAACTGAATCAAGGTTGAGATGTGTTTGCTTGCAATGTCTGATGTATGTTAACTGAATTAGTGTTGAGATGTTGTGTCTGCTTGCAATGTCTGATGTTTGTTAGCCACATCAGTGTTGAGATGTTGCATTTGCTTGTAATGTCTGGTGTAAGTGAATGTTGGGCTGTATGGGAAGGTGGAGAAGATTGAGATTGTTGCATTAGGTGTTCCATCCTAGCAATATCAAGTGTAATCTCATGGCAGCAGTGGCACAACTGGAGAAGACAATTAAGTGGGTGATCTGATGATGCAACATTGATTGTTGTATTTAACAATTAGAGATGTAGTCACCTTGAAGAAGAATTAGGTAGCAAAGAATGATCATGCCAGACATCAAGGGTTACCTCAGAAAAGCAGCAGTACAAGTGGAGGGAATAGCAAAATAGATCTATGGGTTAATTCATATGTTATATTGTATGTGCTCTTTGCTTCATGTGTTTAATATGTCTTCTTTACAATGATAATCATAGATTGTGTTTTCCATTGTTACAGGAGCGGCTGACTAGTTAGTGTCAGCAAACCTGGGTTCTTGGTGGGATAGTAAATTGTGTCACAACTCTTTTGTTTATGTCGCGTCTTGGGGTTTATGTCGTGTAACCTATGTTTTTGTAGTGCCTTATTGTCTGTGCAGTGTTGCTTGTGTCAAAGTTCTTTATTGTGTCAGTCTAACCAGCTAATGTTTGGAACACCTGTGTTGTGGTACTTGGTGTACCCTGTTGTCTTAAGTACTGCTGATTGGTTAGGGGTTACCCACAGTTGTTATTTGATATATAAAGCTGTATGTTGTATCTGTTATTGACATGCAATGTTCTGTTATAAGAAATAAATAAAGAGCTTGTTTATTCGTCCTTGATTTGTTTGTTTAGTCTCTTTTAGTTTTTACAATTACTATTTCCACCACAATCTAACACCTTAATCCATTGTCTGGACCTCAAATATGACAGTTATTGTCCAGAGTTGAGGCCCCTGCCCGAGATCTCGTACATCTTCTTATCTAATTACTATCATCTTTTTTGTCAGTTGAGGGCGGTGTGAGGTTCTCTCTCTCTTACTACTTTTCTTCTTTGGCCGTAACGAAGTCAGAACTACTCCCTACCTCTTAGCACCGTAGTGAAGGAAGCATCAGTCTTACTTGTGTGTCCTTTTCCTTATCTCGACTACAGATAGATAGATAGATAGATAGATAGATAGATAGATAGATAGATAGATAGATAGATAGATAGATAGATAGATAGATAGATAGATAGATAGATAGATAGATAGATAGATAGATAGATAGATAGATAGATAGATAGATAGATAGATAGATAGATAGATAGATAGATAGATAGATAGATAGATAGATAGATAGATAGATAGATAGATAGATAGATAGATAGATAGATAGATAGATAGATAGATAGATAGATAGATAGATAGATAGATAGATAGATAGATAGATAGATAGATAGATAGATAGATAGATAGATAGATAGATAGATAGATAGATAGATAGATAGATAGATAGATAGATAGATAGATAGATAGATAGATAGGAGAGGCAGGCAGGCAGACAGACAGACAGACAGACATACAGACAGACAGACAGACATACAGACAGACAGACAGACAGACAAACAAACAGACAGACAGACGGACAGACAGACAGACAGACAGACAGACAGACAGACAGACAGACAGACAGACAGACAAGATCCCCACCAGGGGCTGGGGGAAGCCGGGCCGGGTCAGCTAGTGTATATATATATAAACATTTGGGGGTTAGTTAGTTTCATAACTTTTACGGGACGTTGCAGTCAACCGCGGCATTTTTTGGCTTTTTGTTATTTCCTTGAATATTTACGTTCAGTAGTTTGCCATTGTTTTCTGAACGACCGGCACTCATACATTTGAATGGGAAACTAACGCAAGGTGGTCTGCTTCCAAATCGCCCGCAGCTGTGTTTTGAACGTTGTATGCGGGATTACGAATTGCGCCCGTAACCTCTTCTCTACAGTGCCGGCACATGTGTCGGTAAGTTTACCTTGTTTGATATTTAGTAAAAGTGGCGGTCTCTTCTCCTTGCTATGTCCAGTGCGTCTAGGAATTAGGATGTCCGCTTCTCACATTGTGCGACATGTATTCAATCCTTTGTAAAGCTTATGGTGTTAGCCCCAATCGCCCTGGGAACAAAGCGATTCCAAAGGGCATGTTGGTGTGATGGGAAACGAGCAGACGGTCTGATTGGCTGGGTCTGCACAGTTGGGTGGGGTATTGGTGCATGGTATGGCAGATGTGGTCGGGGCCCTCGTGTGTGTAGTGCAGAATAACAATTAGATCACCACGGCTTGGAGAGAATGATGCTGCAGGGAATTACCAGAGGATCTGGCTGACACTCAGGATTCCGATGTAAAGCCAGGCGGACATAATCAGACTGCTACTGGTACCATTAATACGGAGTGTATTTTTAATGACTGTGCAGTGTTTGAAAATATTGCCGGTCCAAGTTTTGTATTTACTTTGTACTTACATAAACTTTACAGAGGGTGAATACAAAACTTGGACTGGCAATATTTTCAAATATTGCACAGTCATTGAAACTGCATCCTATATTAGGACTCCTCGCTGGCTGTAGCAGATGAGGATGGAGCACGTATGAGAATGTCCCGAGTGCTGTCATGCTGGTTCTTGACTCAGCTCAACTCAAACAAAACAAACAAACGAAAACAAACAAATGAAAACAAACCAAAACAAATGAAAATAAACCAGTGAAAAGAAATAAAAGGACCCAAATGGATGATT
This sequence comes from Cepaea hortensis, assembly GCA_963921405.1. Classification (NCBI taxonomy): domain Eukaryota; kingdom Metazoa; phylum Mollusca; class Gastropoda; order Stylommatophora; family Helicidae; genus Cepaea; species Cepaea hortensis. The sequence continues at coordinate 259,470,154 of OY992876.1, forward strand.
GAGTTATAGCGGACACAGAGTCTACAGCTATGCCCTTTTTCCTTGGGCCCTTAAGAGAAGCAAAGAATAGTAACACTAGTTAGTTAGTTAGTTAGTTAGTTAGTTAGTTAGTTAGTTAGTTAGGTAGTTAGTTAGTTAGGTAGTTATTTAGTTAATTAGTTAGTTAGTTAGTTAGTTGGTTGGTTAGTTGGTTGGTTGGTTGGTTGGTTGGTTGGTGTTTAAATCCCTAACAAGGCGATATTTTCCTATTGACGCCCCCAGGTCCTCCCAAGCTAAAATTGGTAGTATGAACTGCTTTGGGAAGCAAAGGCTGCCGGTATAATATTGAGGACATCATCCCTGGGTAGCGAAATGTCTATAAAAATATGGAGCTAACAACATAAATACAGTAACTTCAAGGTGTCTTTAGGGAGTCTTTTATAAGAATACTTGTGAACAAGAAATTTCGATCCAATATGGCGGATAGGCTGTTAAGCTGTTAAGGCCTCTGGGGTGTTTTTGCTTCTGGCTACGGTTTGATGACGCATTTCCTCGTTTTGGACTGGAAGTACATAGTTCCGTCGCCCTGTTACTGAGTTAAGTGCGTGGGGCGACACTGTGAACTGTGGATTTCACGTGTAATGCTTTTACATCTGTCGGCGGTTGTTTGTATTGTGAACTGCATGTTTAAACAAATGGCGGTCGGTCGGTTACGGAACTATCTGGATTTTCCTATAGCATGTGTGTGTGTGAGTGTGTGTGTATGTGTGTGTGTGCAACTGCTGATTTTTCTGGGGACTGCCGCTTCCACAAAAATATGTAATTTTAGTTCTTGTTGTTTTTTTAATTGATGGATTGTTGTTTTGACATTCTGGCAGCCGCCTTATGCATTTACGAGCTGTTAGTTTGTTCGGACTGATGTCTGTTCCATTTTCCACGTCGGACTGAGATTAGCACTGGCACAAGAACAGGGCATTATGAGGTGACCCATTGTCGTGAAGTTTGAACCGCTACTAACGAATAACGACTAACTTATGAACACGTTCCCTAAGTGCTTGCAATGAGTAGACCTTGGGACTATGGGAGATGAACGACAGATGATGAAAAAGAAACGACTAGGAAATAAGAGGTTGAGTTAATGCCTACAGAAAAAGCTAGGGAGTTATATATATATATATATATATATATATATATATATATATATATATATATATATATATATATATATATATATATATATATATATATATATATATATATATATATATATATATATATCTGGAACACCGTTCATTATTGTAAGAGCTCTTTGTAACAGGAGCGGTTAAACGTGTTTATTCAGAGCTCTTCTTCATAGACTTTGGGACTATGGAGGATGAAAGACAGAGGAAGAAGAAGAAATAGCTAGGAAATAAGAGATTGAGCTAATGTCTACAGCAGCTAAAGAGTTAAATACAATACTGGAACACCGTGCATTATTGTAAGAGCTCTTCTTAACGGGAGCCGTTAAACGTGTTTATTCAGAGCTCTTCATTGTATTGTGGGTTGCAGCGGGAAGATGTAGTCACGCGTGGCCTAGCCTTCAAATAGCCACAGTTGATGACACACAGATACCTTCGAAGCCATATTGATAGTTGCAGTACAGTCCCTGGTGGTAGCAACACTCGCCGAGAAAGTAGCCACACTGTTGCCCGGGATAACCGCACTGAAACAATAATTATTACTATATTACAAACTCCGGTCAAACTAAACAGTAATATACTAATAAAAGATTTTCTTACTAGCTACTAGGACCAGGTCTTCTGCCTTATGTTCATTGTAATACGACCATTACAACTGCCGCTAATAACACAACTACAACCACCATCACCACCACCACCACCACCACCATCACCACCACCATCATCACCACCACCACCACCACCACCACCACCACCACCACCACCACCACCACTACTACTAGTACTGCAATTAGTACTACTACTAGTACTACTACTACTTTCCCATTGCAACATACGCCTGTGAGACATGGACACTTACTAAACAAGCTGAACAGCGCATAAATGCCTTTGAACATAAATGTTATAGACGAGTTCTAAGAATATCTTGGGTAAAGAAAAGAACAAATGCATCCATACTTCAAGAATTGAATATTGAAGAAGGTTGGCTATTAAAGACGATAAAACAAAGAAAATTGAAATATTTTGGTCACTTGAAACGTCACGAAAGTTTGGAGAGAACAATAAGGGAAGGATATATGCCTGGGAAGAGAGGATGAGAAAGGCCAAAGAGAAGATGGGTGCAGGTTGTAGCGGATGATCTCCAGATGGGTGTATCAGACGCGGGACATCTTGTTTTTGATCGAGAGGTTTTCCGGAAGGTTGTTATGGCAGCGAGGTTCTGCAAAGGAGATGCTACTGAATGAATGAACTACAACTACTACTACTACTACTACTACTACTACTACTACTACTACTACTACTACTACTACTACTACTACTACTACTACTACTACTACTACTACTGCTGCTGCTGCTGCTATTACTACTGCTGCTACTACTAATACAACCACTACTACAACCACCATCACCACAACTACATGACTGACTGGCACCTTGCCGTCTTGACAGACGATAGTTTGTAAAATGGAGATATGCTCTCCATAACACAAAGCCTGAGCTGAATTTAGAGACCATGTGTTGCCCATGAAGCATGATCCCTCTCTCGGCGTGTCTAGTTTACTCCAGAGGAAAGGTAACACCAATACTTCTTGAACAAGACAAGCTGCAGAAGCTCCCGGATCAGCAAAGCAATGCTCTAACTGTCCGCCTGTCGAAGCTTTGATCCTAGACCAGTTGCCAACCAAGGCTTAGGGCCTGGTCTGCCCTGCCATGACATTTAGTCTTTAGGTTGCATTTCTTCGCAGTAGGATAAGGCTTGTATCCTCCCAATTGCGGTCCTCCGCCCGAAGCCGTTGGCACAATATGGGGTGTCGGGTTTGATAAGCGTCGCCCAAGCGTTCGCAGGTAGTACCGTCTACTGTCATACGGTACATCAGTCATATCTAACTAAGACCTGACTAATATCACGACTACAACAACTATAACAACTACTACTACTAATATTACTATTACTACTAACATAACAACTGCTGCTGCTATTACTACTATTACTACTATACTACTACTATTATTACAACCACCATCACCACAACCACAACAACAACAAATACAACAACAACAACGACAACTACAACTACTACTACTACAAGAACTGCTGCCACTACTGCTGCTTTTACTACTGCTACTACTACTGTTGCTGCTATTACTACTACTATTACAACTGCTACTGCTGCTGCTACTACTACTGCTGCTGCTACTACTACTACCACTACTACTACCACTACTACTACCACTACTACTGCTGCTACTTCGACTACTACTACTACTACTACTACTACTACTACTACTACTACTACTACTACTATTACTACTACTACTACTACTACTACTACTACTACTACTACTACTACTACTACTACTTCGACTACTACTACTACTACTACTACTACTACTACTACTACTACTACTACTACTACTACTATTACTACTACTATTACTACTACTACAACTACCACCACAACCACTAAAAAGCAACAACAACATCTACTACTACTAATACTATTTATATTACTACTACTGCTACTACTATTGCCGCTGTTACTACTGTTGCTACTACTACAGCTACTACTACCACTGCTGCGGCTACTACTTCTGCTGCTACTGCTGCTACTACTACAACTGTTGCTACTACTGCTACTACTACTACTGCTACGATGACTACTACTACTACTACTACTACTACTACTACTACTACTACTACTACTACTACTACTACTACTACTACTACCACCACCACTTTCCTGCTACATCTACATTGACAAAAAGCCATACCACTGCCTGCATGCATACGCCAGAGAAGCAATCCAGCTGGTCCCGACCATAGTACTGACAGCAGGGGGCGTTACTATTGCAGCTCTGTCCGTAGAGTGCGCAACTCTGTCAGCATTTATTAATAGAAATGTGCATTTAGTTACGTACACAATGTCAAGTCATTTATGTCATTTTGGGAAAAGCGCACAAATTCAAATAACTAGGTATACAATCCAATGGAAAATGCAATAAAGAGATAAAACTAGAATTATCATCATGTGCCATGCCGATAAGCGTTGAAGGTCATTCGTCATATGACACAATCACTAGAGTTGTGGATCAGCTCTATGTTATTGTCAAGACCATTTCATGTGGCTGAGCCATTCAGATATTTTAGTCTCTGTCTTCCCATGTTTTTCCCCTCAATCTTGCCAATTGTCACCGAGTTATCCAGTTTATTTCTTCTCATAACGTGCCCTAAAAAATCTGGACTGTCTACGTCTAATTTCTCTAATCAGTTTACGGTTTTCATTTGCTTTTTTGTAGAACTTGGTCATTGGCGTTTCTGTCTGCCCATGGTATTCTTTGCATTTTCCTCAGAAACCACATTTCCTCAGCCATCAGATGTTTTGCAGTGTGTCTGCACATTGTCCATGCTTCAGATCCATACAAAATTGCAGGTTCTATGCAGCATTTCAACAATTTTTTCTCATTGAAATTGGCATCGTATTATTATTCAGTATGTTTTCCATCTTGCAAAAGGCTATATTCGCCATAGCAATTCTTGTTCGAAAAATTTATCGAGCATCATACGCCCAAATGCGTCTTAAAGTCATGTAAAAGAAACTGTTGTTTGACTTAATGGAGCAGCGGTAGAACAGTTTGCCAGCATGATTGCCTCTGAGCCCGGAGGTAATAAGTTCGAATCCCCAGAGAATCCGGGATCACACCTTTTGTCGTTGAATCATTGACCTGAGAGCTAGCCTAAGAGCGAGCAAAAAAGGTTAGCTTAAATAAATACTAACAATATGACTCGCTCGAATGAGCCCATGCGTTAGTGAATGGTCGTGAACACACCGTTATATCCAGATGCTGTGTTAGTGAATGGTCGTGAATCACACCGTTGTATCCAGATGCTGGGTTAGTGAATGGTCGTGAATGACACAGTTATATACAGACGCCGCGTTAGTGAATGGTAGTGAATGACCCGTTATAAAAAGACGCTACATTAGTGAATGGTCGAGAATGAACCGTTATATACAGACGCTGCATTAGTGAATGGCCGTGAATGACACCGTTATATACAGACGACGCATTAATCAACGGTCGTGAATGACACCGATATATAATCTGATGGATGGATGGATGGATGGATGGATGGATGGATGGATGTATGGATGGATGGATGGATGGATGGATGGATGGATGGATGGATCGATGGATCGATCGATGGATCGATCGATCGATCGATGGATGGGTGGGTGGGTGAGTTGGTGGTTGGGTAGGTGGATGGATGGATAGATGGATGGATGGATGGATGTATGGATGGGTGGGTGGTGGGTGGATGGATGGTTGGATGGATGGATGGAAGTTATCCACATTAATAAATAAATCAAATATCAACTTTTAACTTCCAACTGCCCGTTTACCTGGCCAGAGTTATAAATGGCATCCGCGAGCAAATAGTATCTAAATGCTTTTGCATCAAAGTCTGCATTCACAACAGCCATGGATGCCATCAGAATCAGTGAGGAAATTAGCGTCATTTTCATCCTGTTGAGGCTGTTGAATAAAATCATAACATACTCATTTATGTTTTATCATTTTAAATGCCATCTTTTTAATTGTATCATTTTAATTGGATGGATCAACCCAGAGCCACAATTGTGGCACAGAAGCAATATTGTCTATGGGATTCGAACCACGGCCACTGTTTTAGAAAGCAAGCACACACACACCACTGTTCCACCGCTCCCTCATATCGACACATAGGGTTCGAATTCATTCTTTAAGTACGCGATGGTGTCCAGATATTGAGCGCTGGGTGTCAGTTTGGGGTTTCTTTCACTGTTAAAACTTGCACTCTATACTACTACTCTCACCATATACTACGTCCAACATGTTACACAACCATTCACACTCTATACTACTACTCTTACTACTACAACTACTACCTCCCACACGTTACATAACCATTCACTCTGTAATACTACAATAACTATATGCTACACGCTACACAACGATTCACACTCTATACTACCACTCTCACCATATACTACCTCCCACACGTTACACAACCATTCAAACTTTATACTACTACTCTCACTTAAAAAAGTGTGTCGCTTAAAAGTCGACAGGGTCGACTTCATTGCATCGGGTTTTGTCCCATATGGCTCGGTGTCTTTCCGCAGCGCGGAAAGCGTCGCACAAAGCACGAACACCGTAGCTCTAGCGACGACCCACAGGAGTCTTCAAAATATTTTACTCGTGAACCGAAGGACGCGGCCCGTAATCGAACCCAAGACCATCGGAGCCCGAGTCAAACGGCTTGACCACTTCACCACGAAGACTCCCACTACTACTCTCACTATATACTACCCCCCTCCCCCCCCCCCCTCCACACGTTAAAAATCCATTCGGAGGGCTGAGTGGTCTCGAGGTATGGTGTCCGCCTCGAGTACTGGAGGTCTTCGGTTCAAGCCCCGATGAGGACTGGGATTTTTTCCCGTGGACTTCTAGTAATACAATTTCCCCTGGTCTTTGGGTAGTGAGATCGGACGCCCGTGTGTATTGTTGCGCACGTAAAAAATCCCTTGGCAGTTGGAAATCGAAAAATAGTAGCCTAACAGGCAAACTTTCCAGTTAAAAACCTACCCAAAGTATTTCAGGATCCTCGTCGGTGCTACGGAGTTCTTGAACTGAGCTGAGATTCTCCAGATTCAGGCTTGAGTTAGGAGTAGAACGGAGCACTAATGGGTTACACCCGTGTGCCGTGATGTTGATCCGTCGACTAAACTAAAGTGAAAAAGAACGCTTGCTCGTAAACTTCCGGTGTGTTGATGGCGAGATAACGGATTCAACTCCTACATCGGCCAGATGTACTAAAATGTTGACTTCTGGACCTGGACTTGGAGACGTAGATTACATGTACCTTACAAGTACCTCGCCATCGCCTCATGGCGAGGGACACTAGTAATAGGGAAAGCTAATCCACACACATAAAACAGTCTAGTACTCTTGGTAGTAATGGCAACTATTAGAAGTTGCAGCATGCGTAAGGACAATGCTTGAGTCCAAATCGAGCTTGTGAAAACAAGAATAAGCATCAGCTTCATTGTTGTCAGCACTTGAAAATAAGTGTCTAGTACAATATCATCAATGACCTTAACGGCTTGGAAAATGTCCTTATCTTAATAAAGTTAGTTTCATATCCTTAACGGCTTGGAAAATGTCCTTATCTTAATAAAGTTAGTCCCATGTCCTTATCGGCTTGGAAAATGTCCTTAT
>OY992876.1:259482571-259567571 GCA_963921405.1 Cepaea hortensis
CAAGAGACAACATTGCAGTTATAACCATATTTCAGGCGAACGAAAGAAGAAGATGCTAGTTAGTTAGTTAGTTAGTTAGTTAGTTAGTTAGTTAGTTAGTTAATTAGTTAGTGAGCTTGTGGTTAGTTAGTTAGTTAGTTAGTTAGTTAGTTAGTTAGTTAGTTAGTTAGTTAGTTAGTTAGTTAGTTAGTTAGTTAGTTAGTTCTCTCTGTCAACTATCATCGTCTGCCTTTAGTACCTTGCAGTGTAGAACAGGGGTGTCTTGAGCCTGAGGAATTAATGCCGCCTGTTAGGGTTCTCGTTTTGCCCCCGACAGAAAAAGAATCCACACCTTATCGAGGGTTCGAATCCGGGTTTCTCGAAAGACCACCCGGCCGTTCTAGTCACTCGGCCAGCCGCTACTTGACGCCACACGCTTCTGAAAGCAACGCAAAGCGGTAAGCTTCCAGATCGCCATCGTTTGATTTCGAATCATTGATTTGGTATCTTAGGAAATTATGAACCTTCGAGCCACAGATCTTCTTTACTTTCCTTTCTTAATATGTTGGTTTAAACCTAGATAGCCCACAACAGACAATGGTTATGCTACCACATTACATCCAATCTAGGTTGTAAGGTGAAATTATGTTGCAATTAATTCATGTGTCAATCACAAAACAATATAATCTTCGAAATAAGCAGTCATGGCATAATTAAAAGGGAAATTCTAGTCACGTACTGGACCGTGAAAAGTGACTCTGTTGTGAGCACTTTTTGATAGTTGCCGGTATTTGAGTGGCAAGCAAAGCGTCTCCTTGATCGACATTCGGAGTGTGGCCGTGGTCGAGGCTGGACCTGGTCAGACTCGTGGTGATGGCTTTAGTCACAGGCCATAATGTGTATAGATTTTAGTTACCTTTTTTTATATGCTTGTATACAAGTGGTTATAAGTGATCGTATGATGCGATGAATTGTGTAAATGTACAGATATGTTGAAACGATGTGAAACTTTATGGCGACAATAGATAAGAGGAAATAGAGTGAAGTCTTAGTCTGAGATCCTTACTATGACAGTGGAGAAAGTGAACGTGAGCATTAAGAGGAACTTGCTAAGACACTCAGTCATTCTGTGGTACAATCCTGATATAGTCAACGACTTAAGGACACAAGCCTAAATACAAATATCTGTGTCCGGCAAATATGAGCAAGCCGAAGAAATTAACCACGATGACGATTACTTATACAGTAAATAAATAAATGTTTTGCATATCCTTTACAGGACATCGCTGTCAACATCAGCATCTTTCAGCTGTATGTTGATTTCTTGGCAAGATTACGCTCAGTAGTTTGCCATTGCTTTCTGAGCGGCCGGCTCATTATCCCGCAAGTCACGAGCGCGGGTCGAACCGCTTCCAGTTCTCGCCTCGCTGCGAGACCCTGCATGGATAAACGGGATTACGGAGAAAGTGGTCAGTAACCCCTAGTATAGCCGTGTGGAGAGAGGATTGAAGTAACCAAACGGACTCCACAAGTGCACCTCTAGACACTCACTATATATCGCGCTGTGGCACATACATATAGCGCGAGGCACATTGTAAGTAAAGGAAATTAAGACGAATGTCTATTGCTCTTCAAAAACTAAAACAGCTGATTAAATTGTGACGTGGGACAGATAGAACTACAAAAAAATAGATTTCATAAGAGCATGCATTTTTCCCTTTGCAACATACGCCTGTGATACCTGGACACTTACAGACTAGCTGAATAGCGCATAAATGCTTTTGAATATAAATGTTATAGACGGGTCTTAAGAATATCTTGGATACAGAAAGGAACATATGCATTCATACTTCAAGAGCTGAATATTGAAGAAGGTTGGCTATTACAGACGATGAAACAAAGAAACGTGAAATATATTACTAATACTACTACCACCATTAGTAGTACCACCATCGCTACTACTACTGCTGTCACCACCAGTACAACCACAACCACTACTTATACTACGACTACTACTGCTACCACCACTGATACTGCTACTAATACTACAACTACCGCGACCACCACTACAACAACTACTATTTTTACTACTACCACTACCACTAGTACCACCAATAATGCTACTGCAACCACATCCACCATCACAACCATCTCAACTAACAATACCAACACTACTACTACTACTACTACTACTACTACTACTACTACTACTACTACTACTACTACTACTACTACTACTATTACAACAACAACTACTACTACTACTACTATTACTACTACTACTAGTACTACTACTTCTACTACTACTACTACTACTACTACTACAACTACTACTACTACTACTACTACTACTACTACCACCACCACTACTGCTACAATTACAACAACAACTACTACTACTACTACTATTACTACTACTACTACTACTACTACTACTACTACTACTACTACTACTACTACTACTACTACTACTATAAATATAGACAAGCAATACCTACAAGTTGGATCACAAAGTGATATTATCTTCAATAACAAACACAGCACGACTCCACACCGCAAACATAACTTACATTTCTACGAACTAACTTTTATATCAAATTTAGCAAAGCCATATAATTTTACTCTCCCTAATAATATGTCTTGCTATAATAAAATGCTAAGTACTAGCACAAAAGTACTGTGTAGTTATGCTGGTAGTTCAATATACTAAACACGAGTTTTGCCTTGTGGGCGTTCTACCTTTGAGTTATTTACATAATTAACTCTCTTTTGTTTCTCCATTTGATATTGTTTCCTACGATGAGTCCCACAGGACTAAACCATAATGATAATTAATATACAAAGTAAAAATAAATACTTATTTAAATGAAACGTTTGTAGCGACTTTGAAATGTTTTTGCGGGGCTTTTAGTATGCTCTGTATCTGGAAGATTAATTAACAAGTTTTTGGAAACATCTGTTGACTATGAAAATTCAGAGAGCGTATGTAGACCAGACGATAGCCTTCAGGCTAATAAAATATCTATCTATCTATCTATCTATCTATCTATCTATCTATCTATCTATCTATCTATCTATCTATCTATCTATCTATCTATCTATCTATCTATCTATCTATCTATCTGTCTGTCTGTCTGTCTGTCTGTTTATATCTCTGTCTGTCTGTCTGTCTGCCTATCTGTATGTCTGCCTGTCTGTTTGTCTGGTTGCCTGCCTATCTGCTTTCTGTCCGTCTGTCGGTCTGTCTGTCTGTCGGTCGGTCGGTCGGTCGATTGGTCGATCGATCGGTCGGTCGGTCGGTCGGTCGGCCTGCCTGCCTGCTGTCTGTATGTCTGTCTGTCTGTCTGCCTGCCTGGCTGCTGTCTGTCTGTCTAACTGCCTGATTGCCTGCCTGCCTGCCTGCCTGCCTGCCTGTCTGTCTGTCTGTTTGTCCATCCATTCATTCACCCATCCATACATCCATACATTCGTCCGTTCATCCATCCACCCATCCGTTCATCCATCCATCTATCCATCCATTTATCAATCCATCCATTCAACTACCCACCCATCAATCCATTTATCCATCCATCCATCCTTCCTTCCTTCTGTCTGTCCATCTATCCACCTATCTATCTATCCACCCATCCATCCATCTATCAATCCGTTTAGCTATTCATTCTTCTTTCCATACATCCGACCATTGACCCATCCAGCCATCAATCCATCCATCCATACATCCATTGATCCATCCATCCACACACACATACATCCGTCTATCGGTACATTCGTACACCCGACCATCCGTCCATCCGTATCTCTGTACTTAGTTGTAGTAACTATCATTATCATTAGGGAGTCTCTGTGGCGAAGTGGTCAAGCCGTTTGACTCGTGAGCCGAAGGTTGTGGGTTCGATTCCGGGCCGCGTCCTTCGATTTACGAGTTAAATGTTTCGGAGACTCCCATGAGTCGTCGCTAAAAGCTACGGAGTTCGTGCTTTGTGCGACGCTTTCCGTGCTGCGGAAAGAGACCGAGCCATATGGGATAAAAACCCGGTGCAATGAAGTCGACCTTGTCGACTTTTAAGCGACTTTTTTTTTTAAAATTATCATTATGTTGCATGCCAATAAGCGTGGGCGGTCAAGTTTCGCCATTATACACGATCACTAGAGTCGTGGAGCAGCTCTGTGTTCTTGTCTCGACCATGCCACATGGCCAAGCCATCCAGATATTTACATCACTGCCTTCCACTTGTTCTTCTCCCCTCAATTTTGCCAGTTGTCACCAAGTTCTCTAGTTTATTTCTTCTCATAACGTTCCCAAAACATTGTGATTGTCTACATCTAATTTCTCTAGTCTGTTTACGGTTTTTATGTATTTCATGTAGGACTTTCTCATTGGTTTTTATGTCTGTTCATGGTATTCTTTGCAATTTCCTCAAAAACAACATTGCCACTGCCATTGGAGATATGAAACTCGAAACATCACTTTGTTGTACTGTGACTTAGCATATCTTCATCTTCTTCTCTCCCTACATTTACCTCAGTGAAGTGTTGGGGGAGAGGTTAAGATCTATTATGTGCTCTTTCCACTGCTCTTGGTAGGTTTGTGTTTATGTCTATAAGATTGTTCTTGATACCATCACTCCATCTTTACATGGTCTTCCCCTTGCTCTGTATCCATTATATTTCTTCCGTGTGGCTCTTTGTGGCAGATGGTACCAGGGCGTTCTTATGAGATGGCCAAATCATTAAATTTGTTGTTCTTTAATGAAGTGCATGACTGGTTTCAGACCTAGTTGTCTTCTAATTTCATCATTTTCAATTCTATCTCTCGCGGTTACTCCCGCAGCTCCTCTAATGCATCTCATCTCTGTTGTTATGATTTTACGCTTATTAGTGACTTGGTATATGTGAATACAATAATTTCACTGTATACGATCGTACTTTCTTACTCTTCTACAAAGGTTTAAATCAACAGATAAACTTTTTTGAATAACAAAGACGTAATAGATTGCACGATTTATTGCCTGACATATTTCGTAGCATCTCGTCAGGTATATAATGCAGACACCACACACCATCAAGTAAAATGACTAGATAAATTCTTCAAGCTGAAATATACATGTTCGCACAGTCGTTTCACTTTTCTACCACGGTAATTTTAAACTGACTATCATGTCTTTCTGTTTGCACAAAATTGACCCATGAAGATTAATCACGATGGCGTCTGCAAACTTTAACAAGCGACTATTGTGTGTGTTAAGCAACACGACGAAAAGTGTCATCAACCTGCAGATCTCCGGGATTTCCCACCGTACAGTCAACTTAGAAGGGAAAATTAGCCTTGGGCGGTGGCACTGCTTACCAACTGCAGGGAACGAACGAACAAACGAACTTTATTTTCAAACGGTCGCAAATTGGGCACGCAGGCCCGTTTTACATCCGGCCCTTCCAATCACTTATTTTTCGTTCATCAATTGTGTATGTACATTCACATAGGTAGCAAACATTTTCGGATGAATGTTGTAAACATAAACAATGCATATTACCATGTTATGAGAGAGGCAGGCAGGCAGACACACGTACACATGCACATTCATAATCACTTACATATATATCTGCATACATACTTACCTCATTTACACTAACTCTCACAGTTATGCACCCACTCAATAACACACAAATACAGACCCCCTCCTATACACATATACTCACCCACAATCACAAACTCACTAACACCATTTTACTTATACTTACATACTCTCTCTCTCTTTCTCTCTCACTCTTTCTCTCTCTCTCTCTCTCTCTCTCTCTCTCTCTCTCTCTCACACACACACACAAACACACACGCGCCCATGTATCCTTATTCGTATATACAGCAAGGCACACACACACACACATACACTCCTTCCCATACACACATAATCGACACATACACGTTTTCACAAACGCAAATACACAAATATTCACGCACTCGCACATCCACACAGTCACACACCCAGACACACACACACACACACACTTCCTTATATGCACACCCGTTTACCCACTCACAATCACAAACACAGGAGAGGCACCAAACCACTGTAGCATACATCACGACAACTCGAGTGTTGGTGTAAACATGGAAGAACGAACGCAAGAAGAAGAGGAAGAACAGACAAGCAGCTTAGAAACACATGTTATTGTACAGGGTGTTTATGACATCTCACTACACTTTGTATGTAGAACAAGTTTGAAAAAATGAAGTGCATGACGTCATAAAAATATGTGCTACGAAATTCATTAAATTAGTTACAATAGTCACTGATATGTTCTAACACTGTTTTGGGGAAGCTGGAAAATACCAATGAAGTATTCATTATAACAGGTGATGCAAATGCCCACAAAGAGCTTCAAAACATGATTGTACACGTCTCTTCATATTGTCACATACCTTCTGAAACGTGTCTGTTGTTATTTCTTGAATGGTATATCTGATTGCTTCTTGTAGGTCCTCAATTGTGTGTACATTATATCTGTAAACATTTCCTGTCAAGAAACCCCAAAGAATTACGCCAACAGACGACTGTGATATATTTATCATCACCCATTACAGTATTTCCTGGAAAAATTATCACAAATGTACAATTTGGATCACCATATCGAGAGTTATGTAGTCAGCGATAACAAATGTCAACATATTTGGAATGTGTGCAGTGTCTTAATCGAACTCAACGATTGGGTGTTCAGCTTGAGGTACCGGCGACCAGGCCAACTCGAGTCCCAGCCTAATTCCAGCTGAAACCCGGCGAAACAATAGCATTTCACTTGCAATATAGTCGTCAACGAAGCAAGTCACTTTCCAATTCCAATTCCAATTCCATTTTCAAAACAAATATTCCAAATTCGGCCTCGTTCAACCTGCGTCTTTCAGCTGTGGTTATTGTTGAGGTCCGTGGTTTTTGTGGGTTCATTCACCCTAATTCTTGTCTTGTGCGCTCTTACGAGTTAGTCCTGATCCGGACTGGTTCGTCTCATCTTGTGATATCTTTTGTTAGTGAAGGCTCCTGGCTCGTCTGGCTTGACTGGTTGCAGTCCTTATAAGGACTTTCTGTTTGGTGTTTTGCCTCCTGTTTGTGTCTTTTCTGTATGAGCTTTTCGATGTTTTCATTTTCCCCTTTGCGCCTTTTTTCTTCTTCGAGTTTGAGCTTCTGTTGCCATTCGATTTTTTTCCTCTGCGGTCATCCACGGGAGCATCTCTCCGTCTTCTATATAGTACGTGTAGCCGGGTCCATCCTCAAAGTCAGTAATTCTATCTGGGTATTCTACAGGTCTCATGAGTTTCTTGGGTTTCTTCTTTTCTCTTTCAATCCAGCACCTCTTCAATTCCTGGTGCCTTAGTTTCTCAGTCCTTGTCGACTCTCGTAGCTCCTCCAAGGTAGGCCACCGGGGCCTCTCCGTGTCGTTATCAGGGTGCTCATTTCGGTTTTCTTCGGATGTCTGGCGGGATATTGTCGTGGCTGGGCTGCTGGCTTTATCTTGCAGTTCCGGCTCGGTCTCTTGTTGGATTTCATCTTGCGGTTTCTCTGTGTTCATTTCCGCTTCTTCTGCTGGTTTGGTTTGGGTTGGCTCCCTTTCAGGTGTTAGCATTTCTCTTACCGCTTTGATGTCTCGTAGAATCTCTTCATTTATCTTTGTCATCTGCCTCATGTTCTCCACCTCTTGTTTGATGTCCCGCTGGATCTCCTTTATTTCAGCAAGAAGTTTCCCATTGTCGCTGGTTGGTGCCGATGTTTGCAGTAGCTTGATTTGCTTCTTTAACTCATCAATCTGGCTTTGCAGTTGCTCTTTCTCGGCTTGTGAGATGCAGGTTGTTGTCTCGTACCTCCGCATTGCGTCCTTATATGGTGTCTTTGTGGTGATGGCGATCTTTAAGACGTCTCTGTGTCTTTGGAGGTATAGACAGCCTAAGTATCTTGCTCCATGCTTGCCCAGGCAGTTGGCGCACTTTCTTTTGTTGTTGGGTGCTCGGACGTCCGTGTCCAGCTTGGCCAGCGGACACTCCTTGAAGGCGTGGTGATCGGTGCAGTACCGACAGATTTACGTCTTACTGCGGCATGTTGCTCTGCTGTGGCCGGCCCTCTGGCATCTTGAACATTGATTGACTCTTGGGATGAATCTCTCTGGCTGTTGTATTTTCTTGCTGATTGATACTGTGGTCGGCATTTCGCTGCCCTCCGACGTCACCACTGCAAAGGTTGTAGGTATCTTGGAGTAGGTGAGGAGCCGCTCCGCCTTCAAGAATCGGATGTGAAGATTCACTTCTCGTAGCTGCTTCGGGATTTCTTAGTCTGTCAGGTCCACTTGAATCCGCTTGACAACCCATCGGACTGTTTTTGAGTCGGTGTTCCCGGCTCTGGTGTCTTTCTCCTCTTTCTTCTCTGCTGTCTTGGCTCTTGTCTGTGGTGGGCTGTCGAACTTCTCCCTCGTGGTAGCTTCAGTAATAGCTGTAATTTCAGGTTTTTTGCTGCAGCTAGCAGGCATGTTCTCCACGTTCATCTTCTTCACGGTTTTGTCGGCTCCCACGTTGCACATCTTGGATACCGCGTGTTTCTTGTTGTTGGACATGCCACGTGACAGTATCCCCGTATCAGGCTTCTTGACTTGTTAAGGCGACTTGTCTTGTTAGCGCTCGCAGTTGCGAATGACACGATGACCGCGAGTCACTTTCTAATTTAGTGTTAGTTTTATAGCCCACTGTGCTCTCTGTACCAGAGGTAAGACCATAATTTCATTAGACATGTTATGACCATACCTCATTGTGATATATTTTTTCGCAAGCCGGAAACTACGCTTTGAATATTCTCCGCAATATCCATTCAACAGTACCTCGCAATAGCGTTGGTTTGTTCCACATTTCTACAATCCAAGATTTACAACAACTCATTTACGACATACGAACCAACAGCAACAATGTGATTGGCTGTGACGTCACTACCGGAGCAGAACTAAAATAAATAGGCCTGCCGGCAATGAAACTGTCTGTTTTGTTTACCAGCCCTACTCGTTGCCACCAGAAGAAAGGCCGACTGTGAATGCTGAGAAGGTAACTTCGAAAATCTATGTGAACACGTTAGAAAAAATAAGTCTAGAGAGAATAGAAGGACCAATAAAACAAGCAGCCAGTTTATTTGGAAACTCAACCAAATCGAGGACCTGAAATCTTGGTGTGGACAGGAGTTGTAAAACCATTCGATTAAAATGAGGTAAACACCAGAATATAATTTATTTTAATTTAAGTTAGTCTGTGAGCCTTTTCAAGGAGTTGGTAAGTCAATGTATTGTAATCCATGTGGTTAGTTCTTAAGGAATTAATTTAGTAGAAACTAAATATTATATTCCGTTATCATAGTTTATAGATAAACTGTACATTAGGATACCACAGTGAGTTTTATTTTTTCCAAGTGAAACAACTTATTTAATGTATAAACATTAGACCTAGTTGTACATTATATTTCTTGAGTAGTTAACTCAATCAGCAGTGTTTTAGAGTTGATGAGTAACTTAAGATTTAGGAAACTAAGAATGCTTAGTTCAGTAAGAAGAAACTATTTTACATGTACCAACACTGGTAGGACAAATTAGTGTAGATTTTTGTTACATGAGCACATGAGGAGACAAGTAGTGTTTTTTTTTAAAATTCCATGAACACATGAGAACCAAATAGATTTCTAGAGGTATCATAATTTGTGTAAGGGGTTAAATCAACCATATGGTGAGGCAAATGTATTTTCATTGTTGTTAAACATGTGGATTTATCATTTGTGAGGCACATAATAATATTGCTTCATCAACTGCCATGCAACAATGGTTATGATTCATGATAAATGAATGTGGATTGGGTATATCACATAATTATATGTATTTGATGAGAGCATGTGGGGATCCATGTGTAATTGCATTATTGCTAAACATGAGGAATCATCCTTTCTGAATCTAAGTATGCCTAATGATCACATAAGTCTATGTAATTGAAGAGAGCATGTGTGTGGTAAGTCATGTGTGATTTCATTATTTTTAAACAGATGTGAGTGTAGCATTTGTGAATCACACCAACAGTGGACTTTGGCAAAAGCCCGTATTGATTCTCCTTTTCTTTCCGGTGCCTTTACTTGTGCAATACTTAACAACCCGTGTACAGATTTAATTTTGGGGTGCTTACCTCAACTGAAACAATGTACTAGTGAAGAAATAGTTGCATGGGATAAATTAAATGCAGCTAATGCAACAACAAGAGCAGACAGTGTGAAACATCATGACACATTACAAGATGAGACACTACTGATGCTTTTTCCAACCAGCACAGATGACAAAAACACACAAAAACTTATACACCAGCAGAAATCTGATTTTAATGTGTCTCCATACTTAAAATTGTCAAAAGGCAAAGCCAAAGTGACCAAGAATGCATCATTGTTTTTTAAACGTAGTAAGGGCATTTCAACTAGATGTTATACTAACGGTAACCAGGAACAGGTGTTACCTGAACAACACCGGTTAACTGTACTAAAGAATGCACATAAAACACCGGTTGCTGGTCATCTTCCATACAACAATGCCAGCCCACGTGTTTTCAATAATATAAGATTATTTTTTCATAATGTATTTTCTTGTAATGTCTGTCAACAATTAGTACATAAGTTTAAGGGTAGACATCCTACAGCTGAAGTACAACCCTCTACACTGGCACCCAAGCCATTTGATAGAGGAAGGGTCAGTTCTCCCACAAGCACACAAACAAAGGTGCGAAAACAAGTAATCTGGAACTTGATCAAGACAGATTTAGGCTACTTCCATACAAACGAAATGGCAAGGACCATTCAAAGTGGCACATAACCATGGTACATGTTGACTATGAAATATCGATAAACAGACACTTAGAGATATTCCATGTCAACATGCGGAAACTTTACTTTTCACAACAAGACACATAAGTAGAGACAGACGAACATAGTGCATCCACACCTAGTAATCAGACGACAGACATACACAACGCAACTACACTAGTTAGCGAGACTGGCAAATCCGACAATGTACATACATTTATTGAACTTATAGAATACGCATAAATATATCAGAAAACTGATGACTGGACAACACACTGACTGAAACTAAGACATGTCTTTCATAGGTTGCGACTCTTCGGTCTCACTGTCAAACCGAGCAAAGCCGAATTAGGCCTAAAAGAAATTCATTTTTGGGTCATGTCATTTCTCAAGATCAACTAAACACTGACCAGAAAATTAGTACTAAAATTATGAATCTGACCATGTCTACTAGAAAAAAGAAGGTCAGAAGCCTTTTGGGATTAGTAAATTACTCAGAAATTATAATTCTATATTCCAATGTTTTAAAAGCATCTGTAAAAATGAAATGTCAAAGATGCATTATTAATTTCTGCACTGTCAAAAATGAAAATCCTTTTTTGTAATATTCCAATCCTCCGCTTGCCTAATCCTAGGCTCGTTTATTATTCTAGGACAGATGCCATCAGTACTAGGCCAAAGTTTTGAGAGCATCTTCCACCCGATTTGCTACGTGAGCCGTAAGATCACACCTGTTGAGTCCAGAGATTCCATATCACAGTGGCAACCCTAGGGGTCATCTATGCGGTGAGAAAGCTCCATCGTTTCCTGGCGGGTGTGCACTTCATTATCCAGACCGACAATTCTCCCATCACGGTCATCCAGAGTGGTGTGCATCGAAATGACCGGATATACAGGTGGTCTCTTATTTTGGAAAACTATACATTTAGTATAGAACATATCAAGGGTAAGGATAATATTCTGGCTGATACCCTTAGCAGACCATCTGGGGTAGAAATACCTGAAATCCAACAGTTAAATGTAGAGTGATAGTTAGTACATGAATATTTGATAATATAAGATGTAAAATAGCTTACATACATATCCACATTATTGGCGTAATCATGTACCAAAACACTGAACTATCATATGTCCGTAGACATCAGATTAAGAACTGTGCTGCTATACTTAGATACCACCGTGTGAACGAGGACAGCTCATTTCCAACTAAGCTCCATTCCGGTGTATCATGTGTGTTAAACGCAGAAAACAGTGTCAGAACAGTGCTTAATTTCAGACACAAAAAGGCTGAACTACGACACCAGTTAACTCTACACGTGCACTACCGAGAGAACATTAAGATGACTATGTGATGTATTTCAGATACCCAGGCAAAGTGTGTAGATATATTATGCCTATACAACAAATGTACAAACGTTAAGGCAACTACTAACCTGTGGAAACTGAAGACCATGTATATAAACTTATTGTGATATGTAAAAATTATTTTAAGATAACGATCAGGTAGATGTAGGTTAGGGAAAGATAATAGTTCTCATTTAGTTTAATAGAATAGTTAATACAGTATTTAAAATTTACTTAGCTTAAATATTAAAATATTAGTTTAGACATAGAAATACTTAAAATTAAATTTATGTTAGGAATAGTACCATTTAGAGGGTTACACTTCATTTAGCTATAGCTTAGTTTAGCTTACCCCATCTTAATAAAACCATACCATCCAACTAACATTACCATGTATTAGTATCATCCAGTCACACCATAATAGAATAAAAACATTATATAAGTGAACATACATCTTTTACAACATTTAGATTAACAACATCACTCATGTAATTTCTTTCAGCTATTAAAAACATTATTTAGCTTAGTATTGAGAAAAATAGATAATTGCTATTCATATCATCCATTTAATTAAGGTACATAACTCACATCACATCTATGACATTTAGTTAGTTATATTACATCCCTTAGATTAGATAAAGATAAGAATTAATATAACCATATCATATAATTAACATAACAAAGTTAATAAAGTAGTTAACACATAGTTATAGAATTAGTATTAGTAGGGTAGAATATAGAATTTTTATTTTAGTGTAATATAGTATGATAAGATCAAGGGAACAAACCATCAACCCTTGCTCATCCATGTAAATATATTGTATATACATGACTCGTGCAACGACTTTCGCACAGTCATTGGGCTCACTTATCTCAAACTGAGCCAAACCTGTACAGTCTCACTCCAAGGTTTTTAAATAAGTAGAAGAATAAGTATGGAGGGATGAGTGATGGGTGATAGAAGTAAGGGTGAAAGGAGTATGACAGAAGGGTGAAAGTGAGAATGAATGAAAGATAGACGGGAGAGAATGCAAGCAGTCAGCAAATTCTTCTGCTGCCTGCCACGACTTTTAATATTTGTCTGTGTTAATGTTGGTTTTCGTTAGTGAAATTGTGTTAGTGTGAATGTGTTGGCTGTAATATAGTTTAGAACTTAGATTACAGTATTTTGGGTTTCATAACAATGGAGTGTAGTCACGAATTAGTGCTATACACCTGTTTGTGGCCACATCTAACCAAGTTATGACACTCAAAAAACTAACATACATACACATAGAATTTATAAATAGAGGATAGAAATTAGATTAGTAGATTTATTACATCCAAACACGCAAACAACCAGAAAAACAAACATATAAATTGCATACACTATTTGTAGATCAAAGGCAGATAACTTCGGGTCAGGGGACATAATAGACAACGAAAAACTAAATTAACAGTGAAAAAAAAAAGCTTTACGCATTGGAGCGAAGTAGGTAAAGCCTGTCGCACACACTCTTATATAATGGTTGTTGAATATTATATGGGGGACATGAAGCAATTCATGTGTTGACCCTAAGAAAGTCAACTTTGTATGGGTAGTAAGTTAATTTACTATTTGAGGGCAGGTCTTATATGACAACGGTCCGGTTCAGACATACCTCTAATAAATATAATATAGCATGTGAGAAGAGGGCTCACGCCAACCAGTCAAGTTTGTGGCGATTGCCAGTAGCCAAGTAAGGCTTTGCTACATTGTGACTATAGTTATTAATAGTCTATTGGAATGCCCAAAGCCAGGTTATCTAGAGTCTTTGACAAAATTAGAGACACTAATTTTTTGTTTAGAAACCGCCTTGCGTCACAACCAATAAGTGAAAGTTGATGACGCAACACAAGAGGGGCGGGTGTGTGTCAAAGACTCGACCGCATCCCCTCCGCCAGGGAGAGCGGTCAATCCTGGAGGGACCAAGAGGAGATACGGTGCCCGAGGCAAGAGCAGGGGAGATGAGGGAATAAGAGAAGGTTAGCCACTCCCTCATGAGGCACGCAGGCGGTGTTCAGAGAGTTAGCACTCTAATCACGATAGTACCACACCTCGTGAAGCCATAGCACAGTTGAGTAGACACTCAACAGGCCACGTTTGCCAGCAGCGTGCGATGTGAGGTAACACGCACGAAGGTGAAGGTCACCCCGCGTGGTGTGTAACCACGGGAGAGATGTTAGGCAGACGGGAGACTGGACTTGAGGCGTTCACATCGTTTAGAATAGCGTTAGGAGTTTTGTGTTCACTAATAGATAGAACTAGCATAGGGTTAGCAGTTTGTGTTAGATAATTCTGTGGCTGTATATTGTGTATTGCATTAGCGACTGTTTACCGCTTGTAAGCGAGCCAACGGCAATAAAATGGACCATGCATTTTGCCTCCCACACGACTTGCAAGTTGTCTTGTATGGGTGTGTGAGAAGTACCCGATGATGCCTGTCAGTTGAGTTGTTGACAGGCCAGTATAACTATTTATCATCCAGAAAAATATTATAATTTCTGATGAAGGATGGTGGATTTATGATGAGATGTCATTGTAATGTCATGGTTGTTGAATCTGTGAATTTATCATGAGTAAAGCACATACATATGCTTAATTGTCATCTATACATATATGATTGTGTCTGAGGAATGATTGAGATTTCATGGTGACAATGGTGTTAACATTTAAAGTTATCATTGGGAAATCACATAAGTATAATTACTTATCTTACATGCACATATGAATATCATGTCTGATGAATGAGTGAAATAATCATCCATGCATATATGAATATTATGTCTGATGGGTGAGGAGTATGAGTGAAGAGAAGTTACTTGCAAAGAGAGAGTATGAGCTAACTATCAATCTCATGATAGAAGGCAACTTTGATGTATAATGTCCTGTCTATCACAAGAGAACATGTTCGGCATAACCCAAACACTAATTAATCATTTAGTGCACTCCGACGCATGACAACACTTTGTATTATATACCACTTATGGTACCATCATCTCGGTTTGTGCCCTAAGCACGACACAACCCATATTACATTACGTGTACTACAAGCATCTGGCTTTGTATCTGTAGCAAGACACCACTTTGTATTATAGATCACTCCTGTTAGAACATATGGTCTAGTGTCCTGATGATTGTAATGATAATGAGGATGATGATTGTAATAACAATGATGATGATGATTGTAATGAAGAATATGATTGTAATGATAATGATGATGATGATGATTGTAATGAAGAATATGACTGTAATGATAATGATTATGATGATAATGATATAATGATAATGATGAGAATAATGATAATGATTGTTATAACAATGATAATGATGAAAATGATGACTATTATTATTATTGTGGTGGTGGTGGTGGTGGTGGTGGTGGTGGTGGTGGTGGTGGTGGTGGTGGTGGTGGTGGTGGTGGTGGTGGTGGTGGTGGTGGTGATGATGATGGTGGTGATGGTGGTGATGGTGGTGATGGTGATGATGGTGATGGTGATGGTGATGGTGATGGTGATGATGATGATTATGATGATGATGATGATGATGATGATGATGATGATGATGATGATGATGATGATGATGATGATGATGATGATGATGATGATGATGATGATGATGATGATGATGATGATGATGATGATGATGATGATGATGATGATGATGATGATGATGATGATGATGATGATGATGATGATAATGATGATAATGATGATGGTGAGGGTGATGGTGAGGGTGATGCAAGAGGAGATGACTGATCTGGTAGCTAGCCTTTTGCCATTTGTCAGTGGTACTTACCTAATGCTGTTTGTAACTATGGAAAGGAGATCTATAAATTGTTTACATGAGGCCATTATTTCAGGGATTCCGTCCATGTTGTGACAGCGGTACTATCAAGATGTTTGGATATTTAGGAGGTGAATAACCCCTCAGGAAGCTCCAGTGTCAGTCCAGAAGAGATGTACCTATTGAGTAGATACCTCACTCACTTTTGGAGTGAGACAAAACTCTACAGTAGGCGACAAGTGCTAGGAAACTAGAAACACCTTTCTTTCTTCTTCCCTTTTGTTTCCTTTATTTTTATTATGATACACTGTTATCAGAATATATATTTTATTATGATACACTGTTATCAAAGTTTGGGTTTATTACTAATGTATATCGACCCTGTTTTTTTCTTCACTATATAGCGCTGGAGAGATGCGGGTGGAGTATTGGAACTGGAGTTATAGTCACCATGCTTGGTATTGGAGGGAAACTGGGATATCAGCTCACCCCTAATATTCTACAGAGAGTGCTGGTTACTGCCACAAACCCTGAACCTGTATGTCAATGCCTGGATAATTAATGGACTTTGACTATGCTGAAGTGGATTCCCTACCTCTGGAAACTTACAGACGGTGTTAATCTTTTCAATGTCTGCAAAGACATGAGGCATGCATATGGGGACGTCTATTTTGGTTGTAAAATTTGTGTGCATTGTCTGAATATGATAATTTCTTTCATGTATATGTCGCCATGATTCAGCCAACAGGGTTTGTCCAGGAACCAAATGTTTTCACAATACAGTGTTTGTTGTTTTGGTTTAACCAAGCCTTGAAGTTAGTTCATTGTAAACATGTTGTTCCAAAGTTGATGTTTATAGTCCAGTTATGGTTGCAATTTGCGTCTAACAATGGTTGTCCCCCAGCTGTTATGTAATACTGTGGATGTGCATGGCAGTGGATACTTGTCATTGTTTATATATCTATATGTGGGAGATTAAATGTGGGGCGGGGCACTTACACATAGACACACCTTCTGGGTAGAGTGATTAGTTACGCGGGTGTCTGTGGTAGAACTTCCCGGATCTTCCAGCCTTCTATGGGAAACATTTCTTCTATATTAGTGTTGAACTTGCACCATTTTCTGCCTTGTTCAATGCTTGGGGGTTTCTCGAGCCAGTGAATTATTTCCTATAGAGTGCGGGTTTGGGATTAAGGTCCCATTCATACTGAATACCCCTAGCGAACTTGTCCTTATTCTAAGTTATTATCTTTACCACCCCACAATGAGCTATAATCTCATATGAGCCGGCTCCCTGGCCGAGGAGTTTGCAGCTTTCTCCGTTAACCCCGAATACTCTCGTGGTTGACGTGAGCGCACGAGAATTAGAAGTGGTTCGAGTCGCACCAGTGACTTACGAGAGTATGGAGCCGGTCGCTCAGAAAGTCGTGGCGTACTGATGAGCGTAATCTAGCCTAGGAATCAACATACAGCTGAAAGATGCTAGTGTTGACCGCAATATCCTGAAACAGGATGGAAACGCGGGAAAAAACAATCTCATATGGGAAGAAAGATACACGCACCATATATCCATACGTCTTGCTGGACGTGCACTCCACGCCAGCATCGAGCAATTGATGTTAATGACTTGGCGAATAGTTTATGTTCAGTGAATTGCTAACAGCGTTCTTTAAGATTGCCATAATGCAAATTGTTCCTGAAGTTTGTGCACTTATTATGCTTGCAACATTGGATTCGAATAGCATTCTCAACCCTCTGCTCCTAAGAGTCTGGTTGGGAACGGACAAATTGTTCTTGTGTTCGAATCTTTGCTGATATTGGATGAATATCCATTGGACGGCTTCTACATTATTTCATGAAATAATTATATGTTTTCTCATTTGTGTTTGTTTCACCTGGTAATGTTGTTTATTAATTACTAGCTGACCCTGCCCGGCTTCGCCCAGTCCCTGGTGGGAAGCATCTCATTTAATTCATATAAGTAGTCATATAAGTTCCCGTTCCCGTTACCGACTATCTGTCTGTCTGTCTGTCTGTCTGTCTGTCTGACCCGGCCCGACATCGCCCAGCTCCTGGTGTGAAGCATCTCATTTAATTTATATAAGTAGTCATATAAGTTCCTGTTCCCGACTGTCTATCTGTCTGTCTGTCTGTCTATCTGTCTGCCTGACCCTGTCCGGCTTCATTAAATTCATACAACCAAAAAAAATGTAACTTAAAAGAACGTTCTACCACACACCATCCATTATTTTTAATGAAAACTCTTTCTAATCACCTGCATGACTACAGTAACTTCTTAAGCAAAAAAAGATGAGTTACAATGTTATGCATTGTGCATCATTTTTATGAAAACTTTGAAAATGCCTTACAGATTGTATCATTATTTATTATAACTCATATGCCGGTACATAACTATGGACAAAGAGTTTATAAATCTTTGAAAACGATGCCACAATATGACTATAAGTTATACAGAAAAGTTATGCCCCTTGAAATAACTTTTACAGAGTTAGGTCCCCTGAGATATATGAAATTATGATGAAAAATGAAAAATGAAATAATACTGAGTAAGCAGGCGATTTCACACTAACAAAATATCACAGTTGACAGCTCTGGAATGAAAGGAAGGCGTGTAGAAAATTTCATCTCAATCGGATGGGCCGTTCGCGAACAAATAAAGGCCATACATACATACAGACAGAGATACGCACATCCTAATTTATATATAAGATTACCCGATTGCTGCCGGAGAAACGTTCGAATTGATACTAGTAGGAAAAGGTAAAATAGGTTATGAGTGTTGGATGATGAGAAAGGCACTTGTGTACCGACGTACAACACGAAAGGACCAGTCTTGCCATTGTGGATATGAAATGATGGGATCCTACTATGACGTTTTATCTTATCATTTCGTATTGTTTTATCATGACGTTTTGTCTTATCATTTCGTATGGTCTTATCATGACATTTTGTCTTATCATTTCGTATGGTCTTATCATGACATTTTGTCTTTTCATTTCGTGTTGTCTTATCATGATATTTTGTCTTACCATTATGTCTTCTCTCATCATGTTGGCATTGTCTTATCGGACGTTTATCTCATCACGCCGTTTCAGTATCAATCCCGAATAGGCGTTGATCCCTATGCAGATACCACTCACACTCCATCAGAGTTGGAGTAAACTCTATCACCAGAGAAGAGGGATTGGTGAATTAGTAACACCCTCCCTTCTCCTCTCCATTCCTTTAGTTTCTTTATGTTTGTTGATATTTTGGTTAAGATGACATTTGATTTTCTTTCACATGTTTATCGATGGATTTTTGCATTTGTATCGTCAGCGATGGATGATGTATATTGACCTTACAGACAGGGCACGTAGTTATACTGAATTGCTAACGGATGGCTATTGAGAGGTTTGGATCTTTTGAACCTGAACTACAGGACGGTCTTCATTCTTTTCATTGTTTGCAATGAAGTCAGTAATTGCTTACTGGATAGTCGGAAGAGGAATGCCTATCCTCTTGAATGACCCCCAGCCTCAACGTCACCAAGCATATTCATGGGTAGCTATGTATCGGTTCCTGTACATAACCGTAAAATCTTTATTGTCTGGAGAGTTCCAGGGATGTGTAGAACTTACCGGTGGCCTTATGAACATGAGACATACTAAATTGCTTTGATGATGGCAGTTGAGATGTTCTGGTCTATGAACACGAACACAGGGATGGTCTACATTGTTGACAATGACCCGAGGATCTGTTATCAGTCAGTTATCAGTTATCAGTTGGGGTGTCTTCATTGCACTCCGGACAGGTCCATAGGTGCTCAGATCCTCCCTCCAGCATATGCATCAGCGTCCGGTGGCTAATAGTGCCAGTTCTGTGTTGGTTGACGAGGCACATCGTTTTCTCGATGTACCTCTCGCGTCTGACCCGAGGATCTACCTTCAAGAAACCGCGAAGAGTGATGCCCTTTATATTGATTGAGCTCCTGGCCTCAAAATCACCAAGCATGTACAGTTAGTTAGTTAGTTAGTCAAGGTTCCAACTTCACGGCAACGGGTCATCCCCATTATGCTCCGTTCCTGTGCCAGTGAATATCACACAAAATGCTTCCCACTGTCCAATGTGAAAAGTGGAATAGGCAGGAGTCTCGGCAATCCAACGGCCCTCGCAGGTACACTGTGCATAATGCCGCCGCCAGAATGCCAACACAAAATTAATCCACGAAAACCACAGTTCATCGTCGATGGACTCTGCAGTCACCAGAAAGACCTTATTGACCCGGGTTTTCTCACATAGCTCGGTCATTTACCGCAGGGCGACCCCCCCCCCTTCCCCTCCCCCGAAAGTGTCGCATAAATCACGAACACCGCAGCTTCAGCGCCGACTCCCGGGAGTCTCCTGAAAAATGCACTCGTGAACCGAAAAGGCAATTCAGTCAATTCAGCTACAGCCGGTAGCCATTGTTCCGAACATGCAGATCACTGTACAGTCCGTACAGGACAGATGTAAAAGCATTCCCCGCGAATTTCACAGCTCACAGTGTCGCCCACGCACTCACTCAGTAGCAGGGCGACGGAACCATGCACTACCAGTCCAACATGAGGAAATGCGATTGCAAACCGTAGCTGCAAGCATAAACACGCCATAGCCCTTAACGGTTCAACGCCTAACCGCCATGTTGACCCACCAAGCACCAATCATGTACAAGAAGTTTAGGTACCAAGTCCTAGTTATATCCACCATGAATCACCAGGGAGAATCCTATCACATTCCTGAACCAAGATTTTCTGCAGTACTGAAGAACTTATATAACCCAGCACATCGGTAGCTGTGAATTGGTGTAGTTTAATTTATGTTGTTTTTTTTTTTTTTTTTCGTTTTTACGGAGACGACGAACAATATTTTACTAACACCAAAGGGCCTGACTATAACATGTTGTTCATTATTCCACAAGACTAATTAATAGGGAAGCCCAAGACTTTTTTTTCTGTTCCTTAAAGATGTTAGTAGCATTACGAGAAGGAGGGATCTGCGAGAGGACCAAGATAAGAACTGAGGGAGCAATGGGTTCTTAGACGCGAAAGACTTACAGGTGGCAGTAAATAGGGTGGCTGAGTGGTGCAGGGACGCAGGGGCCGTTATAAACCCAGACAAGGCATCAGTTGTACTCCCTGGATAACCGGATCGTCAAAGCAGATGTCCCAGGTATTAAGCTGAATGAGTGTCCTCTTAGCCGAGAGAGTAAATTGAAGTACTTGGGTATAACCTTTGACAGGTTTTTGTCTTTTAAGGATCATGTGGAAGCTTTAGTGATGAAGGCCGGTAGGGGACTTGTGCATTAAGGGTTATGGCAGCAACCGGGGTAGATCAGATGATGCTGTACAGGCTCTTTCAGCAGTTATAATTTCTGTCATTGAGTATGGTTTGGGGCTGCTGACAGTATCAAAGTGCCAGCTTGAAAGGTTAGAGCGCATACAAAATGCTGCCATGCGGGTAATCCTGGGGTGCACAAAGGACACACCAATTATATGCATGAGGCATATCCTGGCGCTACCAACAATGGCGGATAGGCATAGGGTCCTTCAGGCCAAATGGTACCTAAGAGTTGCTGCAGATAGGGATCACCCGCTGCAGGCAGCCATGGATATAGTCAAGGGTCGTAGACTAAGACGAGGCAGGTCCTGGATGGCACAGGCAGAACTTTATATACGCCAGATGTGTGATCTAGAAACCATCAATCGTGAAAAAGAGTTGGTTGAAGTTCCGGAAGACATGACGGACTGGCACAATGTAATAATAACACTGGATCATGAGTGCAGGGAATGGGCAGCGGACCGGCACTTAGTTTGAAGTGCAACAGCTGATCCAGAGTAACACACATCAAGGCGACATATTCATCTACACCGATGGGTCAGTGGTAAAACAGATATAGTGGTTGGGGTTTTATTGCAAAGGCTAATGGACGAGTCTTGAAAAAGGACAGTCTGGCATATGAGACTACGACCTCCAGCATGAGAATAGAGGTGGAAGCAGTAACAGCGGCATTCCGTTGGCTGGAGGAGACTACTGCAACACATATTGTATTCATTACGGATTCAAATAGTATGCTTAGTAAGGTGGAGAAAGGAATGTTTCGTGTGGAATGGCTATCGTCGCTTCAGAGGACACAGATTGAGAGAATTGTATGGATATTTTGCCCTGGCCATGCTGGGGTGCGGGGGAATGAACAGGATGATAGGCTAGCAGGTAATGCACCTCTTGGTGGTAGATTGCCTATGGACAAGGGGAGGGGGTGGTCGTGCGCTTGTGGGACCAGGTGGAGAAGGCGGTGGAACAGATTGAGAACCCATATGTGGAAAGAATGAGATTGGGGGGGGGGGGGGAGATCGGCAGGGGTTCTGGAAGAGTCTCAAAACTGAGAGGGAAGAACTGAAGAACTTTTAATCAAACGATTAGTAGCATGACTCTTTACTGGCTGTTGAACGAGGGGACGGAGCACGCATGGGAATGTCTTTAGTGCAGTGATGTCGGTTCTTAACTGAACTCAACTCGACTGGGTTCTTAGTCAAGATTATTTTTTAATGTTGATATATGGAACATTTTGCATTGCATTGTCTAACTATGATTGTTGATTGGTTCACCATGCAGATCTTCGATCCTCCCATACCCCAGAATTTGTCCCAATAGAATGTAGAGTTTGATCAATGACTTGGAGTTTATTTCATTGTGAACATTTGTTCTATATGTTATATAATACAGTTTGTAAATACCAACCTGTTTATAAAATTTGGATATAGATCAGAGTGAGTTTGGATACAAACACACAGACACATTTTCCTTATAGAGTGAGCAGTCTCCTCTGGGGTATGTGTTAAATTTCCAGGATCTCTTCGCCTTCTATGGGAAACTACCTTCATATAATTAGTGTAGGACTTGTACACTTTCTGTCTTGTTCCTCACTTGGGAGTTCGCGAGCTATTTTCAAATTTCCTTGGGAGGGCTGATATGGATGATAACCTATCCCATCCGGGATACCCCTAGTTATATCACCATTATTATCTGTATAACCTCACAATGACAGTCATTTGCTGCATATTGCTTCACGGTGGACTGTGAAGCACATTTTAATGACGTCATGTACTTCATTTTTCAAACTTGTTCTACGTACAAAGTGTAGTGAGACTTTACAAACAAACTGTACTATCAAAGAACGGAAAAGCAAACAATTTAGAAATAAAATTTATTGTACTATCAAAGAAAAGACAAGCAAACAATTTAGAAATACACTTTGGTGTTTGTCCATCAAGAATGATGATGACCATTCATTTCATCCAGTGGGGTTAAAAGTTTGGAGATAGCTGGTAAGGTCTATATTGGTTCGAAATGTTCTTTGACAAGCAAACAATTTAGAAATACACTTTATTGTACTATCAAAGAACAGACAAGCAAACAATTTAGAAATATACTTTACTGTACTAATATATATATATATATATATATATATATATATATATATATATATATATATATATATATATATATATATATATATATATATATATAGATGATAGATAGATAGTTAAGCAGATAAATATACAGTAACGAATATAGTTGTGTTATATTATAATGAACTAAGTAGCTAACAATACAGAACAACATCCTTCTTCTTGAGGTGGTTAATGTCAAGTAAGCAGCGACTTCCTTGACTCTACAATTATTAGCTTATATCTCGTATTTTCATGAAGTTGGTATGGTCTATATTATTATTATTATTCGCTGCGCATCTATTTAATATTTCCACATGAATATGTTTATTTAAATACCAATTCGTGAAGAAAGGATAGGCAGGACCTTGAAGCGGAGGCAAGAAATCTACTTGAGCCACTAGAAGTAATTATTAGTTTACAAGGGTAAAATCGCATGCCGTTCCGGGTGGTGTACTGTGAAATGATAATTCTTCTTCTTATAGACCATGCTGTGTGGTGTTGGTGATCATGTCTGTCCACGGCCTTCTATCTCGTGTACTGGATTGGCTCAATATGGTCCTTAAAAAGATTTCCTCAACTCAATTGACCTATATGTATTGCAGAGAATATTCTTCATCTTGTGAAATTCTGCCTTTGCTTGGGCTATTCTATATTTTAGTTCATTAATACATTTTCTATCCGCTGTTATTAAAGTACCCAAATAGTTAAATGCATTAACTTGTTTCAAATGTGTTCCATGCATTTTGATGTTGCATTTGGGTATACAATTTTTTCTTGTAATAAAATTACTTCTGCGTTTCTGTTCTTTAGACTATGTTTTTTTGCAATTATATGTATCATTTCTTGTAACTGTCGTTCATTTGCAGCGACCAAAAGCACGTCATCACTAGAACGCAGTGGTCATTAACAATTCCTGAAGGCTCTAGTTAGACGCCGAGGGACCCTGGTGTTGGTCTTCAGTAGGATGTCTGTCCACAGTGCAACACGTTTCCCTATCACTTGCTGGTCAAGCTTCGGGGATAGGGAGATTCGGAAGAAATGCTCATCCTTTGCGTCATAGCGAGGCCAGACCCGGGGCTCTTCTCCTGCTGGGCCTAAGGGACTTCCTGTTTTAGCAAACTGGCTGATGGTGGTCAGAAGCAGCTCGGTCAGGTTCTTCTCTGATGGTTGAGGTGGCAGGGCATAGAATCTCTGGAGCTGGGAGATCTCGCCAAGGTCGAATTCGTATGAGATGTCTAATCCGTGCGTGGAGCCTTTCAGTGGACCATCGGGCTGTAAGAGCTGCGAAGAAAATGAAACTACTTGAAATCTCAATGTTTGGGGAACCCACGCATTCACAGGCATCTTGCCCACTTGACAGACGTTTGTTACATTGTGCTTAAACAAAGGCTTAATAACTACAACTCATGGCGATGAAGTTATATCTCTCTATTTCACAAAGCCTGGGATGAATTGTAGAGACCATATGTTGCCCATGCAGCACGATCCCTCTCTCGGCCTGTCTAGTTTACTCCAGAGGAAGGGTAACGCAAGACATCTACGCGAGCCACTAGAAGTAATTGTTAGTATACAGGGATAAAATTGCATCCCAGTCCGGGTGGTGTACAGTGAAATGGTAATTCTTCTTATGTCCATGCCGAGTGGCGTTGATGATCGTGTCTGTCAACAACCTTCTGCCTCGTGTACTGCCAATCTTCTTATAGCCTTTGCCGTGGTATTGGTGGTCTTGTCTGGTCACAACCTTCTGTCTTGTGTACTACCAATATTCTTATAACCCATGCCGTGTGTCGTTGGTGATCATGTCTGTCCACAGTCTTCTGTCTCATTAGCTGCCAGTCATGTCATTTCTGATACTGATGTTTCTCCATGTCATGATGTCAGACTGTCTAGCTCCTTTTCTCTTGGTTTTCCCCTGCCTCCCCACCCCCCTACTTCTAACCTTCTCGTTATGACAACCTACTCCAGCTTTCCTCTTCTCATTATATGCCCAAAGAATGTGGACTGTCTTCTTATGATGTGAGTAATTGGTTCTCTTTGTGAGTTCAATTCTTTAAAAATATTTTCATTGCTCTTTCTAATTGTGCACGGCCTTCTCATCATTGTGGTTCAGAAATCAATGACAAACTACTGAACGTAATCTTGCCCAGGAATCACGAACAGCTAAAAATTGCTGGGGTTTATTGCTACGTCTATAAAGGATATGCAACTAACTTTTTTTCTCATCATTCTTCTTTAATATCACGCCTTCATATCATTCCTCACTTATTTGCAAAATGCTATTATTCGCTTCCATACATTAGGATTGGCTCAATATGGTCCTTAAAAAGATTTCCTCAACTCAATTGACCTAGATGTACTGCAGAGAATATTCTTCATCGTGTGAAATTCTGCCTTTGCTTGGGCTATTCTATATTTTAGTTCATTAATGCATTTTCAATCCGCTGCTCTAAAAGTACCCAAATAATTAAATACATTAACTTATTTCAGATTTTTTCCAAGCAATTTGATGTTGCAGTTAGGTATACAAGTTTGTTCTTGTAATAGCCATTACTTCTGTGTTTCTGTTATTCAGAATAAGTCCTTTGTTTTGTCTGTGTGTTTCAATTATATGTATCATTTCTTGTAACTGTCGTTCATTTGCAGCGACCAAAACCACGTCATCACTAGAACGCAGTGGTCATTAACAATTCCTGAAGGCTCTAGTTAGACGCCGAGGGACCCTGGTGTTGGTCTTCAGTAGGATGTCTGTCCACAGTGCAACACGTTTCCCTATCACATGCTGGTCAAGCTTCGGGGATAGGGAGATTCGGAAGAAATGCTCATCCTTTGCGTCATAGCGAGACCAGACTCGGGGCTCTTCTCCTGCTGGGCCTAAGGGAGTTCCTGTTTTAGCAAACTGGCTGATGGTGGTCAGAAACAGCTCAGTCAGGTTCTTCTCGGATGGCTGAGGTGGCAGGGCATAGATTCTCATGAGCTGGGAGATTTCGCCAAGGTCGAATTCGTACGTGAGGTCTAATCCGTGAGAAGAGCCTTTCATTGGACCATCGGGTTGTAATAGCTGCGAAAAAAATGAAACTACTTCAAATATCAATTTTTGTGGAACCCATTCACTCTCCGGCCTCTTGCCAACTTGACAGACGATAGTTTGTTACACTGTTCTTTATAAAAAGTCATAGTAACTACAACCCATGGAGAGGACAGGGATGGAATTATACCTCTCCATTTCACAAAGCCTGGACTGAATTGTAGAGACCATGTGTTACGCATGCAGCATTATCCCACTCTCGGCCTGCCTAGTTTACTCTAGAATAAAGATAACATCAATACATCTGGAACAAGAAAAGCTGCAGAAGCTGTTGGATCAGCAAAGCAGTGCTCTAACTGTCCGTCTGTTAGAGCTTTGATCATAGACCAGTTGCCGATTAAGGCGTTGGGCATGGTCTGCCCTGCAATCACATTTAGTCTTTAGGCTCCATTTCCTCAAGAGAACTCAAGAGAATATTAACATCATCATCATCATCATCATCATCATCATCATCATCATCATCATCACCATCACCCTCATCATCACCCTCATCATCATCCTCATCATTATTATCATACACATCATCATCTTCCTCATAATCATCATTACCATCACCATCGTCGTCACCATCATTATCATGTAGCAAATCCTCTGCAGAACGCCGCTCTCATCACGGGGTTCAGAAAAGCCGCTGGATCCCTGCCTAGCTCCCCCTGCCTCATGCACCCCCATGCTCAAGGTATCCGCAATGTCTTTGTTTCCACTTCGTTCTGGACAACTCCTGCCTCTTCTTCCCGGGCCCATACCTTCCATCACTGCTCTTTCTAAGCGACTGGGACCTTTAATATGGTTATTTCTAAAAAAGGTAGTTGCACATCTTTTACAGGACGTCGCAGTCATCTCCAGCATTTTTACTGCGATTTCTTGGCAAGTTTACATTGAGTAGTTTGCCTTGGTTTTCTGAACGGCTGGCACTCATACCATTGTATGAAAATTAACGCAAGGTGGTCTGCTTCCATATCGCTCGCAGCTGTGCTTCGAACCCGATTTGCGACCGTAACCCCTTCGCCACTGAAACGGTGTTTAATATGTGCTAGTACAGTGGTTCTCAACCGGTGGGGAATTTTGTGGTTTCCAAGGGGGGGGGGGGGGGGGGGGATGAAGATTATTTCAAGATCGCGTTAATACAAGAACCGATTACTTGATCTTGTTTTTCCCTGCATACTTTACGGTTCTGTACGTCTCACCCTTCTAAAATTAATTTTATAAAGTAAGTAGACCCATAAAATCGCGTTTCATGTGGACGTCTAGACTTGTTTTAGTATGTGCTTCCATTATCACGTATACTGTGTAGGGGCGGGAGAAGGGATTTTTAGGTAGGAAATACGAAAAAGGGGGGGGGGGGAAATGACGTTCTGAAAATATGGTGGAGGGGGGCACGGGCCAAATTTTTAGGTAGGAAATACGAAAGGGGGGGGGGGGGTGACGTTCTGAAAATATGGTGAAGGGGGGCACGGGCCAAAAAAGGTTGAGAATCACTGTGCTAGTAGAATGTCAGTATTTGTATTCTTGTGGTCTAAGATATTCTAAGAATTTTTCCGTAGCATTGAAACTCATCATCATCCTGTGGTTTTATAGAAGACTGCTGAAAATTAACTTTTTTTTAAATGTTGCATATCCCTTACAGGACGTTGCAGTCAACATCAGCAATTTTCAGCTGCTTATGATGTACTAGGCAAGATTACGCTCAGTAGTTTGCCACTGCTTTCTGAGCGACCGGTTCACATACCCCCGTAAGTTACCGATGCGGAGCGAACCGCTACCTATTCTCACACACGGGACTACGGAGAAAGTCGTGTAACCCCTAGACCAGGGAGACCGTGGACAGCCAAAATGAGCCATCTGGAAATTTTATGGGAAGCTAACATATCACAAACATCAGAAAGAAGCAGTTATCTTTTTTGGCCACATTATGAGAAGACAAAAACTGGAACATGTTGTGACAACTGGAAAGATTTGTAGAAAGAGAGATAGAGGAAGACAGCATGATACAATTCTTGGCAGTCTTGTGTCATGGCACGGAAGGGAGCCAACACACGAATTGATGATGATGACGACGACGACGACGATGATGATGATGATGATGATGATGATGATGATGATGATGATGATGATGATGATGATGATGATGATGATGGTGATGATGATGATGATGATGATGATGATGATGATGGTGATGATGATGATGATGACGACGACGACGACGACGACGACGATGATGATGATGATGATGATGATGATGATGATGATGATGATGATGATGATGATGATGATGATGATGATGATGATGATGATGATGATGATGATGATGATGATGATGATGATGATGATGATATAGATTATTCGTCACTTGTCAAGCGATGTGGTCAGCAACATACGGACCGCGTTAATTTCCTCAAGGCGTTTCCAGGCAGCCATTTTAGTCTCGATCAATATGAGGTTCCAGGACCATTTTAAATCAATGGCTCTGCTAAGAAGGTTAACCCGATCAACAAATGCCCGCAGAAGTCGGTTGTGTCGCCTAAAGGCGCAAGTATCGCAGCCCTGCTGAAGACAGGCACAACGCAATTACGTCCACACAAAAAAAAAAAACATTCCGGATAAACGCAGAAGAAACAATGGCTCAATGGGGATTCGACCCTACGACCATTAGGCCGGGAGGTAAATGTCTTGCCTCTATGCTGGTACAGCTCCCAACTAAACATGCTTCTTTAACGAATTGGATGTTCTTAGTAGGATGTTGCTATCACGTCCAGATCCTATTGGCAATTTTACTTTCAGGAGTTTGGCATCGTTTTGAGTTGAGTCATAAACCAGCTTCATAACACTCGGAATAATCCAATGCGTGCCCGGTCTTCATCGTTAACAGCCAGCGAAGTGTCTCAATACTAGTGGTAGCAGTAGCTGTCTTATTACGTGAGTACGTATCTGTCTCGGGGTTCTAAGTGTCGGCCAGATCCCCTGTCACTCCCTGCTGCACCATTCTCTCCAAGCCCTGATGATCTACCCGTTCTTCTGCATTATACACCTGTTTCCAAAGGTCCCCGACCTCGCCTGCCTTTCCACCTACTAATACCCCACCCAGCGGTGCTGACCCAGCCAATCTGTCCGCCTGCTAGTTTCCCACCACACCAGCATGTACTAGTTAAAAAATCCAACACACACTCTCTATTTCTTATTGTTGAATGGAAGCCTGCCACTCTGTCCGAAGCTTGCCTGTCTTCATCTTTCTCATCATACTCTGTGCAATCGTTACACTCAGGACATAGGTGTCATCGCTTTCTGGGCGAGAAGTTAACAAGTCAAATTGTCCCGTGTGTGGCAAAAACCCACAAAAACATTCACCAGAGAAAGTTAAACACCCGGCACGTTAAGCCTTTCGGCTACGTTGACGGCTTGTCCTAAAAAGACAGACAGGTATAAAAGATCTCACCTGGGGAAAGTGATCAAACAAATAGAGGTAGACATTGGTGCTGTTGGAGGCTTTTGTCACGGCACGCGCGAACTGTATTGTGGGAATTGCAAACATTAAGTCTGTGGTGATGTCGAGAAGGTTCTGGAAAGGAAGCATAACAAAAGTGTTAGTATATATTTAATTATTATAATGTATTTATTAATTCATTAATTCTTCTTCTTTTTCTTCTTCTTCTTCTTCTTCTTCTTCTTCTTCTTCTTCTTCTTCTTCTTCTTCTTCTTCTTCTTCTTCTTCTACTACTACTACTACAACATCAACAACAACAACAACAACAACAACAACTACTACTACTACTACTACTACTACTACTACTACTACTACTAATACTACTACTACTACTACTACTACTACTACTACAACTACTACACTACTTCTACTAGTAATACTGCCACTACTTCTACTACTACTACTACTACTACTACTACTACCAATACTACTACTACTACTACTACTACTACTACTACTACTACTACTACTACTACTACTACTACTACTAATTTTACTATCACTACTACTACTACTACTACTACTACTACTACTACTACTTCTACTACTACTAATAATACTACTACTGCTGCTGCTACTACTACTACTACCTACTATGACTACTTCTACTACTACTACTACTACTACAATGACTACAACTACTATTGCCACTACTACTACTACTACTACTACTACTACTACTACTACTACTACTACTACTACTACTACTACTACTACTACTACAACTATTGCTAACTACTACTACTACTACCACTACTACTACTACCACTACTACTACTACTACTACTACTACTACTACTACTACCACTACTACTACTACCACTACTACTACTACTACTACTGCTACAATTACTTCTACAACTACTACTATGACTACTTCTACTACAACAACTACTACTCCGGGTAGCGGGGTAGGGGTATCCCCTATCAAAGGAGAAGTAAGGCGCCTCCTTCCCTCAGTTAGCCTACGGGACACCCTTGGGCAATGTGGAGTACGCGTTTAGCCCCCCGATCAGTGTTACGCTCCTGGGTAGGTGGAACCCGTTAGCTTTGGACAGCAATCCATCTAGGAGACGGAAAACTCCAAATATAAACCCCCAAGTTCAAGGTGGACCAGCGTGCTGAGGAACTGGATGGCCATGGGTTAACTGGTCGTGAACGTTGGACGTCTGACAGGCGTGCGGGGCGGCAGCAGGCGTATGGACTCCTGCGGGACATCCCCTGCCTCTTCCCTAGCAAGCAGGCAATGCTAGGGTGACCGTTTATTTCCTGCAATATCCAAACTTTGACTATGGATTTATTTAAACATGGGAATCGTCGCCGGAGCTACGGAGCACGTGCTCTGCGCTTGACACATCCCTCAGAGGCTAGCGAAAAGAGAGTGAGGAGGAGAAGACGAGGAAATGGTGTGAGACGACGGCATAGAAATAGGAGGGCAGGCGCCAGGAGAACAAGACGAAAAGTGGAGAGACTAGGTTTCAACTATGTAAGAGTGGGATACTGGAATTGTCGCAGTGCCAGACAGAGAGGTCCTGTATTGGAGAGACTAATATATGATTTTGACGTCCTCATGCTCCAGGAGCTAAATACAGACAAATACCATTGCCCTGGGTACGCCAGTTATATAAACCCTACTTGGCAGAAGAGACATGGACAAGGTCTGCTGGTGAAGGAAGGAGTGAAGCATGTGGTACTCGACTTGAGCCAGTGGAATCACAGTGCAAGAGAGGTCCAGGGTATACAAATGGTGATTGGTGGCTTAAGTTGGAACATCATAAATGTATATGCCACAGTGGACTGTTTTCTCAGAAAGGAACATTGGGACTGGCTTAAGAAACTGGAGGAATTACCAGGTGATAGGCTACTCATATGTGGAGACTTCAATGCAAGGAACAGAGATTGGGACAGTAGTGGAAAAAGCCGACAGGGAATTGCCCTTGCAGATGCCATGGTGGACTCCGATTTGGTCTGCATAAATGATGGTAGGCCGACTAGAATGGCAATGAGGCCTGGCGATGCAGACACAGCTATTGACTTGGCACTTATCTCCCAGTCATCAGTTCTTGATGTAAAGTGGAATGTTTTGAATGACCATGGGAGTGATCACTTGCCATGCTCATTCCTGATCTCTAAACCCAAGGAAAGTTAAAGCTGGGAGAGCGCGCAAGACCTTCCGGTATGAAAGGACCGATTGCCTTCTTGGACGCCTCAGACAAGGGGCATGCAACAGGACTGTTAAAACTCCCTTTTTGCAGCTCCCATGGTGGACCCCAGAAGTAGACCATGCTTGGAAAGCAAAGAGAGCTGCAGTGAAGCAGCTAAAGAAAGTGCGACAGACACTTCGAAGCTCACGAGAGGAAGTGGACACAGCGGTGAATGTCAAGAAAGACAAGGTGGAGGTTTTCAAGCGCTGTGCTGCAGAGGCCAAAAAGGCAAAATGGGAATGTTTCATGAAGGAGATTGGAGGTGATAAAACACTGCAAAAATTCTGGAAACTGCACAGGCAAATGC
Source organism: Cepaea hortensis (assembly GCA_963921405.1). Lineage (NCBI taxonomy): Eukaryota > Metazoa > Mollusca > Gastropoda > Stylommatophora > Helicidae > Cepaea > Cepaea hortensis. The sequence goes on from OY992876.1 coordinate 259,515,120, forward strand.
AGAGAAAAGATCGGCCGATGACAGTGGGAACAATCTATAGAGATGATGGTGTGCGCGTGACAACAGACAAAGAGAAAGGGGAGGCGTTTCTCCAGAGATTTTTAGAGCAGACCTATCATAATGATGCGGACACCAGGGATGCAGTTAGAGAGGAGCTATCTGGCACCACGAAGAATATGCAGTATGAAGACATCAAACGGGTGGAAGATGTTAAACACATTTTGAAAAAGGCAAAAGACACGGCACCAGGGCCCGATGGGGTCAGGTATGGCCACATGAAGGGTTTGAGCGAAGCAGACCTGGAGGAGATGACCGACTGCTTTAACCAGAGCATTAGGACAGCATCAGTACCACAGGATTGGGTACACAGCTATCTCATCCCTCTCCCAAAACCATTCAAGGATCAGTCAAAGCTTAGCGGCTCTAGGATCATCACCCTTCAAAATACATTTGGGAAGGTTTTAGAGAAGATAGTCGCTGTTAAGCTGCAGGATTTTTTGGAAAGGGGGAAGCTTCTTCCAAAAGGCCTGGCGAGCTACAAGCCAGGAAAAGATACCTGGTCTAATGCAGCCACTTTTGCCTTTGATGTTTATGAGGGGTTCCAGAGCAGACAGGAAACGATGGAGGTAGCGCTTGATCTCGAGGATGCGTACAATAGAGTTCGATATGATATTTTGATGACCGCACTGATGGAGAAGGGAGTCAATCCCTGGTTGGTGAACTATATAGCAGCCGTACTGCACTCTCGTCGGGTTGCTCTCCGTATGGGTGCATGGACCTCAGAGCCACATATGTTAACCCCGGGACTGCCACAGGGATCTGCAGTCTCATCGGTGCTCTTTAATGTGTATACGAGCAAGATTGCAAACCTAGAAGCACCAGGGGTTGGAAGAATACTAACATTTGCAGATGATATTCTTGCATATAGGCAGGGGAGAGATAGGGAGCAAACAGCCCAGGAGTTACAGGCGACAGTAGATAAAGTGATTGACTGGTGCACAGAAATGAGTGCTGTCATCCACCCTGAAAAGGCGGCTGTTTTGTGGTGCTCTCTGGACAACAGGACTGTAAGAGCTGATGTCCCAAGCCTCTCGATAGATGGTAGAAATGTCAGCAGAGAGAACAAACTGAAGTATCTGGGAATCACATTTGACAGGAGCCTGTCTTTCAAGGACCATGTGGAGACAGTCGTGACAAGAACTCAAAAGGGACTCAATGCACTTAAAACTATGGCTACGATGGACATAGAGCAGAGAATGCTTTTCACACTATACCAGCACTTGATCCTCTCAGTAATTGATTATGGATTATGTCAACAACTCATGTTTCAGGCATCATCGGATTACTTCTCCCACACCATACAAGAGACTTGCAAGTCGTGTGCGAGGAATGAAATGGTACATTTTATTGCCGTTGGCTCTTTACAATTGCAAAACAGTCGCTATCTAATCACACATAAAGTCACAATATTCTCTATCAATAGTTTTCCTAACCCCTATAGCTATTCTCTATCTACTAGGCTATATGAAAACACATATCTATTCTACACGATGTGAACACTACAGAGTCAGTCCCCAGTCTGACTTCCTTCACTCGCGTCGCTACACGCCACGCGGAAGGACCTTCATACGCCCTTCGGCCCTTTGCGTGCTAGGTCAGTTAGCACGCTTCTATTAGCTGGCTTTGGTTTGAGTGGCGATCGTAGCGATCACGCAGGCGTGATTCTGTCGTGACCAGTAGTGCTACCTATCTGGTCAACGCCTCCGTGTGAGGACTAGTTAATAGTCCCCCTTTTTCTATCACCCATCCTGCCCTGATCCCGGGCACTATGTTCTCTCCACTCTCTCTGAGGTTGACCCCACGTCCTGGTGGTGTTCTATCATGAGGCAGTCTTTGACACACACCCACCCCTCCTGTGTTGCGTCATCAACTTTGACTCATTGGTTGTGACGCAAGAGGTTTCTAAAAAAATTAGTGTGTCTAATTTTTGTCAAAGACTGTAGATAACCTGGCTTTGGGCTATTTAATAGACCTACTGACTAATGTCACAATGTAGCATCACTTTACTTGGCTACTGGCAATCGCCACAAACTTGTCTGGTTGGCGTGAGCCCTATTCTCAATCGCAATATTATATTAATTAGAGGTATGTCTGAACCGGACCGTTGTCTTATAAGACCTGCCCTCAAATAGTAAATTAACTCACTACCCATACAAAGTTGACTTTCTGACGGTCAACACATGAATTGCTTCATGTCCCCCATATAATATTAAACAACCATTACACAAGCTGTGAGCGACAGGCTTTACCTATCTCGCTTCCGCGTGTAAAGTCACATTTCACTGTTAAGTTAGTGTTTCGTTGTCTATTATGTCCCCTGACCCGGAGTTATCTCCCTTTGATCTAATAAAAGTGTATGCAATTTATATGTTTGTTTTTCTGGTTTGTGTGGTGTGTTTGGATGTAATTAAACGTATAATCTACCCTCTAACATGTGTATCCAACTATCATGTGTATGTAAGTTAGTTTTTCAAGTGCCATAATTCATTTAACTGTGGTCACAAACATGTGTATAACACAAATCTGTGACTACGTTTCTGTCTTATGAGACTCAAAATACGTTCACTAAGATCCTAAACTCAAACTACACAAAATACATTCATTACAACACATTTCCAACATTGAAACCAACACCCGACGGCAACAAAAATAAAGTCCTGTTGAGCGGCAGAAAAATCCGCTGACTGTTTTCACTCTCTCCTGTATATATTACATTCGCTCTCACTTTCACACTTCTGTCACACATCTTTAACCTTCCTTTATGTCACACTTCTTTTACCCTCACTATTGGCACACATCTTTTACCCTCAAATTTTGTCACACATCTTTCATCCTCATTTCTGTCACACTTCTTTTACCCTCACTATTGGTACACATCTGTTACCCTCATTATTGGCACACATCTTTCAACCTCATTTCTGTCACACTTCTTTTACCCTCACTATTGGCACACATCTGTTACCCTCATTTCTGTTACACATCTTTTATTCTGTGTTCTGTCACACATCTTTTACCCTCCTTTCTGTCACATATCTTTTACTCTCATAGTTATTTAAAAACCTTGGAGTGACACTGTACAAGTTTGGCTCAGTTTGACAGAGTTGAGCCTAATGACTGTGCATCAACCGTTGCACACGTCAAGTATTTACAACATATTTACATGTAAGAAAAAAAAAGGTTGATGGTTTGTACCCTGGTATTATTAACCACTCTATTCTACAGAAATATTACTCTAAATACTGACATACTAATACTAGTTCTATAAATATACATTTAATGTGTTGCCTATTTTAATCTATATGTCATATTAATCCTAAAATAAGCTTACATTACTCCTAATATTTATCTAATTTAAGGGATGGAATTTACCTATGTGAAATGAAATTGATGTGAGATGAGTTATGTCCCTTTGTGAAATGGGTAATGTGAAATGTAATAAGTTCCGTCCCTTTCTAAAATGGGTGATGTGAAATTTAACATATTCTAACTAATGTTTTTAAATGAAAAACCCTATATGATTGATATTCTTATTCTATATGGTGTAAATGATGTATCTTTGAGTGTATAATATTTCTATTCTATTATGGTGTAACCTAATCATGCTACTAAATGATAACGTTTGTTAAATGGATTGGTTAAGATGGAATGAAATAAAATGAAATGAAACAAAATGAAATATAATAAACTAAATGATACTATTCATATGTAAACTTCTTCTAATTAGTTGTCTTGTTTAAATTACTATCCTAATCTACTTTTAAAGCTACATAAATATGTAAATTACTAATCTATCTAAACTAAAATGAAAAAGTATTATATTATCTAAATCTAACTATAGATTAAAATGACATAATCTATCTATATTTTATCACTATATTAAAACATTATGATACATATCACATTAAGTTTATATATACATGGCCTTTAAATACCTCAGGTTAGTCGTTGCCATTAATGTTCAGAAACATGCTTTCATTGGCATCTTATCTATACAATTGTTCTGGGTATTTGAAATCCATTACACAGTCATATTTATTCTATGGGTATTGCACCTGTAGAGTTCGTTTGTAGACCACTGTTCTCGTGTCTGTATGTATCTAATCATCTGACACTGTTTTTCTCTGTTTAACACAACTACTTCACTGGAACATATTTGGAGCTTAGCAAGTAATAAGCTGTCCTAGTTCACAAAGTGATATATTCGTTCCCAGAGTAAAGTTCTTACTTTTGATGTCTACGGACACATAGCAGGTCAATGTTTTTGGTACTTAGTTCAGCACATAATATTCATGTATTTCTAACATATTTAACATAGAATATTTGACTGTACTAAATTAACATATATTACTTTACCCTCTTATGTGGAAATATCTGGTATTGCTACATCAGATGGTCGACTAAGGGTATCAGCCAAGATGTTATCTTTCCCCTTAATATGTTCTATACTAAAGGTGTAATTTTGCAGTATTAGCGACCACCTGTATATCCGGTCATTTCGATGTACACCACTCTGTATGACCGTTATTGGGGAGTTGTCAGTCTGGACAATGAAGTGCACACCGGCCAGAAATCGATGCAGCTTTCTCACCGCATAGATGACGCTTAGGGCTTCCAACTCGGATATGGAATATCTGGACTCGGTGGGTGTGATCTTACGGCTCACGTAGCAAATCGGATGGAAGATGCCCTCGTAAAATTGGCCTAGTACTGCAGCGATGGAGATCCTGCTAGCATCTGTCCTAAGATAATAAACGAGCCTCGGATTAGGCAAGCGGAGGATTGGAACATTACTAAACAAAATTTTTAATTTTGACAATGCAGAAATTAATAATGCATCTTTAACATCCAATTTTACAGAAGCTTTTAAAACATTGGAAAATACACTTGTAATCTCCGCTAAATTTGGAATAAATTTACTATAGTAATTCACTAACCCCAAAAGGCTTCTGACCTGTTTCTTGGTGGTAGGCATGGTCAGATTCATAATTTTGGTAATAATTTTCTGGTCAGTCTTTAGTTGACCTTGAGAAATGACATGACCCAAAAACTCAATTTCTTTTAGGCCCAATTCGACTTTGCTCGGTTTGACAGTGAGCCCGAAGAGTCGCAACCTATTAAAGACATGTCTCAGTTTCAGTAGGTGTGTTTTCCAGTCATCAGTATGGACACATATATCATCTATATAGGTCACTGTATTCGTCACTCCATGAAGTAGATCTCTAGTTAAGCGTACGAAAGTGGCAGGAGCGTTTCGAAGTCCGAAAGGAAGAAAACGCCACTCGTAAAGTCCTAAAGGAGTTGAAAAAGCAGTAAGATGGATGGATTGAGACTTCATAGGGACTTGCCAATATCCCTTAGTGAGATCTAATTTAGAAAAGATTTTGGAGGTGGACATGTCAAGAATAAGATCTTCGCAGGAAGGAATTGGCTCTGCGTCGATCTTGGTGACGTTGTTGAGCTTTCGATAGTCCACGCACAGACGAATTGTAGAATCTTTCTTCTTAACTAGAACAATTGGAAAAGAGTACTCCGAGGTGGATTTCTGGATGATCCCACTAGCCTCTAAATTCAGAATTTCTTTATTTAGATTTTCCCTATAGCTTAGTGGGATTGAGTACGGCCTGCATTTAATAGGCTTAGAGTCCCAAAGAAGAATGGAGTGTTCGATTCTGTCCGTCCTACCTGGAATGTCAGAGAATATGTCTTTGTATTCCGTCACTAATTCTACTAATTGTCGTCGTTGACTGTCTGTTAGTCCCTGTTCTATATGTATGCTATCTAATGTAGCAGTCTTGTCTACAATAGGAACTGGTAGTTCCATTCCGTCGTCGCCTACCTGATTCAGTACGGTGGTGGTGCTAAGTGTGTATTCTGTATTCTCGCTAAGTGTATGCTCGTCGGATATGCCAGTCTCACTAACTAGTGTAGTTGCGTTGTGTATGTCTGTCGTCTGATCACTTGGTGTGGGTGCACTGTGTTCGTCTGTCTCTACTTCTGTCTCTTGTCGTGAATAGTAAGGTTTCAACATGTTGACATGGAATATCTTTAAGTTTCCGTTTATTGATATTTCATAGTCAACATCTGAAATTTTACGTACCACCTTGAAAGGCCCTTGCCATGAAGTCAATAATAAATTTCGTTTGTCAGGAAGCAAGAGAAGTATGTCTTGATCTGGCTCAAGTTCAATTGTTCTCGCCCCTTTGTTGGCATATTGGCGGTAGATTTGACTCTTCCTCTCCAAAGCTGCCTTAGCTATAATACACGATTTCATAATTTTATCTCGTGTTTCAGTCACCATTTCATAAGGTGTTTTTGGTTCGGGAATTTGAATAGAATTTGTTATTGCCTGATGATAAATGGTTAGGGGTCCACGTGGGTTAGCCCCGTACACTAATTCAAACGGTGAGAAACCCGTGCTTGAATGGGGAATCTCCCGATAGGCGAACAGCACTGTTGGTAACAGTGTATCCCAATCAGCTGGGTTTTCTGCTGTTACCTTAGCCAGCATATGCTTAAGATCTCCATTAATTTTTTCTACTATCCCATTGCTGGCTGGATGGTACGCTGTCGTGAAATGTTGTTTTATCCTTAACATTTTTGTAAGGGCTTGCGTTGCAGCCGATATGAATTGAGTTCCACGATCGGATAAAATGGTCCGTGGAAATCCGAATCGTGAGAACAGGTGTAGAAATACATTGGCAACATCTTTGGAGGTGATGTACTTCAAAGCTATTGCCTCAACCCACCTTGTACATAGGTCGACCATCGTCAATATGAAGCGATTTCCTTTGCTGGACACCTGATTCAGGGGTCCAACAATATCTACCGCTACACTCTCAAATGGCCTAGAAGCCAGTGTAGAAGGTTGTACTTCAGCTGTAGCATGTTTACCCTTTCGTACTAACTGTTGACAGACATTACACGAACGACAAAATAATTTAATATCATTGCAAAAACCTGGCCAATAAAAATGAGCCTGAATTCTGGCCCTGGTTTTGTCATATGCAAGATGGCCAGCAAACGGTGACTCATGTGCAATCTTTAGCACAGTTATGCGATGTTGTACAGGTAACACCGTTTGCTGAATCTCATGGTTACCAGTAGTATAATATCTAGTAAGAATGCCATTATTTAATCTGAAGAACCATGATGCGTTCTTTGTCACTTTTGCTCGTTCTTTCAACACTTTTAAATAAGGAGACAAACTAGGATCAGCTTTCTGCTGTTCTATGAATTTTTGTCTGTTGGTATCATCAGTGCTAGATGGAGAAAGCAACAGTAGTCTCTCATCTTGAAGCGTGTCTTGATGTTTTCTAGTGTCTGCTCTGGTTGTTGCATTAACTGCATTCAGTTGGTTCCATGCAGTTATTTCATCGCTAGTACATTGTTTTAGTTGAGGTAAGCAACCCAGAATTAAATCAGTACAAGGGTTGTCAAGTACAGCACAAGTAAATGTACCCGAAAGGAAAGGAGTGTTAATACGGGCTTTGGCCAAAGGATAAATTTCAATGTTACCCGAAAAGGTTCGGCATTTGACAGAGTCACCTGTATAATCCTCTTGACTTACCAGTTCCTTTCTGAGACCAATAAGGGTACTACCGCTGTCCAGCAAACATTGGCATGGTCTATCATTGACCATTGCATTGTGGAACTCTAAATTGCCTCTGGAGGCTAAGGCTGCATTCACACTCTCAGATGAGCATGGAACTGTATGTCCACATTCTAATTTTCCGTCAGCATGAAACTGGTGACATCGCTCACAACTGTCAAAACTCAACATATCGTTTACACCACACACTTCTTCCGTTTGGTTAACAGGTAATTCATTTTCAACATCACACTCAGTCTCACTACCACTGTCAGACGATGTATCAAGTAAAATAGCATTGTTGGCTTTCATACGTTGGCGGCCAAGGCACTTATTTGAATAATGGCCGTAGCTGGAACAAAAAAAAAAACATTTAATGGCACGCCGGTATGCAGATCTTTTGTTCTGTTGCTTCTTAATAACATTTTCAAGATGTGCCGGATAACCTGGCGATTTGTCACACATTGAATAAGTGTCATGTAAAAGTTGACAGTGGATACATTTTGAAATTTTTCTATCTTTCTTGTCAAATTTATTAAATGGTTTTCTATTGCTCTGATAGGTTTTAGATTGATCTTTTGCAAAAGAAACTATTTCAGAGTCATTTGAAGTTTTAAAAATATTTCTGTTTGAAGAAAAATATGCCGACCCTTTCTTTTCAAACTGTTCTATGGTTTCAATGTCTGACTGTTGCAAAAATTTAGCAAAAGAGGATGGGATCGTGGATATTACCTTATCCATAGTTATTAAATTTTTCAATCTATCAAAGTCTTTTCCTATGTTAGCTGCTTTAAGCCACCTATTTAGTACACTTTGAACATTTGAGACGTAGTCAATGAAAGTCTCAGTAGGTTTAGGTTTTAAAGTTGAGAACTGAACCTGATACCCAGGGGCATCATGTAAAAAGTGTTGCATAATCCTATCACGGATGTATTGGTAGTCAGATCTAAGATCGGTTGGTATAGATTCTATTACTTTAAGGGGCTCACCACTCAGGTTCTTCATATAAATCATAGCCCACATCTCTAAAGGAACTTGGTGATATTTAAACTGATACTCGACATTTTCTGTCCAGGCAGATATTGAATCCTCTTTACAATATGCTTTGATAATATTTTTGTATTTGTTGAACTTATTTTCTTCTTGTTGACTTTTAAGTTTAGTGGCAGAAATCTCTGCGTGTGAGTCGACATCCATCTCTTTCATCTTTAACTGTGTCTCTGATTCTACTTGTATTTGTTTTTCCTTAACTCTTGCCATTTCATCTATCTCCTTTTGCTTTAGATCTAATTCTCTATGTTTAATTTCCTTATCATGCTCTAATTGTTGTTGCTTAACATTCTTATCATGTTCTCGTTCACGTGCCCGTTCATCTCTTTCCGCAAACTCTTTTCGTATGCGTTCAGCTGTCTCAGCATCTTTTGCCTCTTTAAATCTCTTATCAGCATACTGTTCTATTTCTTTACCTGTGTATTGCAATTCTTTGCCTGCTTTAATGAAGTCCGCTAGAGTAGCCATGTTGTTTAATATCTGAGCACTACAAATTGTACTATTTGTTTACAATCTGGAAAATTGTATTCTCCAAAAATTTAGAGCACAAAGTCTGTTCATACAATACACGCTGAAAAAGAGATGCACTATTAATCACAATGCATGCCAAAAACGTAGGTTTTACTCATCTTAATGTTCCCTAGAACAAGGAACAACACGTCAGCAACACCGGTCCCGTTGTTTGGCACCCCGGAATACACACGAGTTTTCTATTCAGGTCACCCTGTTTGGCACATCGGCACACACTCACGTTATCACTCAGCTGTTGTTCGCCCTGTTTTACAGAGCAGCAACAATTAACAACTCGTAAACGAAAAATAGATTTTTGACAAATTAGTACAATGACACAGACATGCCCACGAACAAACAGAACATCGATTAATTAATATTTAATGTCACTGTCCTGTCTTCGTTCTACAGTAATATGTCCTTCGTTACTAACCTAGTTTAATCTATGGAAGTAAGTATGGTGCAGGCCAAATCTAATTTGCATAGCCGAAAGTAGTACCTTCGTGACGGTAAACAAATAGAAAAGTAGGGAAAAAAATCAATAACTGCTTTCAAATAAATATAAATGTAATAATAATGTGTAAATAAATAAATATATTCATTCTCTAACTTAAATAAACAAATAATAGTTAATATATCGTAAAGATTCAGGCAGGCAGCAGCTTGCCAGTATGTAAACACTGAAATGCTGATTGCAAATGGCGAGGCCCAACTGTTTGTCAATCGTGCCACGTCACAGGCGCAGAGCTATTTTTAGCTTGCAAAAATCAATACTGTCGCTGACCTTTGTATTGCTCCGCCATGAATCATGTTTGACAATTATTCAAAAACAAATAAATAATTACATAAATAAATGAAAGAAGAACATAATATGCATACTTACAACTTTGAAAAACACATTATTTAAATATATAACATTCTAATAAGCACAAATAAACATTATTTCATCACGATAGGCACACTTCTGCCGGCAACTCGATCTAGTCTGCACACGTCATCGTCACTGACACAAATTAAACAATTTAATCTTTGTAATATCCTATCCGTAAACCTAGTCTAGAGCCGTGGGTAAGTGTATATAGCTTGAACTCAGGTTCAAGCAGCACTTCTGACACCACATTTAATCCTATTGCCTGTCAACAACTCATGTTTCAGGCATCATCGGATTACTTCTCCCACACCATACAAGAGACTTGCAAGTCGTGTGCGAGGAATGAAATGGTACATTTTATTGCCGTTGGCTCTTTACAATTGCAAAACAGTCGCTATCTAATCACACATAAAGTCACAATATTCTCTATCAATAGTTTTCCTAACCCCTATAGCTATTCTCTATCTACTAGGCTATATGAAAACACATATCTATTCTACACGATGTGAACACTACAGAGTCAGTCCCCAGTCTGACTTCCTTCACTCGCGTCGCTACACGCCACGCGGAAGGACCTTCATACGCCCTTCGGCCCTTTGCGTGCTAGGTCAGTTAGCACGCTTCTATTAGCTGGCTTTGGTTTGAGTGGCGATCGTAGCGATCACGCAGGCGTGATTCTGTCGTGACCAGTAGTGCTACCTATCTGGTCAACGCCTCCGTGTGAGGACTAGTTAATAGTCCCCCTTTTTCTATCACCCATCCTGCCCTGATCCCGGGCACTATGTTCTCTCCACTCTCTCTGAGGTTGACCCCACGTCCTGGTGGTGTTCTATCATGAGGCAGTCTTTGACAGATTAGGTCTGCTCACTGTCTCAGAGAGTCAGCTGGTGAAGTTAGAGCGCATACAGAACGAAGCTATGCGGGTCATTCTGGAATGCACTAGAGACACCCCAGTAGTGTGTATGCGTTACACCCTTGGTCTGCCGACTGTTGCTGGTAGGCTCAAGGTGATGCAGGCGAAGGCATACCCCAGAGTAGCTGCAGACACAGACCACCCACTGCATGAGGCGCTGGACGCAGTTAAGGGTCAGCGACTGATAAGAGGGAAATCATGAATGGCTCAGGCGAAGGATACGATCAGACAGGTGTACCCCTTGGAGAACATTAGGCGTTGAGAGGAGTGGGTCAGAGTGCCATCGGAGCAGTCAGACTTGTGCAGAGTTATAATCACATTAAGCCGGGAGTGCAGGGAGTGGCCAGCAGGGGCCACGGAAGTGGAAATCCAGCAACTAATTCAGGACAATGCTCACTCGAGTGATGTGATTATCTATACAGATGGTTCGGTGTCAAGAGGTGAGAGAAGTGGCTGGGGGTTCATAGCCAAAGCTAATGGTCGATGTTTGGGGCAGGAGAGCCTTGCATATGATACCACAACTTCCAGCTTAAGAATGGAAGTGGAGGCAGTCACTGCGGCTCTCCGCTGGATGGAGAATACGACACACACACACACACACACACACATCGTGATTGTAACTGACTCAGAAAGCATGCTGACGAGGGTGAGGACGGGCAGACTTCGTGCGGAGTGGCTTGCTTCGCTTTGGAGGTCACGGGTGACAAGCATCGCCTGGATCTTTTCTCCGGGACATGCCGGTGTGCTAGGAAATGAACAGGATGACAGATTGGCTGGCTCTGCAGAACTTGGTGGAGTATTGATACATGACAAGGCAGATGTGGTTGCGGCCTTGTGGGAGCACGTGCACACCTCGGAGGAGCAAATGGATTACCATGGTCTGGCAAGAATGAGACAACGAGGAGTGACGAAGGGATCTGGCCGACGCTCAACGCTCAAAGGAAAGGCGAGACGGACTTATAATCAGATTGCTACTGGTACTATTAGTGTTGGAAATCTTTGCTGGCTGCTGAGGATGGGGACGGAGCACTTATGGGAATGCCCCGAGTGCTGTGATGTCGATTCCTAAATCAATCAATCAATCAATCAATCAATCAATCAACTACTACTACAACTACTATTACTACCACTACAACTACTACTACAACTACAACTACAACAACTACTACTACTACTACTACTACTACTTCTACTACTACTACTACAACAACTACTACTACTACTACTACTACTACTCTACTACTACTACTACTACTACTACTACTACTACTACTACTACTACTACTACTACTAACATTCGTTTCTCATGTTTACACCTACAGACGGCCTCTCGTGATATAGTCAACACTGTTAAGGAGCCTGTTTGTTCTTCTCCCCTTAATCTTGCAACTTTCACCAAGTTCTCTATTATATTTCGTCTCTTAACGTGCCTAAAATGCACAGTATATTTGCCTACCAACCTGAATGGAAGTATGGCTGTCAATGTCCCTGGGGTAACTATACTGATAGTATAGTAGTGCTAGCTTGGTTGGATCTGTGAGGCCGGCTGGAAACATGACTTTGGCTACCGTTCTGATGTAATCTTCTGCTGAAGCTGCAGCCGTGAAGTTGTAAATTAAAGCTGTGGGAAGAGGAAATAAAATAACTATCCTTGAAATTAACCAACACAACAATTACATTTAGTAGTTTGCACAGCAGGCTTTCTTACGACGGAGTTAAGAATGCAATTCGTAATACCGCATGCCGCGTTCGAAACACAGCTGCGGGCGATTTGGAAGCATATCGGCTTGCGTTGGTTTCCAGACAATGGTCGTTCAGAAAGCATTGGAAAACTCCTGAATGTAGACTTGCCCAGGAATCACAAACAGGCAAAAGTTGCCACAGTTGAGTTGAGCTAAGAACCGACATCACTGCACTCAGGACATTCCCATACTCTCTCCGTCCCCTCGTTCAACAGCCAGCGAAGAGTCATACTACTAATCGTTCCCACCGCTATTTGATTGAAAGTTCACCCGGTTTCACTCTCAGTTTTGAGATTCTTCCAGAATCCCTGTCGATCCCCCGTCATATCATTCTTCCCCCCCCCCCAGCCTCACCTTCTCCACCTTGTCCCACCGGCGCACGACCACCTCTCCCTTGCTGGAGTTGACTGCTACGTCCTGTAAAGTATATGTAACTAACTAAGGGTAGACATATCTTCTTCTTTTTCGTTTCTCTTTCGACTGAAGTGTCACACCTGAGTATGCACCTCAAAGTTCAGTGTGTCCTACTTCGGCATGTATTTGTGTAAGATTTGCTTCCTCTACACAGATTCCATCCAGGGTAATGAGCTCTATCTACTCTATGTAGTTGTTTTATTTTTCTAACACTTTTGCCAAGGCATTGGTCTTACGATCTACTCATTGCTATTTCCAACTGCCGTGGGGGTTTTAATATGTTCAACATTCACACTCTTGTTTTTCGCCCTTATCTGATAATGATTGGGTATCGGATCTCACTACACAAGAGATCAGGGAAGCACGTTATATCGTTAGATAGCAAATGATTTTAGGAAACTGCCCAGCCCTGTACTGGGGTGGAACCCGGGACTTTCCCAGCCTGAGTTCATATCCTCTCCGCCATGGCTGTCTCTAACTTGACTGAAAGTGCAACAACAAAACAACTAAATCTGCAACAACAAAACAATAAACACTTGATCATAGTTTACATAATGCGGGTAGTTTATTAATTCACCTGAATTAAACTTGGTTTTCATGGCTTTTTCATGTGTGACATGATGTTTTCTTATGTGACATGATGTTTTCATATGTGACATGGTGTTTTCTTCAGCTTGTTCACTATATTGTTGTCTGATATGAGACAGGTGTTTTCTGTCTTCTTCTTCTTCTTCTTCTTCTTCTTCTTCTTCTTCTTCTTCTTCTTCTTCTTCTTCTTCTTCTTCTTCTTCTTCTTCTTCTTCTTCTTCTTCTTCTTCTTCTTCTTCTTCTTCTTCTTCTTCTTCTTCTTCTTCTTCTTCTTCTTCTTCTTCTTCTTCTTCTTCTTCTTCTTCTTCTTCTTCTTCTTCTTCTTCTTCTTCTTCTTCTTCTTCTTCTTCTTCTTCTTCTTCTTCTTCTTCTTCTTCTTCTTCTTCTTCTTCTTCTTCTTCTTCTTCTTCTTCTTCTTCTTCTTCTTCTTCTTCTTCTTCTTCTTCTTCTTCTTCTTCTTCTTCTTCTTCTTCTTCTTCTTCTTCTTCTTCTTCTTCTTCTTCTTCTTCTTCTTCTTCTTCTTCTTCTTCTTCTTCTTCTTCTTCTTCTTCTTCTTCTTCTTCTTCTTCTTCTTCTTCTTCTTCTTCTTCTTCTTCTTCTTCTTCTTCTTCTTCTTCTTCTTCTTCTTCTTCTTCTTCTTCTTCTTCTTCTTCTTCTTTCTTCTTCTTCTTCTTCTTCTTCTTCTTCTTCTTCTTCTTCTTCTTCTTCTTCTTCTTCTTCTTCTTCTTCTTCTTCTTCTTCTTCTTCTTCTTCTTCTTCTTCTTCTTCTTCTTCTTCTTCTTCTTCTTCTTCTTCTTCTTCTTCTTCTTCTTCTTCTTCTTCTTCTTCTTCTTCTTCTGTTGCTGCTGCTGCTGGAATTGCTGCTGCTAACATCAATGTTCCAATGGGATCATGTAGTGAACTTCATTTTTACGGATGTCTGATTTGGCCAGCGTGCACTTGTCTGCAACATCGGTGTAGGAAACGTCTCCATTGCTAATTCACCATGTTTTATTTTTCTCGTAGCCGTTTCATGTTTAGCACCGTCACATTGTGTAGGTCTAGAGCGAGGGGGAAGAGGCGGCCCAGCTTTCCCTCCAAGTGACAAGCGACAGGGTCAGGCGTTCAAGCCGCTTCCCTCCGTCTTCACGACATTACCAGCGAAGAAATAAAACCGATTAGGTGTAACTACTGCGAAAGGGTGAAATACTGTGACCTTACAACGAACTCCACAATGGTGAACGTAAATCACAGGGTGTGAGGAAGGCGGGGGGGGGGGGGGGGCAGTAAAATAATATTTAAAAAAAAAATGTATACTACGAAACAAAGAACGGTGTTTCAATTATACTAATAATCTTCATCAGGAACTATACAAACAGATCTAAAGAAAACCATGAAATTAGAACATTTAATGGTACTTTTGCTTTCTTTCACCCCAAACAAACTTTACGAGCTATATTTAGAGTCACCAGCTATATTTAGCGCCGACGGTGATCTCCTCTGTGTTCGGCTGGAGTGCGTGTCAGTGGTTTCAATTGCCCCACACCACAGTGTTGTTTCTTTGGGCTGTGGCAACCGTTTCTGTGTGAGTGTCTGTCTCCCTTCGAGCCTCATTTGCATCGGTCCTACAATCACTTTCCGGTTAGGGTTAGGGTTAGGAGTAGGGTTAGGATTAGGGTTAGGATTAGGGTTTGTTTGTACCCTACCCCTAACCCTAACCCTAACCCTAACCGGAAAGTGAAAGAATAGCGCACCACCGCCGCATAGAATTGCGCACCGAGCTACGGCGCAACACACGGAAACCCCCTGGATGTTCGGCGCAACACAGGGAACCCCTGGATGTGACGTCATACCCTGGGATTCCCTTTTGTTTGGGGTGAAAGAAAGCAAAAGTACCCATTTAATCATATTAAACCACAATTCCCTCGTTGTTTGGAAGACGGCGCAGAAGTTCAGTTCAGTTCAGTTGTGAACGGTGCCAAATAAGAGAATGTGGAGCGGAAGGTGTGCAAACAGTTAGATATGGATTGGATATATATAGAAGGAAGTCAGCAGAGCTATACCTATCCCATCCCTGGTCCCCGCCATGGGTTGTAGTTATTGTGCCTTTGGTTTTTAAGCACAGTGTAACAAACTATATCTGACGAGACGGCCAGGAGCCGGTATGAGATTTATCAAGAAAGCCAGCTGCCAGCATGTGATTTATCAAGACAGCCAGGTGCCAACATGTGATTTGTGGTGTGAATTATAGATACCTGGAGTGAGGAACTGTGTGAAGATGATCAATCCCTCATTGTTGGTGAAGCCCAGGATGTAATCTCGGTCTACGATTCCATTGACCTTCAGGTATGATGCATCAGCAAGGAGAGAATCTGGACTCTGAAAAAGCCACCATGAGTTAGTGAACTTGATAAACCACCATGAGTTAGTGAAATTTAATAACCTACATGAATTAGTGAATTTGATAAACCAACATGAGTTAGTGAACTTGAAAACCCACATGAGTTGGTGACTAGATATACCAACATGAGTTAGTGAACTTGATATACCAATATGAGTTAGTGAACTTGACAATCCCAGCATGATTTTGTGAACTTGACAATCCAACATAAGTTTGCGAATTTGGTAATCCAACATGATTTAGTGACCTTAACAAAACAACATGAGTTAGTGAACTTGACAACCCAACATGAGTGAGTGAACTGTATAAACCAATATGAGTTACCTGAACTTTATAATACAACATGAATTAGTGAACTTGACAACCCAGTTTGAGTTAGTAACTTGACAACCCAAGATGAGTTAGTGAACTTGATAAACAAACATGAGTTAGTGAACTTGACAACACAACATGAGTTAGTGAACTTGATAAATAAACATGAGTTAGTGAACTTGACAACACAACATGAGTTAGTGAACTTGATAAACATACATGCGTTAGTTAACTTGACAATCCTACACGAATTAGTTAACTTGTCAACCCTACATGATTTAGTTAACTTGACAACCCTACATGAGATAGAACTTGATACAATATTGAGTTAGTGGACTTGACAACACAACACGAGTTAGTGAACTTGACAACATAACATTAGTGAAATTGAAAATACGTCAAATGTTGAATTACCGGTTATTGTGGTGATAAAAGACACCTTTATAGCACGCGGATATCTCCATAAATACTGCAATCTCCTCCCATATATCACACCAGTTGAGTATCAGTAAGGTGCAATAACTCCATAACTTGGACCAAGACTCCAGTATAAATTCTGCAGAATGATACATCCAAGGAAAAATTGGATCCCTTATTTCATGCATTAGGCACGTTGGACATGTGGGCCCATGTTATTCTAGACCAGTCCGCACTCGCTAGGTGATGTGATCAGTAATACGATAGCCGTCTTTACTCCCAAGACAAGATATGGTACCATTTCAGACTGGACCAACTGGGAACACAGGTCAATGATTCAATTTTTTTTAAAGTTAGTTGCATATTCTTTACATGACGTTTTGCAGTCAACACCAGCATTGTTTGCTGTTGTTGATGTCTCGGCAAGGTTACGTTAAGTAGTTTCAATGATTAAGACATGTGCTAAAAACTCTATACTTCTATCAGCGTAATTCACGCGTAAATCACGCAAATGTGTGTATGTGTGTGTGTGTGTGTGTGTGTGTGCGTGCGTGCGTGTGTGTGTGTGTGTGTGTGTGTGTGTGTGTGTGTGTGTGTGTGTGTGTGTGTGTGTGTGTGTGTGCAGGCAGGCAGGTATGTATGTATGCATGTATGTATGCATGCATGTATGCATGCATGCATGCATGCATGCATGCATGCATGCATGCATGCATGCATGCATGCATGCATGCATGCATGCATGCATGCATGCATGTATGTATGTATGTATGTATGTATGTATGTATGTATGTATGTATGTATGTATGTATGTATGTATGTATGTATGTATGTATGTATGTATGTATGTATGTATGTATGTATGTATGTATGTATGTATGTATGTATGTATGTATGTATGTATGTATGTATGTATGTATGTATGTATGTATGTATGTATGTATGTATGTATGTATGTATGTATGTATGTATGTATGTATGTATGTATGTATGTATGTATGTATGTATGTATGTATGTATGTATGTATGTATGTATGTATGTATGTATGTATGTATGTATGTATGTATGTATGTATGTATGTATGTATGTATGTATGTATGTATGTATGTATGTATGTATGTATGTATGTATGTATGTATGTATGTATGTATGTATGTATGTATGTATGTATGTATGTATGTATGTATGTATGTATGTATGTATGTATGTATGTATGTATGTATGTATGTATGTATGTATGTATGTATGTATGTATGTATGTATGTATGTATGTATGTATGTATGTATGTATGTATGTATGTATGTATGTATGTATGTATGTATGTATGTATGTATGTATGTATGTATGTATGTATGTATGTATGTATGTATGTATGTATGTATGTATGTATGTATGTATGTATGTATGTATGTATGTATGTATGTATGTATGTATGTATGTATGTATGTATGTATGTATGTATGTATGTATGTATGTATGTATGTATGTATGTATGTATGTATGTATGTATGTATGTATGTATGTATGTATGTATGTATGTATGTATGTATGTATGTATGTATGTATGTATGTATGTATGTATGTATGTATGTATGTATGTATGTATGTATGTATGTATGTATGTATGTATGTATGTATGTATGTATGTATGTATGTATGTATGTATGTATGTATGTATGTATGTATGTATGTATGTATGTATGTATGTATGTATGTATGTATGTATGTATGTATGTATGTATGTATGTATGTATGTATGTATGTATGTATGTATGTATGTATGTATGTATGTATGTATGTATGTATGTATGTATGTATGTATGTATGTATGTATGTATGTATGTATGTATGTATGTATGTATGTATGTATGTATGTATGTATGTATGTATGTATGTATGTATGTATGTATGTATGTATGTATGTATGTATGTATGTATGTATGTATGTATGTATGTATGTATGTATGTATGTATGTATGTATGTATGTATGTATGTATGTATGTATGTATGTATGTATGTATGTATGTATGTATGTATGTATGTATGTATGTATGTATGTATGTATGTATGTATGTATGTATGTATGTATGTATGTATGTATGTATGTATGTATGTATGTATGTATGTATGTATGTATGTATGTATGTATGTATGTATGTATGTATGTATGTATGTATGTATGTATGTATGTATGTATGTATGTATGTATGTATGTATGTATGTATGTATGTATGTATGTATGTATATGTGTGTGTGTGTGTGTATGTATGTATGTATGTGTGTATGTATGTATGTATGTATGTATGTATGAATGTATGTATGTATGTATGTATGTATGTATGTATGTATGTATGTATGTATGTATGTATGTATGTGTGTGTGTGTGTGTGTGTGTATGTATGTATGTGTGTGTGTATGTATGTATGTATGTATGCGTGTATATGTGTGCATGCATGTAGTGTATGCGAGGGAGTGTATATTTGTGTGTTATGCGAGGGAGTCTGTGATTGTAGTAAGTATGGTTTGTAGAGTTAATGAGTGAGTGTGAGTGAGAGAGAGAATTTGTGAGTATGTGTGTATGTGAGTGTAAGTGAGAGAATTAGTGTGTAAGAGAGAGAGAGAGAGAGAGAGAGAGAGAGAGAGAGAGAGTGTGTGTGTGTTGAGTGAGAGAGTGCGTGAGAGAGTGAATGATTGAGAGATAGTGAGTGAGTGTGTGTGTCTGTTTGTCTGTGTGTGCGAGTGAGAGAGTGAGTTAGTGTGGTTTAGAGAGTGAATGAGTGAGTGTGAGTGAGAGAGTGTGAGTGAGAGAGAGAGAGTAAGTGGAAGAATGTGTGAGAGATTTAGTGCGAGAGTGAATGTGTGGGTATGTGTGTGTGTGTGTGTGTGTGTGTGTGTGTGTGTGTGTGTGTGTGTGTGTTAGAGAGTAAGAGAGGGTGAGTGTGAGAGTGAATTAGTATGGGTGAGAGAGAGAGAGGGAGAGAGAGAGACAGAGAGACAGAGAGAGAGAGAGAGAGAGAGAGAGAGAGAGAGAGAGAATGAGACAATGAGCGAGTTAGTGTGTGTGAGTGTACGTGAAAGAATAATAAAGAGACATGGACAGACAGACAGACAGACAGACAGACAGACAGACAGACAGACAGTGTGTGTGTGTGTGTGTGTGTGTGTGTGTGTGTGTGTGTGTGTGTGTGTGTGTGTGTGTGTGTGTGTGTGTGTGTGTGTGTGTGTGTGTGTGTGTGTGTGTGTGTGACATGCTATTCCATATTTTTTTCTTTATCCTCATCTTTCATGTTAGCATGTATACTGCCACTTGAATTTAACTTGTACTATATGCACTGCTTATTTCATCATGTTTATGTCAATTCCAGGAATTATCTTATTGAATTGCATCAATATTTGTTAAAGATACACAATGTATAACATATTTTTTTTTGTCTTCACCATTTTTCAATGTTGTCCCACTTTTCCCCAATTTTAAATGTTTTTGTGAGGATGCTCACGATAGTCGACAGTGTATGGGTGTGAAAAGTGTGGAAGCTTGTATATATAAGTTTTAGTGATTATGTGAGGGAGTCTCTGTGGCGAAGTGGTCAAGACGTTTGACTCGTGCTCATAAGGTTGTGGGTTCGATTCCGGGCCGCACCCTTCGGTTTACGAGTTAAATGTTTCGGAGTCTCCTGTCGGTCGTCGGTAAAAGCTACGGAGGTCGTGCTTTGTGCGACTCTTTCCGTGCTGCGGAAAGAGACCGAGCCATATGGAATAAAACACGGTGCAATGAAGTCGACCCTGTCGACTTTTAAGCGACATTTTTAGTGATTATGTGAAGCAGCTTGTATGTGTGAGTGTGTGAGTGGGTGGACGGGTGGGTGGGTGTATGTGTGTCTATTTGTGTGTGTAAATGTGTGTGTATGTGTGTATATGTGTGTAAGTGGGAGTAAGTGTGTGTGTGTACGTCTATATGTGTGTGAATATGTGTATGAGTGTTATGTGTATGTATGGTCGTATATGTGTTTATGTGTGTGTGTGTTTATATGTGTGTATGTGAGTGTTCTTGTGTATGCTTGTGTGTGTATGTGTATATGTGAGTATGTTTGTATGTGTTTTTATGTGTGTACAGGTGCGTATGTGTGTGTATGTGCGTGTGTGAATGTGTGTATGTGTCTGTAATTATGTATGTATGGGTGTGGATGTGTGTGAGTAAGTGTGTATATGTGCGTGGGTATATGTGTGTATCTGTGTGTGTGTGCTCGTATATGTATGTGCATATGCGTGTGTATTTGTGTGCATGCATGCAGTGTATGCGAGGCGGTGTGTATTTGTGTGCTATAAGAGGGAGTGTGTGTTTGTGTGTTATTTGTGAGGATGCTCACGATAATCGTCAGTGTATGTGTGTGTAAAGTGTAGGAGTTTGTTCATATTAGTTTTGTTATTGTGAGGCAGCGTTTATTGATCTAGAGGTGTGAGCGTGTGTGTGGGTTGATGGGTGGGTGGGTGGGTGTGTGTTTTATGTCTATGAGTGCGTGTTTATATGAGTGTATGTGTGTTTGTAGGTTTGTGTTTGCATGTGTATGCGTGTGTCTATGTATGTGTGTGTATTTGCGTGCATGTGTATGTATGTGTGTATGTGTGCGTTTGTGTGTGTATATGTGCGATATGTGTGTATGTGTGTAAGTGTGTGTGTGTGTGTGTGTGTGTGTGTGTGTGTGTGTGTGTGTGTGTGTGTGTGTGTGTTCGTGTATGTATGTGTATATGTTTGTGTGAGTATGTGTGTATGCATGCAGTGTATGCGAGGGAGTGTGTATTTGTATGTTATTGAGTGTGTGCATAACTGTGAGAGTTTGTGCAAATGATGTAGGTGTGTATGCAGGTATGAGTGCGTGTGTGTTTATGAATGTGCGTGTGTACATGTGTCTGCCTGTCTTATAATATGGTAATATGCATTGTTTATGTTTATAAAATCCATTTGACATTTTTTTTTTCCCTATGTGAATGTAACATGCCCAATTGATGAATGAAGATAGATGAGTGATTGGAAGGGCCGAATGTAAGACATACCTGCGTGCCCAATTTGTTACCCTTTGAAAATAAAGATCGTTCGTTCCTTCCTTCATTCGTTCCATAAGAGTATTTCTGGTACGGGTGATTTTTTTGGAAGCACAATAAGGGGTTACGGTTTTAGGACCCTCTTTGATTTTGTCAGCACCTGCACGAATTGTCCTTACCGTGGTTGGACGTAAATCATCGACTTTACCGATATAATCTGCCCGATCGCCAGCCTCAAAACGATGTTATGGCGGAACGTAGCGACGTGAAGTTATGTCCCTATGTGACAACGACGTTATATCGAAACGACGCAAACCGAAGCGACGTATAGCGCGGCCTCCAAGTACCTGATGACATGGCAAGTATATCAGCATTATGTTGCCATCAACCCCAGGATGTTAGTTGATTAGTTATATATTGTGGCCGCTGTAGTCAGATATGACTGAGATACTGTGTATGACAGTAGACGGTAATACCTGCTTTCTGTTAGCGCCAAATGTTCTGCGGCGCTCAGCAAACCCAACACCCCACATTGTGCAAACAGCTCCAGGCGGATGAGCACATTTGGGAGTGTACAAGCTTTATCCTGGTGCGAGGAAATGCAACCTAGAGACTAAATGTCATAGCTGGGCAAAGCAGGCTGTAAGCTTTTGTCGGTAACTGGTCTTGGATCGAAGCTTCGACAGACGGACAGTTAGATCATTTTGGCAGTTTGTCTTGTTCCAGACGTATTGGTGTTAACTTTCCTCTGGAGTAAACTAGGCAGGCCGAGAGAGGGATCATGCTGCGTGCGCAACACATGGTCTCTACAATTCAGCCCAGGCTTTGTACTATGGAAATGTTATTATGAATTTTTTAACGCACAATGTAACAAACTATTGTGTGCCAAGAAGGACAGGTGCCAGTTGTCTGTTGGGGTATCATCCATGCACTTCGGACATGGACATAGGTGCTTCGACCCCCCCCCCCCCCACCCCCACCCCCCCCCCCCCCACCCCCCCCACCCCCAAAAAAGAAAAAAATATATATGCATCAGCGTCCGGCGGCAAATATTAGTTCCAGTTCTGTGTTGATTGACGCGGCCCCTCATTCTCCCGATGTGCCTCTCGTGTCTGGCCGTGCCAATTCTTACTCCCAAGGCAATGTTACGTTCACTAATTTGCCATTGCTTTCTGAACCAGAATTCAACAGTTAAATCCAACTTAATGCCGGTGTAGGATAAATCCTCTACGCCGCCTTCAGCGCACCGGAAGTGTAAGGCGGAAGTGTAAGACCGCGTGCTCTTATCAATGTGGCCACTCGACTTCTGCGAACATATAGAGTGTATTTTTAATGACTGTGCAGTGTTTGAAAATATTGCCGGTCCAAGTTTTGTATTTACCTATTATGTTTGCAGATCTACAAATTGATGGGAAAGACATTAGACTTATAAAAAACATATATTGGAAACAACAAGCTGCCATAAGAATTGATAATGAAGTAGGACAATACCAACCTATTAAGAGAGGTGTTAGGCAGGGATGTGTAATGTCTCCAGATCTTTTTTCCCTATACAGTGAAAATATTTTCAGAAATGTAGAAGACCTAAATGGAATCAGCATTGGAGGACGAAACATAAATAACATTAGATATGCAGATGATACAGTATTGATTGCAGACAATGCACAGGATCTGCAACAATTAGTAGACGCTGTGGTTGTACACAGTGAGCAGCTGGGGTTGGAATTAAATTGTAGGAAGACACAGGTTATGGTCGTCACTAGGAAGAACGAAGTACCACAATGTAATATACAAGTAAATGGGAATATTCTTCAACAAGTGAATCGGTTCAATTATCTCGGAACAGTCATAACATCTGATGGCAGATGCCTTGAAGAGATTAGAACAAGAATCGCCATTGCGAAAGTAGCCTTTAGCAAGATGAAAAACATTCTGACCAATAAAATGATGTCAATTGAAACGAGAAAAAGAGTGTTGAGGGGATACATAGAGCCTTTTCTTTTGTATGGATGTGAAACTTGGACAATGTGCAGTCAAGCTGAAAAACAGCTGATGGCTGCAGAAATGTGGTTTCTGAGGAAAATGCAAAGAATACCATGGACAGATAGAAAAACCAATGACCAAGTACTACAAGAGACAAATGAAAATCGTAGATTGATTAGAGAAATTAGACGTAGACAGTCAAAATTTTTTGGACATGTTATGAGAAGAAATGGACTGGAGAACTTAGTGACAGCTGGCAAGATCGAAGGGAACAAACCAAGAGGAAGACCGAGAGGAAAATACCTGGATGGCTTGGCCACATGGCATGGACGAGACAGGAACACTGAGCTGATCCACGACTCTGGTGATCGAGTGAAATGGCGAATCATGACCGCCCACGCTTTCCGGCATGGCACATGATTGATTGATTGATTATGTTTTATGAACTTTACAGAGCAATAACTTGCCAATATTTTCAAAAACTACACAGTCATTAAAAACACACCCAATATCAGACAATGGAAAACACACAAACCTTACCCTTGGGAGAACCTCGCCGTCAACCACTGGCAGGAATAACTGATTGTTTGTGTTTAACAATCCAGCGATCGTCTTCGGCTGTGAACTGACACCTAGAAGTTCACTGACTGTCTTGTTCCTGAGACAGTTTATCTTGTCGACACCCCTGATTTGTCTGCACATAGAAATTAAGAATGCATAATTCAATATTCAATCGTGAATTCCTTCATGCATTTAATTCTTTATATGTTTACTTAGAGATCGGATAGACTGGCGTTAACTACGAGTTTAAAAAGTAAGTTTTACAAAAACAGTAATATTTTAAAACGGCAACAACACTAATCTTGTCAATACCAACAGAAATATTAACAACAGCAACCACAGTAATAGTATTAACATAGCATTAACAACAATAGTAATGTTAACAAAAACAACAGTAATATTAACAACAGCAGTAATATTAACAACAGCAATAAGCAGCAATATTAACACCAACAATAATTATTATTAACAACAACGGTACTGTTAGCAGCAATAACAACAGTAATATTAACAACAGTAGTAATATTAACAACAGCAATCAGCAGCAATATTACGCCAACCATAATAATTATTAACAACAACGTTAATGGTAACAGCAATAACAACTGCAATATTAACAAAAGTAACAACATTAATATTAACGACAGTCATATTAACAACAACAACAACAACAGTAATATTAACAAAGCTACAAAAATACTAATACTAATAACAACAACAACAACAGTAATATTAATAACAGTAACAACAACAGTAACAACAACAATAGTAACAACAACACCAACAGTAATATTACCAACAGCAACAACATAAACAACAAAAACAGTAATATTAACAACAGCAACAACAATAAAATAAGCAACATCAACAACAACAGAATTATTAACAACAACAACAACAACAACATTACCCGCAATGAAATTATTATAAACATCATTACCTGCAAGGAAATTATTAACAACAACATTACCAACCAGGACATTATTAACAACAACAACATTATCAGCTAGGAAATTTTTAACAAGAACACGATTACCAGCAAGAAAATTATTAACAACAACAAAAACAACATTACCAGCTAGGAAATTATTAACAACAACAACATTACCAGTTAGGAAATTAGTAACATCAATAACAACAACAAAATTACCATATAGGAAATTATTAACAACAACACCATGACCAGCAAGGTAATTGTTAACAATAACAACAACAACATTACCAGCAAAGAAATTATTAATAACAACAACAGCAACATTACCAGTAAGGCAATAATTAACAACAAAAACATGAAAATTATTAACAAGAACAACAACATTACCAGTAAGGAAATTATTAATAACAACAACATTACCTGCAAGGAAATTATTAACAAAACAACGACAACAAAAACATTACCAGCAAGGAAATTATTAACAATAACATTGCTAGCAAGGAAATTATTAACATTAATAACATGAAAATCATTAACCCCAACAACAACAATAAGGAAATTATTAACAACAACAAGAAAATTATTAACAACAACAACAAGGAAATTATTAACAACAACATCTACAAAGAAAATATTAACAAATACAACAAGGAAATTATCAACAATATCAAATTTTTAACAACAACAACAGCAACAACAATGAAATTATTAACAACAACAGCTACAAGGAAATTATTACCAATAACAATGAAATTATTAACAACAACAACAAAGAAATTATTAACAACATCTACAAGGAAATTAGTAACAAAGACAACAAGGAAATTATCAACAATAACGAAGTGAAATTATTACCAATAGCAACAAGGAAATTATTAACAATAAAAACAACAAGGAAATTATTAACAACAACAACAAGGAAATTATTAACAACAACAACAACAACAAGGAAATTATTAACACCAACAACTACACGTAAATTATTACCAATAACAAGGAAATTATTAAGAACAACAAGGAAATTATTAACAACAATAACTACAAGTCCCGGGAAGGTTAACCTGATCAACAAATGCCCGCAGAGGTCGGACGTGCCGGCCTAACGGCGCAAGAACGCAGCTCTGATGTAAACAGGCACAACGCAATCACGTCCGAAAAAGAAAGAAAAAGCTCCAGATGAACGCAGACGAAGAAGAAGAAGAAGAAGAAGAAGAAGAAGAAGAAGAAGAAGAAGAAGAAGAAGAAGAAGAAGAAGAAGAAGAAGAAGAAGAAGAAGAAGAAGAAGAAGAAGAAGAAGATATCTACAAGTAAATTATTAACAACAACAATAAGAACATTATTAACAACAACATCTACAAAGACATTATTAAAAAAGACAACAATGAAATTATCAACAATAACAAAGTGAAATTATTAACAATAGCAACAAGGAAATTATTACCAATAACAACAAAAAGGAAATTATTAACAACAACAATAAGGAAATTAATAAAAAAAACAACAGCAACAAGGAAATTATTAACAACACCAACAGAAACAAGGAAATTATTAACAACAACAACAGCAACAAGGAAATTATTAACAACAACAACAACATGGACAAATTATTAACAACATCTACAAGGAAATTATCACCAGTAACAAGGAAATTATTACCAACAACAACAAGGAAATTATTAACAAAAACATCTACAAGGAAATTAATAACATCAACAACAAGGAAATTATTAACAATAAGGAAATTATTAACAACAACAAGGAAATTATTAACACCAACAACAGCAACAAGGAAATTATTAACAACAACAACATGGACAAATTATTAACAACATCTACAAGGAAATTATCACCAGTAACAAAGAAATTATTACCAACAACAACAAGGAATTTATTAACAAAAACATCTACAAGGAAATTAATAACATCAACAACAAGGAAATTATTAACAATAAGGAAATTATTAACAACAACAACGAAATTAGTAACAAAACAACAACAACAAGGAAATTATTAACAACAACAAGAGTAACAAGAGACATATTAACAACAACAACAACAATAACAAAGAAATGATTAACAACAGCAACATGAACAAGGGAATTATTAATTACAATAACAACAAGGGAATTATTATCAACAACAACATCAACAAGGGAATTATTAACAACAGCAAGAACATAGACATTATTAACAACAACTTGAACAAGGACATTTTTAACAACAACATCTACAAGGAAATTATAAACAATAACTACAAAGAAATTATAAACACCCACAACAATGACATTATTAAAACAATAACAATAACAGGGAAATTATTAACAACAACATCTAAAAGGAAATTGCTAACAATAGTAACAAGTAAATGATTAACAATAGCATCTACAAAGAAATTATTAATAATAACAACAACAACATGGACAAATGATTAACAACAACATCTACAAGGAAATTATCACCAGTAACAAAGAAATTATTACCAACAACAACAAGGAATTTATTAACAAAAACATCTACAAGGAAATTAATAACATCAACAACAAGGAAATTATTAACAATAAGGACATTATTAACAACAACAATGAAATTATTAACAAAACAACAACCACAAGGAAATTATTAACAACAACAAGATTAACAAGAGACATATTAACAACAACAATAACAAAGAAATGATTAACAACAGCAACATGAACAAGGGAATTATTAATTACAACAACAACAAGGAAATTATTATCAACAACAACATCAACTAGGGAATTATTAACAACAGCAAGAACATAGACATTATTAACAACAACTTGAACGAGGAAATTGTTAACAACAACATCTACAAGGAAATTATAAACAATAACTACAAGGAAATTATAAACACCCACAACAATGACATTATTAAAATAATAACAATAACAGGGAAATTATTAACAACAACATCTAAAAGGAAATTATTAACAATAATAACAAGGAAACTATTAACAATAATACTTACAAGGAAATTATTAGCAATAACAACAAGGAAGTTATTAACAATTGCATCTACAAAGAAATTATTAATAACAACTAAGAAATTATTAACAACAACATCTACAAAGAAACTATTACCAATAATAACAGGGAAATTATTAACAATAACATCTACAAGGAAATTATTGGCAATAACAACAAAGAAATTATTAACAACGCCAACAAAATTATTAACAATAAATACACTAAAAATGACATTAGTAACAATACCAACATTAATTTTTTAACAATACTGTAAAGGAAATTATTAATATCAACAGCAAGAAAATTATTTAGAACAACAACAAGAAAATTATTTACAACAACATGAAAATCATTAATAACTATAATAACAACAGGATAATTATTTACAAAATTCAACAAGTAAATTATTTAGTAAAACAACAACAGCAAGGAAATTATTAACAACAACAACCACAAGGAAATTATTAACAACAACAACACCCACAAGGACATTATTAACAACAACAACAACAACAACAACAACAACAACAACAAGGAAATTAACAACAACAACAACAAGGAAATTAACAACAACAACAACAAGGAAATTAACAACAACAAGAGGAACCATCTCAGGTCCAACAGCCGAGAGGTCACCTACCGGAACCAGAACAGATAGAACAGGGAAGCCGTGCAGCCCAGCTTGTCCGACGCGGAGTTGAGGGCCACCAAGGGGCTTCTGTTGAGTGCCCAAAAGGACAGAGCCGTTCCGCTCTGCATGATTGCCTGCAGGGTCGGCAGAAACAAACATGTACACGGGCCATGTTAGTGTAAATACAGCGAGAATTTTAGTATTAGGTGGGTGGGTGGGTAAGTAGTTGGTGGGTGGGTATTTGGTGGGTGGATTGGTTGGTGGGTGGATTGGTTGGTGGGCGGATGGGTTGGTTGGTTGGTTGGTTAGTAAAAGTAATAGCAGATGTATTCGTTGTGGCAGTAGTAGTAGTGGTAGCAGTAGTAGTAGTAGTAGTAGTAGTAGTAGCAGCAGCAGCAGCAGCAGCAGCAGCAGCAGCAGCAGTAGTAGTAGTAGTAGTAGTAGTAGTAGTAGTAGTAGTAGTAGTAGTAGTAGTAGTAGTAGTGGTGGTGGTGGTGGTGGTGGTGGTAGTAGTAGTAGTAGTTGTTGTTTTTTGGTGTTGTTGATGTTGTTGTTGTTAATAATGGTATTGTTGTGTTAGTAGTAGAAAACCAAATTAATGATAATTATAAGAAGAAGAATGAAGAAAAGGAGGAGACCTGACAGAGTACGAACCTTGGTAAACAGTCCCTTGGTTAAAGGACTAAGAGACAGGATTGACACACTGCCTGATCCCGCCGACTCTCCAAAAATCGTAATGTCATTCTGATCACCGCCAAAAGTGTGAATATTGTCTTTGGTCCATTTTAATGCCAAAATCTGGTCTCGAAGTCCATTGTTTCCTGCCAGATTGGATGAATAATATAATTGTATTTCTCCAAAATGAGAATTATTTCATTATCAATTGGGGAACCTTTTCGGGCCACTAAGACATTTCATAAATAGCACACGTGTATTGTTTGGCACTCATAGACGTATAAGAAATAAGTTGATGTCTAGATCGTTCTCTAATCTCTTCTTCTTTCTTCAACTTCTATGAGCGCCAAACACTACATGTTTATTTATTTATTTATTCTGTCTTAGATTTATTTACATTTTTATGTTTTGTTTTTAACTCTATATACGAACACTGGTTGTCATTAGTTATCATTATTAATAATTTTTATAAGAGAGTTGAAGTGATACATAGAACCCGTGCTTTTGTATGGATATGAAACGTGGACAATGAACAAACAATCTGAAAAACATCTAATGCTAGTGGAAATGTGGTTTCTCAGGAAAATGCAAAAGAACCACCATGGACATACTGAAAAACCAATCAGCAGCTCATCCCAGAAGCAGATGAAACCCATAAACTGAATCGAGAAATTAGACGTAGACGGTCACTATATTTTATTGGTATGTTATGAGAAGAAATAAACTAAAGAACTTGGTGACAACTGGCAAGATTGAAAGGAAAAGAACAAATGAGAGGCAGAGAAGTAAATATCTGGATGGCTTGGCAAAGTCTGGACAAGAACACAGATCTGATCCCCGACTCTGGTGATCGTGTGAGATGATGAAACATAACCGCCCACGCTTATCGGCGTGGCATGTGATGATGATGAACGGGGCAATTCTGGTATTCTCTGCAGACAAATTCTGACAGAGATTAATACCTAGTCAAATGGAGTGGTCAGAGAGATGCCGCATACCTGGTCATAGACTCTAATGATCGTGTGAGTTGAGGTGAAGTTTAATTTAATCGAGTTGACTAGAGTTGAGTTAAAGTTGAAATGATTTTAGTTGAAATGTGTAGAGCTGAGTTGAGTTGAGTCGAGTAGAGTTGAGTTAAGTTGAACTGAGTTGAGCTGAGTTGAGTTGAATTGAGTTGAGTTGAATGGAGTAGAGCTGAGTTGAGTTTAGTTAAAGTTGAACTGAATTGAGTTGGGTTGAATTAAAGTTGAATTTAGTTGAATGAAATTGTGTAGAGCTGAGTTGAGATGAATCGAATTGAGTTGAGTGGAGTGGAGTTGAGTTTAATCAAGTTGAGTTGAGTTAAAGACGAGCTGAGCTTCGTTGGGTTGGGTAAAAATTGAGTTGAGTTAAGGTTGCGCGGTGTTGAATCGAGTTGAGTTGAATTGAATTGGGTTTGATTTAAAGTTAAGTTGAGCGGAGTTAAAGTTGAGTTGAGGTAGAGCCGTGTTAAATCGAATTGAGTTGAACTGCATTGGGTTGAGTTAAAGTTGAGTTAAGCTGAGTTAAAGTTGAGCTGAGTCAAGAACCAACATCACAGCAAACGGGACATTCCCATACGTGCTCCTTCCTCAACTTCAACAACCAGCGAATAGTCCCAATACAAATGGTACCAGTTGCAGCATGATTATATGTCCGTATGACTTTTCCTCGAAGAAATGAGTGTCGGCCAGATCCTCTGGTCACTCGCCGCCTTACCATTCTCTCTAGGCTATGATGACTGTATTGTGATCGAGTGAGATGACAAATAATAATCGCCCACCTTTATCAACATAGCAAATGAAGGTGATAATAACGAATAGATACAAGTATTCAAACAAGGCAAAAACACTGACCGTCTCCGTTTTGTGAAGTCAGGAAGCCAAAGATGCCCAGTCGGTATTGTGTGGTGACTACGATGACGTCTTCATCGGTGACCAGTTGGGACGGAACGTACTGGGTCGCGTCCCCTACCTGAAATGCTCCACCGTGTATATAGAACATCACCTGCAATTTGCGGAGACGACACCTTATTACGCAACAACGTTTGTGTGGGATTAATATACAATTGTCTTCTTCTTCTGCCCTTTATGTCCCATCGTCGCATATGCCCTCACCAAAACCACACCAAGCCGTCCTGTCTGTTGCTATCTCCTGCTTCTCCCTCCATGTCCTCCCAATATTATTCACCTCTGTGGGGGGTTGAGTGGTCTTGAGGTATGGTGTCCGCCTCGAGTGCAGGAGGTCCCGGGTTTAAGCCCCGGTGAGGGCTGGGATATTTTCATATGGACTTCTAGTAACAAAATTTCCCCTGGTCTCTGGGTAGTGTGATCGGACGCCCGTGTGTATTATTGCCAGGCTTGTCCATGGGAATGAGATTCCCATGGGAATCCTATGGAAAACGTCCCATGGGATGAGATGGGATGGGATGGGACAGCACACATTTGTATTTCCCATTGGACACATGGGACAGTAGCCATGTCATAGCAACTTGATCTACGTCAGAGCTACCCTTAATTATTCTTTTATTTTTTAACCCTTTTAAAGCCTTTTATTCTTCTTTTTTCTTTATATATTTGTATCAATTCTTTATCTCGTGGTGGGACACCGGATAAATAAATAAATGCGCGCATGCGCGCTGCTAGTCAGCCATTGTTGCTGTAGTTGTTGATTGGCGTCTTTGGCGATTTGTAAATACGAAGCTAGTTTAAATCTGCTGTAATAGAAGTTGTTTTGTTGCTGAATTGCCAGTATTTTTATTTGGTTGAATATTAGGTACTATGTTTATAGTCTATGAATAGTTTGTGAAGGCATTCACTTGAAGTCACGGTGTTACTGAGTGTAGGCTGTGTAAGGTTACGGTACCCCAAAATGGTCAACTAAAAATATGAGTTCCAGGATCTTACTAAAACTGTTATTGCTAAGATGTTGAGTGAGGGAGAATGCCACTTGATTGATGTTCCAAAAGAACTTGTAAAGTCTTCAACAGCTGATGTTAAAGCAGTTAAAATATCTGAAAGTATTTTAGCAAAATTTGTTTGCTGTGCAAAGTGCAAAACGCTGTACAGTTGGTATAAGTTGATTAATGAAAAATGGGTTAATCAAAAAGGTTATGGAGTTGCAATACAGCATAGCATGAAATGTGGTTCCGGTGGTTCTACTAACATCAAAAGATGTTTTGTAGCCAAGCAGCGGGAAGTAACAAAA
Source organism: Cepaea hortensis (assembly GCA_963921405.1). Classification (NCBI taxonomy): domain Eukaryota; kingdom Metazoa; phylum Mollusca; class Gastropoda; order Stylommatophora; family Helicidae; genus Cepaea; species Cepaea hortensis. Next base: position 259,548,002 of record OY992876.1, read on the forward strand.
CCACCACCAACATTGTCAAATGCGTGGCAAAAAAACAGTTGTTGAACTAATTACATCACATCCAACAGTATCCACTTCGGCTGGATGTGACATTTCTTCTTCTTCTTCTTTCGTTCGCTTGAATTATGTCTATAACTGCAATATTGTCTCTTGTATGAATCTAACAGTCTTTTTGAATTCACTCATCGGCCCATAAAGTTTATCTTCCACTGTTGTCTCTCTAGGTCAGAATGTTCGCCTGGATATGTTGTAGTGTGGGCGGTCCTGGACCTGGAGTATGTGCTCTGCTGTCTGCGACACCAAACCACATGTGCACATGGCTGAGTCACCAATCTTGAATTGTGTATACATGTGGTTGCGTAATTTATTGTGTCCTGTTCTGAGGCGCAGAATAATGACTTGTCTGTCGATAACGTGGTAGTCGTCTTGAGCAGGTTTTGGTGGCTTTCTGGCTGATTTGATCATTCTTTTCTTTTGGTGGTATGTAGCGGGCGCATCAGGCTGTACTTCTTTGGCTCCTTCCTTAGCCAATCGATCAGCTCTGTCGTTTCCGGGTACTCCACAGTGGGATGGTATCCACTGTATGGTGACCTTATTCTGACTGCTAAGTTCAGAAAGTAGTGTCCTTAGTACTGGCAATTTCCCAGACAGGAGTGCCTTGAGTAATGATTTTGCATCTGTCAATAGCACCACAGGTTGTGTACCATGGCTGGTATTCAGTAATTTCTCTGTTGCTATCTTGATTGCCTCAATTTCAGCATCATAGTTATTGCAGTACTTTCCTGTTGGAACTCTGGCAGTGTCCCTAGTATTATTTGGGTATTCTATGTACAGTCCCGCTCCTCCATTTCGAACAGCATTTTGTGCTGACCCATCTGTGTAGACTCGGATCCAGAGGTCCTGTGGGTATTCATCATCAAGGAAGATGAGAGTGGCTGTTCTGCGCTGTACACTGTTCTGTTCTTCCTTGTCAAATATTCCTCGCACTTTAGTCTGGATTTGTAGTGATAGTCTATGTTCATCTTTCCTTGGAGTTCGCTCTGGAATAGTTGTCAGGGGGATGCCAACTGTGGGAAGATCGATGGTTTCTCTGCAGAGTCGTTTCGCCTGGTGGATAAAACTACTTCTTTTCAACCGCCGCATAGCTAAGTTTTCAAATCTGTTCTTCATAGGGTGGCCTGGCAAGCTGAGAAACTTTTCTGCTTATATTAGTGTTTTCGTATCTCTACGCTCTCTCAGTGCTTGGGTCCTCCCCATTTTCCCCATTGCTAATATAGGGGTTGATCTCATCCCTCCTGTGGTGACTCTAAGAGCTTGATTCTGCACCCTCTCCAGCTCTTGTAGTGTGGTTTTTTATGCTGAACACCACGCAGTTGACCCGTATGCCAGGTGTGCTCGTATGCTCTGTTGATAAACTTTGCTAAGTATTTTCCCTCTGGCTCCCCATGTGGTTCCACTTAGCTTTCTTTTGTATGTGTTTTCTCCGTGTCAGCATGGCATCAAATGTTACTCCAAGGTATGTTGGTTCTTTATCTTCTCTTAAGGGTGTTCCATTTATCTGGATGATCCCTGCCTTTTGTTTCGGAGAGAGGGTAAATAGAGTGGTGCTGCATTTGTCAGTGTTTATGCTAACACACCATCTATCCGCCCATGTAACACAAGTATCTACAGCTCTTTCTAGCGATATGGTGGCCACTGACGCATGTTCATTTGTGCTCCACAAAACCAGGTCATCAGCGTACAAACTTCAGTTTGTGATGATATTCAAGAACAGACAATACCAAAAACGATAGAAGAAAAAAATGTGATTGAGGGTCATTATGATAGCATGGAATCTATGGAAGAAGAGATAGGTGCTCCATTTGAAAATACTAGACAAGCAGTGAAAAGGAGAATAGAGAGACAAAGGGAAAAAGAAGTGAAAAGACAGAGAAGAATTAGAGATAATTCATCAACCGGCGAGGATATGCCTCTATTAGAAAGGTCGTTAAGAAATAATGATAGACAAATTAGATGGGATATTGAACGAAAAAAATTAGCGGCTGCTAGCGAGAGACAAGATGAAGAAGAAATGGATGAAAAGTCAGAATCAAATAGTAGTATAGGAGAAACTAATACGTTATACGAAGAAGAAGATCTTGAGGTGGAGATAGCACTTATTCAAAGGAACTTGGAGTTATTGAAGAAATGGAAACGTTGGAGGTAAATTGATAGAAAATACTGCAGATAGCAAGATATGAGTTTCATGATTTAAAAAGGAAATAGATACTTGGTGATGTATAGGACACAGTGCTCATAGGAAAAAAGTTCTATTGATACTTGAGGAGTAGACATATTTAGGTATTAAGATAACTAATATGGGTGTAGCTTTGAAGGAAACATATATTCTTTCTTCTGTAATTTTATTGCCGATTGATTTTATGTTTTGACTTCTTGAGTTTTCTTAAATAGATAAATAAGTTATTGTTGGTCCATAAAAGAGACTAACAATAGATTAGGATGTATGTTGTATTATTTTAATATATGTTTTTCTTTGAATGAGTTGATACCTTTAATTGATATGTGGGGAAACATAAATGATGTATAAAACTTGGGGGGGGGAAGGGGGGGGGGTATGATGTCCTGTTGTGATTATATTTCGCTTCACTTATAATTTAAGTGAATTGTCTTGTATGTTTATATATACATGTTGGAAATTAGTTAAGTTAAGTTTAATTTACATGGGTTTTGTTTAGAATAAAGACAATACATGGGGCTTTAATTAGGACCCTTCTTTCAGAAAATAGTAATAAACTACTGTGGACTAGTAGAGAGACACATTGGCTTGGTGAATAATATGTTCATGGATATATTCTGTTGCTGTGATAATCAACATAGTGAGGTTGATATGGTTATGAAGTAGTAGAAACATATACTGGGGATAGTTATAGGAAAGTTTAGAACTACACTAAAGTCGGCATTAATTGAGGATATAGGGATCGGATACCATATTCCATGATATGATAATTAGTTAATAAAGAATAGATAAAAAGAGGGGGGGGGGGGGCTGTGAATGGCAGCATATAGGCTTGGGTATATAGAATGCAAGGAGACGTACCATGGGATATGAGGGGGAATATATAGGAGCTGTGAAATAACAGCGTTAATTAATATGAAATGTTCATGGAATATGAACATTGGTTCGTGGGTGAAGGGGAAATAAGTGAAATATGGACAAGGTTGTGGATGGCAATATATATAAGCAATATAAGTGTTGAGTATACAAAAGAAAACTTAGATCAACTTAATTTATGGTGAACAGAGATGCCTTTCATAAGATATATTTTAAAAAACTGTTTACAAAAGTTTTTTCGTTGGCAAGAGAGGTAAATGTGATTGTGTTGACTATTTCCTTGTCCTTTTCATAAATTGGGTGCGCACCCTTAAACCTTTCTTTACCCTTTCCGAAAACCCTTTCTTTAAACCTTTTCCTTAAATCTTTTCTTTATTTTTTTTTACTTTTTACTGTTTATCTTGTGTGGCGAAAGAGTGAGAGATTTAATAAGGTCAACGATACGATAACGATTGATATGAGATGTTCTTATATACATATTTTGTATAGAACTTTGCAACTTTGAAGAGCCAGGAACGAAGAAGAAGTTCAGAGTGGTTTACTATATGGGAAAAAGGGAAGAGTTACAAAGTAGAATAATTGCATAAAATGGAATTAGTTTGGGGTGGCTTAGAGAAATTATGGGAGATTAAGGAGAAAAGGGGTAGGATAAAAGGGGTTAGGAATAAAGACTTTTGAAGAAGAAAAGTCTTTTTAAAACATAGGGAGGTGTAGCAGAATGAGGGTATTATTAGCATTAGCTAGGTGTGCAAGTCTATAGCACGCTTGAGCATCAATATAGAATAGCGAGAAGGATGCTCAAGTCGTGACGTAGCTGGGAGTTGGGTAGTTACAACCTGAACGGAGACAAGAGAACATCATGTTAGAAAGGTCTCTGTATAATGTTATCAACCAATAAACCAGTTTATAAGAAACACTTCAGGACTTAATCGTTGATCTGTACTGTTACATTTCGGAGAGAGGGTAAATAGAGTGGTGCTGCATTTGTCAGTGTTTATGCTAACACACCATCTATCCGCCCATGTAACACAAGTATCTACAGCTCTTTCTAGCGATATGGTGGCCACTGACGCATGTTCATTTGTGCTCCACAAAACCAGGTCACCAGGTCATCAGCGTACATTGCCGCTTTAAATCCATACGGTAGATTAGCAACAAGATCATTGATGAAGATTTAAAAAATTGTGGGGGACAGGACTCCGCTCTTGGGAACACCGTGACGCATAGTACTTTCTTGCTTTTGAGTCCGTCAATCTGGACTCGGGCTCTTCTGTTGTGCAAGTATGCTTTCACCCATTTGTACATTCTTCCATTGACTTTGCAGTTTCTCAGTTTCCGCAACAGACCTTCTTTCCAGACTTTGTCAAAGGCTTTCTTCAGATCTATCCATGCCGCAAGCACCAGCTTCTTCTCTTGGAATGCATCTTCAATTTATTGAGAGAGGTAGGTTGTCTGATCTTCCGTAGAGTAGCACTGCCATAAAGCCAGCCTGTTGTGACACAAGGATGTTTTCACTTTCAGTGTACCACTGCAGTCTGTGATTGATGATGCGCTCCATTGTTTTGCAGAGATAGCTGGAGAGGCTAATTGGTCTGTAGTTGGAGGCAATGGAACAATCTTTCCCTGATTTTAGGAGAGGTATCATGATTGCTTCTCTCCAGGCTTGTGGAACACTGCCTAAGGTCCAACTGTTATTGAAGATCTGCAATAGCTTTGCTTTGGCTTCTGTTCCTAGGTTCCTGATCATTTCATCGGAGATACCATCAGCTCCTGTTGACTTTCTCATTTTCAGTTTTGATATGGCTAGCTCCAATTCACAGTTTGTGATAGGTGCCTCCATGACCTCATGTAGTATGTCATTCTGTCCTGTATGTTGCCATTTCTCTCGAATATCTTGTTGTTTCTCTGGACTAATTTTGATATTGTTATCTTGTGCGAATGAGTCCGCAAAATGGTCAGCTGCTTGCTTTCCTGTTAAGATGTTTCCGTCTTTATGTATTGCAATTTTTGAATTTCTCCCTGTGCCCTCATCGTTGAGTTGTTTTATTAGCTTCTACAACTTCCTTGTGTCTTTTTCAAAGTTCAGTGACTGTTTTCTCATGCCAGCTTTTCCGTCTAGCCTGCAGCTGGGCCCTTTGAAATTTGGCTTTTGCGTGCTTGTATTTATTTTGGTGCTCTTTACTGGGGTTGGCCTCTGTTCGCCGTCTACACACTTCCACATCATTATGCAACTGTTCCAGTTCACTACTCCAGTAGGGTTTATAATGTTTACGGGCTCCTATTGGTACTGTTTCTCGTGCTGCCTGTAGTATGCATTTTCCAAATTCTTAAACTACTTTATTTATATGTCCTTCTCAGTGTTCAGGTGTCTAACCAGTATGCTTTAGCGATGTTTGTACATTGCCCAGTCTGCTTTCTTGTAGTTCCACCTCGAGAGGGTGCTGCTTTCACTTACAAGCTCATTTTCTACAATTAGAAAGGCTGGCCGATGGTCACTGCCACCAAGCTGTTTCCCAACAATTCGTTTAATGTTCCACTCCAGGTCTGGTGATTGAAAAGCCAGGTCAGGTGTAGTTGTAGTGTGCCATGATTTCTAGTAGAAGGTATGTGTGTCGGACGGCTCGTTAATCAAGATGAATCTATTCTCATCCTGCCAGTCTTCCAGTCTCTCACCTCTCTGGTGCATGTGATCATAGTGCCAGCTCTGTGCGTGACTGTTAAAATCGCCACACACAATCATTTTTTTCTTGTAAGGGTAGTGTGTCCAGTGCCTGTGGGCGGTCATTTGGACAGTAGTAATTGACCAGGTGAAGGTCTGTATTGCCTGTCATATGTTTAAGTGTCTGATACTCAGACCCCTCCATATAAACTTCAATTTGGGAAGCAGTGATGCTATTTTTATAAAGGGTCAGTATCCCACCCTTTCGCCTGTCTTTTCGGTCAGATCGGTAACACTGGTAGCATCTGATTTCGAAGGCTGTATTTTCGTTGAGGTGAGTCTCTTGCAAGCAACAAACGCTTACATTTTCTTGGACCAAGATGTTTTCTAGTTCTATTCTTTTTTGTTGACACCCTCTGTGTATATCTGATTTGCATGTAAGATGAAAATTGTGGAAATGGTTCAGAGATTACCTGGATTAACTGAATTATTAGAAACAGTGGATCAGCAGGAAATTTATAATGTGCTGAATGAGCAGAGTGACTCAGAAATAGAATGAGAGTGTCAGAATGACACTGAATTGTCATATTTAGATTAAACTTTGTTTTAATAAACTACTAAAAAAAGTCGCTTAAAAGTAGACAGGGTCGACTTCATTGCACCGGGTTTTTATCCCTTATGGCTCGGTCTCTTTCCGCAGCACGGAAAGCGTCGCACAAAGCACGACCTCCGTAGCTTTTAGCGACGACCCATGGGAGTCTCCGAAACATTTAACTCGTAAACCAAAGGACGCGGCCCGGAATCGAACCCACAACCTTCGGCTCACGAGTCAAACGTCAAACGGCTTGACCACTTCGCCACTACTCTTGAATATTAACATTAATTAATTCTGTTGTTTTACATGTCTCTGTGTACATGTAGTCCTAGTTAGTAGACACTAACCCTAAACTGTCATAAATTTCGTAATTTTATTTGAACTGTATTCCATACTAATATTATCATGGGAATCCCGTGGGATGAGATGGGATGGGACAGGCATAAATTACCATGGGATGGGATGGGATGGGACTGAAAAATGTGTCCCATGGACAAGCTTGATTACTGCGCACGTTGGAAATCGAAAAAGAATAGCCTAACGGTGCTACTAAGTATTTAAGGATCCTCGCCAGTGCTACGGAGTTCGTGCACTGAGCTGAGATTATCCGGACTCAGGCTTGAGTTAGGCGTATAACGGAGCACTTATGGGTTATACCCGTGTGCCGTGATGTTGATCCATCGACTAAACTAAACAAAGTATCACCTCTGTCTGTAAATGTCTTCTCTGTGTGTTACTAGGTCTCCCGCTATTTCGTTTGCCTTGTGGGTTCCAGACAAGAGAATCTAGTTATATTGTCCTCAGTTGTTCTCAGTGTGTGTCCTATCTTGTGGGTTCCAGACAAGAGAATCTAGTTATATTGTCCTCAGTGTGTGTCCTATTAAGCGTAATTGACTTTCCCTCACCTCTTGGTTCATTGGAATATATTTAGTTCTCTCCATGAGCTCTACATTTGGGATTCTGTCATACCATTTTATTCCCACTATTCCGTTCAGGCACCGATTAACGAATGTTTGTAGATTATTAGTAATTCTTATAGTTTTATCCATGTTTCTTGCCCATATATTGGTAGGGGAGACTGGGGAGAAATGGACATAGGGGAGAAATGGACCACCCCCTCTCTGGCCCCTGGCTGTGATGCAATGAAAGTGAAACCATAATAAGTTTGTTTTCCACATCAAACATAGTCCGAATTTTTCATTTGCCATCGACTTCCCGCACAGGTCGTTCCCACGCAAAGTTTGAAAAATTTTCTGCACTAAAGTTTCTTTTTCCAGTTCCAGACATCATCGTAAAGCAGACGCATAGTCAGGAATCAGGACAAGGTAATTACGTTAATATCTTTATTTACTTGTTATTTAAGAGTTCATATAAAAAATATAGCATATAATATTAGATTTAAGAGACTTTATGGCTGAATAGTTTAATACATTGATGGGATAGAAATGGGCCGGTTCATTTCTCCCCATGGTTCATTTCTCCCCATAGAAGAAATTGACAAGACAGTCTGTTGTTATTAAAAGTGTTGAAGATTGCATTCGAATATCAGCATTATTGATTCTTTTTAATACTGGGGTCTAAATCTAGACCAATAAAACTGTTAACAAATTTGATTTCAGTGATTTATTAAAGATGCACGCCATTCGTGCTATGATCAGTATTTCTTTGCAAATGATAGGCCTACCATTCTAAATGTTATATAATTCTGTCACTCTTTTGTTTCAGATGCCAAGATTGTACATCAGAAACACCAACAAGGGTCTCGTTACGGAGGAACGTATGAGAGAAGCTGTTAATGCTGTGAAAAATGGAATGAAAGTGAGGAAAGCTGCAAGGGAGTACGGCATTGCTCGCTCTACCCTCAATAACAATCTTACAAAAGACAGAGAAGGAAATGGTCTGCCTACTAGACTCGTACCAAATTATAGGCATAGCCTTGTTTTCACAGCTAAGCAAGAAGCTGATTTTGCTAGTTACTTGAAAGATTGTGCAAGAATGTTCCATGGACTTACAACTAAAAACGTTCGTATTTTGGCGTACGAGATGGCGAAAGTCAATAACATTGCACATCCTTTAACCTGGGATGAGCAAATGATGGCAGGGAATGACTGGCTTTGTGGATTTTTGCGACGGATCCCGAGCTGACCATAAGGCAACCTGAGGCAACATCTCTGGCTAGAGCTACAGCTTTCAACAAACATAATATTTGCACCTTCTTCAACATTGTGAAGGAAACCATTACAAAACTAAATGTGAGTGGAGCTCAAATCTACAATTTGGATGAGTCAGGTCTGACCACTGTACAGAAAGTGCCAAAAGTAATTGCCCCACGAGGAGTGAAGCAAATAGGCCAGGTGACATCAAGAGAAAGAGGAGAACTGGTCACAATCTGTTGCATTGTGGTCAGCTGGGGGTCACATTATCCCTCCAGTTTTTGTGTTTCCCAGAAAAATTTTTAAGAATTTTATGCTTGCTGGAGCACCTGAAGGTTCCCTTGGCCGTGTGAATGAATCAGGTTGGATGACCCGTGATAATTTCGTCAAAGTTATAAATCACTTCATTAAGCATTCAAGACCTTCCAAAGACTTCCCTTTGATTTTGATCTTGGACAATCACGATTCCCACATTTCATTTGAATCACTTGAACTGTGCAAGAAAAACAACATTCATGTGATCACGTTGCCACCACACACCTCATCTAAAACTCAGCCCTTGGACCGTTCAGTTTTTGGACCCATGAAGTCGGTCTACAACAATGCGTGTGATTCATGGATGATGAAAAATGTTGGGACACCACTGACAATCTATCAAGTTGCAAATCTAGGAGGCCACGCTTTTCTTAAAGCGGCAACTCCCATTAACATTCAATCAGGCTTTGCAGTGTCAGGTATTTGGCCCTTTAACGAAGATGTTTTTACAGAAGATGATTTTATGCCTTCAGAAATAACGAACAGGCCCATCAGCAAGGACAGTGAAAATGCCACTTTAGAAAGCAATGAACAGACAGGATCAGCATCTCCACATTGTGGTACCAGCACAGATCAAACTGCACAAGAATTTCATGAAAATCAGAAAGAGTGTAATGTTGAGAACCTTGTAGATGACTTGCAGGAAATATCAGGGAGTCTTCAACATAAAGCTACTTCTTCCTTTACTTCGCCTCATGTTTTCAGAGGACTACCAAAAGCTGGTCCGCGAAAAGATTCAAATAATGTGAGGAAAAGAGGAAAAACTATGCTGGCTACTTCTACGCCAGAAATGGATCGAATTAGGGAAAGAGCGATGATGAAAGAAAAGGCAGCAAAAGTTCCACCCAAAAAGGCAAAGAGACAGCTGCTGAAAGAATTTGATGTTGATTCAGATCCAGAAACTGACATTTCGTTTTGTGATGACACAGATTCTGATGTTTCATTTGGTGAAAATGAAAAGTGTACGGTTAGCTTGACTGGTGTGCGTGAGGTTTTTGAAGGCCAGTGTGTGCTATGTGAATATGGAACAAAGAAGACTTGTGTTTACTATGTAGGAATTGTAAGGGGAGACATTGATGATGATGGTGATGTTGAGGTAGAGTTCTTGCGCAAGAGTGAGAAGGTTGCTGGTAAATTTGTTAAGCCTAAGGTAGAAGATGTCGCCAGTGTCTCAATTACATGTATTAAAGCACAGCTTACTAGATCTACAATCACTGGAACCACTTCTAGGACCAAAGATGGCTATGTCTTCAAAGAAAGTCTTGCAGGCATAAATGTTCGATAAAACTTTATATTAAATTAATATATCATATTAAACTTTTTTACTGTCGCTTAAAATAATAAAAAAAAACTGCAAATATCCTTTTAATGATTATTTATTTCTTATAGCAATATGGATGAGTTGTTGCTGCTTCTTTTTAAATAAGGTCCATTTCTCCCCACTATGGTCCATTGCTCCCCACGTGCTGGTCCATTTCACCCCAATGGTGGTCAATTTCTCCCCATGTTCATATACATTTTTGAAATGCATTTTGTAAAGAAACATATAGAAATAGATTGCTAAATATTTTCCCCTTTTAAATTAATGAATGTACAACATTTTAGTCATGGTTTTGTTATGTTTCGATAAAATCTGTTCCGGTGATGAGCAAAAATTGAAAACTACAAAATTGCTGGTCCATTTCTCCCCAGTCTCCCCTACTGGTTTAACATTGGAGTTAACAATGCAAAGTTTAGTACTAAGTTTAATTTCCATTATTAACTTCTACAAATTTCCTAGTGCTATTATTGAGCTTCTTGGTTTTGTATTCTTAGTATAACATATATATTTGCTTCCCCATTTTGCCCACGTTGATTCCCAAATTGATGTATGATTCCGCCACCTGAAGTGAGGTTTCATCAAGGGAGATAAGGTTGTTGTTTGCTTGGTTTAATCTCATTATTTTCGTGACGGAGGGAATAACAGAGCCCATGGGAATATCGGTACATAAAGCCCATAAGCGGGCACTCTCCCGCTGTTTATACTTCACATCGACACGGCAAGGTACAAGAGGAACATGATGAGATGAGATGAGATCTTCGCGAAAAACAACTTGGATTTAGAAAAAACAAAGGATGCACATATGCCTTCTTTGCTCTTAGACAACTAATACAAAAATCAATAGAACATACTCTAATTTGCCTTTGTCGACCAAGAAAAGGCATTTGATAGAATAGATAGAAACAAGCTATTGGAACTGCTTAAATGATATGGAGTGAGTACACATATAACAATCTTATGTAGAAGCACACCAACAGTGAATGGACAGTAAGAACAAATGGAGGATATTCAGAACCCTTCTCCATAAGATCCGGAGTATGACAAGAATGTGTCCTGTCCCTCCCCCCCCCCCCCCCACCCCCCATTACAGTGCTAGGTTATATCATAAAACAGCAAGTTAAATGGTTTAGCCATATAACTAGATTACCAGCTAACAGTATACCACAACAAGCAATGGTGTACAGACCAGACGGAAGCATTGTAAGAGGCCGGCCACGTAAGCAATTTTTTTTTCCGCATATCCTTTACAGGACATCGCTGTCAACATCAGCATCTTTCAGCTGATTGTTGATTTCTTGGCAAGATTACGCTAACTAGTTTGCCATTGCTTTCTGAGCGACGGGCTCAAATACCCCGTAAGTTACCGACGGAGAGAGAACCGCTACCAATTCTCGCGCAACGTCACGTTTCTTACGAAAGCATACGAGATTACGGAGAAAATTGTGTAACCTTAGACCAGAGAGACCAGCACGTAAACAATGGATAGAGGGAATTACAGAGTCCATGGGAATCTCGATATATGAAGCCCAAGAACGGGCACTCTCCAGCTGTTTATACATCACCTCGACACCACAAGGTACAAGAGGAACATGATGAGACGAGAGATGAGATCTGTTTGAAACCGTGCCAAATAGAGCCATCACATTTGGCCGGTTAAAGCAGATAAACCTTACCGCTACCTGAAAGCAACGCTAAACAATGGCGATCTGTCAGTCCTTTTTGTGTGTTGTTGTCCGCCCTTCTGGATCGCGGTTACGAAAGTCATGGGAGTTCACCCCTGGGTAAATAGTTGATTTGTTGGCAGCCTTTGTCTATGTAAATCCAAGTGGCTAATGACTAATGTCAGAGTTCTCCTGGATTTCTGTTTGTGTTGCAACTATTTTCAAGTCTCCTTTGTAGAGCGACTTATTTCTGTTGGTGTTGCAGTCTGCCTTATAAGGTGACATTTTTGTGGGCGATGCAAAAATTATTCCTAAGTCTCATTTGAAGGTGACTTGTTTCTGATTACTGTTGTAATCGCTGGTGTCAGTCTCGCATGTTAATATGTCTTATTTTTCTCAATGTTAAAGTTCTTCCTATGGAAGTGCCCCATCTTTCGTTACGGTGTCTCGCTTTTGTTAATTAAGTGTCACATTCTGCGCAGTTTATGTTTAAGCATTCAGTAATGGTACTTGATGTACCCTCAGACTTGGCTTAGCGGGCAGAGGTCTGGTTATTTGCAAGGGACCACCCATTGTTAATGTTTGGTTTTAAACTGCAGTTGTCTTTACTGTTTGGTTTTATGCTTCAGAGTTTCTATGAACATTTGTTGTCCCTGAAGTTGTAGAATCTGATACATAAAGAACTTTTGGTGATGTTCCTGATTGTTTAGTTTAGTCTGTGTAAGTTTAGTTTGTACATTCACTGTTGCTATTACTGCCTAATAGCTTAATCCATCGTTTGGACTGAAACATAAACAATAGTTCCAGCCCCTGTCTCTAGAATCCTGAAAAGCTTTTTCCTTTTCAACTTTCCCTGTTGCTGGCGTTGATGGGTTTTCACTGTTTATTTTTCTCTTATTCTTCTTTGGTCCGAACGTAGTCATAGAAGCTCTCTGTCTCTTAACATCGTAAATAGTATATTATAGTAGTTAATACGCTTCTATTATTATATTATTATCTCGTTTCCCTACTCGGCTTCATTTGTCTTTCCTCTACGAATTGTTAGACCTCTCATCACGTGTGATTAGTTTATCCTGCATGAATGCAGACACATGGAGCAGTTAAAGTTCTCAATCCATATAAGGAGACCGTACTTTTTGAAAGGATGCACAACGGCAAATGGTCCTTTTAGAAAGCATGATACATGCTGGCTATATGGTGCTAGTGTGTGGGTGATGTGGTGAATATCACGCCTGCCCTTCCACTTCCCAGGAAATTATTGGATGTGTTCACTCGAGATTTTAAAAGAAAACAATTTCTTTTTACAGTCCATGCCGTGTGGCGTTGGTGTTCGTGTCTGTCCATAGTCTTCTGTCTCGTGTACTGCCAATATGCTTATAGTCCATGCCGTGTGACGTCAGTGATCATATCTGTCCACAGCCTCCTATCTCGTGTACTGCCAATCTTCTTATAACCCATGCCGTATGGCGTTGATGATCATGTCTGTCCACAGCCTTCTGTCTCGTGTGCTGCCAATCAGTTCTAATACTTTTGTTCCTCCATGTCATGATGTCAAACTGTCCAGCAACTTCTCTCTTGGTCTCCCGCTGCATCTCTTACCCTCCAACCTTTTCCCCCTTGTGACGACAAACTCCAGCTTTCCCTTTCTCATGAGAGTACTGAAGAGTTATATATCATGTGAAGTGAATAAATAAATAATACCTTATCTTAAGTGAATAAATGAATAATAATTTATCTGAAACACTTAACACGCATAATCACAGGTATTGTTCAAATAAGAACAGCTGTTTTCCCCGCGGTAATTCCTCATTTACCATGATCTCTTTCTAGTTTAGTTTAGTCGATGGATCAACATCACAACACATGGGTGTAACCCATAAGTGCTCCGTTCTACCCCTAACTCAAGCCTGAGTCCGGAGAATCTCAGCTCAGTGCACGAATTCCATAACACCGGCGAGGGTCCGGAAATACTTTGGGTAGAATTTTAACTCGAAATTTTGCCCGGGCAGCGCCGTTAGGCTACTCTTTTTCGATTTCCAACTGCCAAGGGATTTTTTACGCGCGCAACAATGCACACGGGCATTCGATCACACTATCCAGAGACCCGGGGGAATTTTTATTACTAGAAGTCCACGTGAAAAAATCCCGGCCCTCACCGGGGCCTGAACCCGGGACCTCCAGCACTCGAGACGGACACCATACCTCGAGCCCACTCAGCCCCCCGCCCCTTCCTTAGGGGTTTCTCTAGGGTATCTCTTTCTGTTTGCACAATACCAACTGGAACCGCCTAATTGTTAACACCTCACTATATTTCAGCAATCGTTTATTGGATGAGAGGCTGCTCGAGTGGCTACCACGCCGGACTCTCCTTTGGGAGAGCCGGGTTCGATCCCTCGGCAAGGTGTGGGATGTTTTTTTTTTCTGTCGGAGGCGAAAAGAAAATCCTAACCTGCACAGTTCACGGTGACTGCACTAGCCAGGCGGCCTTAATTCCTCAGGCTCAAAGACCCCTCTGCCATACACCGCAAGGTACTATATTGGCAGTAAATGACAGTTTATTGTTGGCCGAGTATTGCATACGAACTGCTTTTTCTTTGTTAACGCTATATTCACGTTATTAGGTTTGAACAATCTAAGTTTTATAGCCTTACTACTGCACAGGGATTCCTGATGACTGATTAATGAGATGCAGTTAAATATATCAGGCAATAAATCGTGCAACATGTTGTTTATGGCTTCAGTGTTTAAGTTCACTGAGGGAATACTTTGTTTTGAATTACCAGAGCAAATTGCTATCAAGTGCCGTTAGCGCGCCAAAAGGGAGCTAACTGTTATACCTTCCTGGGTTTGGTGACGTCAGGCGGAGTGAAGACGTTGAGATACAGGCAGTCCTCGTCCATGACCTTGGAGCTGTCAGGCCACACCTGTAGGCAGGCCGGCCTGAAACTGGGGAAACATGAGATTCAGATGTATTAAACATACAAGAAAACATCAAGTTCGAATGAATGAAGTACCAAAAGAAAACATCAAGTTTGAACGAATGGCACATCAAAAAAAACATCAAGTTTAAATTAATGAAACACCAAAACAACATCAAGTTTGAATGGATGAAACACCACAAAACAAACCATCAAGCTTGAATTAATGAAACACTGCAAAACAAGAAGCAGAATGGGTCAGCTTTACTGAAACACGATCGCATGTGACAAAATAGACGTCATGGCATAAGCCTCAACGTCCCGGGAGGGGGTTGGGGGAGGGGAGTGGCACATTTAATAAAATGCTTGAACTTCAATTGTCTCAAAGCAGTTTCGTGTTGTGGGTCTGTGTTGTGCCTATCGCTCGCTCACTTGAAGAAGAACGTGTTCAGGCAGCGTGTAACCGTTGATCTACATCATCATCATCATCATCAAGTGCCATGTCGCCTGACGTAGACGTTCATGTCTCTCCACTGATCTCTGTCTTTGGTGTTCTGGGTCCACTCTGCTGCTGATATTCCTGCATGCCACAGTCTCAGTCCTCAGTCTCAGGTGAGGTTCTGGCTTGATGTAGGTTTCATCTGTGTTGCTGTACTCATGTCTGGTGAGGTTCTGGCTTGATGTAGGTTTCATATTTGTTGCTGTACTCATGTCTGGTGAGGTTCGCGCGCTTTGTAGTGTCTGGTGTTGTTAGGTTCCCGCCCCGTCTGATGTTGTGCTTTTCTTTCAGGGAGTGGTTCATGGGTAGTCGAGCAGTTCGTTGTATGATAGCGCTGTCACATTCACATTGTCCAGACCGGAGAGCCAGGAGGAATAGGTGACCATTCTTTCCCTCGCTTGTGCGTGTGACTTGATATGGTAAGCGTTAAATTGCTATATACACACATCTACACACACACGATTGCGCACGCAAACACACACACACACATATATACACATACGCTATGGCAAAGGGATTCGCAATCCCGCAGACGGAGTTCGAAACGCAGCTGCTGGTGATTTGTAAGCAGAACACATTGCCCTCGTTTTTATACACTGATATGAGTGTCGGTTGTTTAGAAACAATAGTAACTTACTTAAAGTAAACTTTCCTAGTAAATCAGTAACAGCCAACACATGCTGGAGTTGACTGCGACGTCCTGAAGAAGGACATGCAAATAACTTGTATAGGTATACATATATGTAAAATACAACTTCAACGTACTTATCTGAAGATATGACGGCATCAGATCCATTGCCCACAAATGGCTGAGGCGGTTTAAACCGTAGGTCGTTGATTGGAGGCTTGGCGAAAGGGATTCCGTAGAATGCGAATTAAGGCTTCTGTGAGGCTTGTGCCTGTTTGTCCACACCTAGGAACAGCAGATTTCATTGAAATGTTAGTGTTTGTGCCAAAAAAATGTTAGTGCTTGTGCCAGGAAAATGTTACTGTTTGTGCCAGGAAAATGTTAGTGTTTGTGCCAGGAAAATGTTAGTGTTTGTACCAGGGAAATGTTAGTGTTTGTGCCAGGAAAATGTTAGTGTTTGTGCCAGGAAAATGTTAGTGTTTGTACCAGGGAAATGTTAGTGTTTATACCAGGGAAATGTTAGTGTTTGTGCCAGGAAAATGTTAGTGTTTGTGCCAGGAAAACTAAGATGGGTTAGAAACTGTAATTGTAGTAGCCGTGGTATTTGTGGTGGAGGGTGTGGTAGTAGTAAGTACTAGTAGTAGTAGTGGTAGTGGTAGTGGTGGTGGTAGTGGTAGTGGTGGTGGTAGTGGTGGTGGTGGTGGTGGTAGTAGTGGTGGTGGTAGTAGTAGTAGTTGTAGTAGTAGTAGTAGTAGTAGTAGTAATAGTAGTAGTAGTAGTAGTAGTAGTAGTAGTAGTAGTAGTAGTAGTAGTAGTAGTAGTAGTAATAGTAGTAGTAGTAGTAGTAACAGCAGCAGTCATAGTATTAGATACTAGCTGTGACAGGTTCAATAACTATACATACATAATAATTGTGACACAGGTTCGGAAACAATGCATTCATACTAGCTGTGACACAGGTTTTGTAACTATACACTCACACTAGCTGTGACCAGGTTCAATAACTATACATTCATACTAACTATGACACTAGTTAAATAACTACACTTTCATACTAGCTGTGCAGTAAGTTTAATAACTATACATTCATACTGTCAGTTGACGGTCATTCATACGGTCAGTTATGGACCGCTGAATGAACTAAAAAAGACTGTTAGATTCATACAAGAGACAACATTGCAGTTATAAATATATTTCAGGCGAACGAAACAAGAAGAAGAAGATACTGTCAGTGACAAATACTATACTGACTGACACAAGTTCCGTAACTATACATTCATCTGTCTGTGACATTTATACTAGATGTGACACAAGTTCTATAACTATATATTGACACTATACTGACTGCAACACAAGCTCGGTAACTATACATGTATACTATACTGACTGTAACACAAGTTCGGTAAATATACATTTATACTATACTGACTGCAACACAAGCTCGGTAAATATACATGTATACTATACTGACTATAATACAAGTTCGGTAACTATACATTTATACTATACTGACTGTAACACAAGTTCGGTAACTATACATTTATATTATACTGACTGCAACACAAGCTCGGTAACTATACATGTATACTATACTGACTATAACACAAGTTCGGTAACTATACATTTATACTATACTGACTGTAACACAAGCTCGGTAACTATACATGTATACTATACTGACTGTAACACAAGCTCGGTAACTATACATGTATACTATCGTCTATACTGACTGTAACACAAGTTCGGTAACTCACCTTGCACCTTCCCGAATGGAAATTGAATTTCCGGAGCGGGTCGGACAAGCACTGGAAAGATCGCCAGAATGCAAAACAGAACCGACAACATCTTCATCAAATCTGCCCCGGCCACAAATCTTGTATAAGTGGTCTTTGCGTCTTTCTTTGGTCAGACTCGTCGAATTTAAATACTGATCTCTTAAGAGATACTGTGGTTCTGGTAGTGACACGCTATTTGCTCAAGGTCTGTTCTGTCGAGTCATTCTGATAATGTCAACAATTAATACGAGATATACGAGAGCTAGGCATACAATTGTACCCACGAGCAAATAGACTGATTATATTCTGTATAGAAAGGGGGTATTCTGTTTTAATGTTAACATGTTAGATGGATCTTCTGTTTCACTGATAAGTCTGCAGTGAGTCTATTCCTGCATAGGTCTAGACGACCAGGTCTTGGTGTCTGGGATCATCACGTGTTCCTCACATTATGCTGTGTATGTTTGGCTGATTAGTTAGATAGTTAGTTAGTTAGCTGGCTACCTAGTTAGTTAGCTAGCTAGCTAGTTAGTTGATTTAATGGTTAGTTGGTCGGTTAGTTAGTAATTAGGTAGTTAGTTAGTTAGTTAGTTAGTTAGTTAGTTAGTTAGTTAGTTAGTTAGTTAGTTAGTTAGTTAGTAGTTGGTTGGTTGGTTGATTTGTTGGTTAGTTATTTAGTTAGTTAGTTAGTTAGTTAGTTAGTTAGTTAGTTAGTTAGTTAGTTAGTAGTTGGTTGGTTGGTTGGTTTGTTGGTTAGTTATTTAGTTAGTTAGTTAGTTAGTTAGTTAGTTAGTTAGTTAGTTAGTTAGTTAGTAAGTTAGTTAGTTAGTTAGTTAGTTAGTTAGTTAGTTAGTTAGTTAGTAAGTTAGTTAGTTAGTTAGTTAGTTAGTTAGTTAGTTAAATAGTTAGTTAGCTAGTTAGTAAGTTAGTTAGTTAGTTAGTTAGTTAATTAGTTAGTTAATTAGTTAGTTAGTTAGTTAGTTAGTTAGATAGTTAGTTCATTGGTTAGTTAGTTCATTGGTTAGTTAGTTAATTAGTTAGTTAGTTAATTAGTTAGTTAGTTAGTTAGTTAGTTAGATAGTTAGTTCATTGGTTAGTTAGTTCATTGGTTAGTTAGTTAGTTAGTTAGTTAGTTAGTTAGTTTAGTTAGTTAGTTAGTTAGTTAGTTAGTTGATTGGTTGGTTGGTTAGTTGGTTGGTTGATTTGTTGGTTGGTTAGTTAGTTAGTTAGTTAGTTAGTTAGTTAGTTAGTTAATTAGTTAGTTGGTTGGTTCGTTGGTTGGTTAGTTGGTTGGTTAGTTGGTTGGTTGATTTGTTGGGTAGTTAGTTAGTTAGTTAGTTAGTTAGTTAGTTAGTTAGTTAGTTAGTTAGTTAGTTAGTTAGTTAGTTAGTAAGTTAGTAAGTTAGTTAGTTAGTTAGTCAGTTAGTTAGTTAGTTAGTTAGTTAGTTAGTTAGTTAGTTAGGTAGTTAGGTAGTTAGTAAGTTAGTTAGTTAGTTAGTTAGTTAGTTAGTTAGTTAGTTAGTTAGTTAGTTAGTTAGTTAGTTAGTTAGTAAGTTAGTTAGTTAGTTAGTTAGTTAGTTAGTTAGTTAGTTAGTTAGTTAGTTAGTTAGTTAGTTAGTTAGTTAGTTAGTTAGTTAGTTAGTTAGTTAGTTAGTTTAGTTAGTTAGTTAGTTAGTTAGTTAGTTAGTTAGTTAGTTGGTTAGTTGGTTGGTTGATTTGTTGGTTAGTTGGTTAGTTAGTTAGTTAGTTAGTTAGTTAGTTAGTTAGTTAGTTAGTTAGTTAGTTAGTTAGTTAGTTAGTTAGTTAGTTAGTTAGTTAGTTAGTTAGTTAGTTAGTTAGTTAGTTAGTTAGTTGGTGGTATATACATTCACTCACACTCAGATGGCGGCCTCTACAATGCTCAGAGATTGAAGGCTAAGACCAAAATTAGGAGG
>OY992876.1:259572571-259615071 GCA_963921405.1 Cepaea hortensis
TTTATTTCTAGAGTGCCACAGAAAGTGTGGCGAAGAAGTTACGGACACAATTCGTAAGTCTCGGGCACCGCGTTCGAAACACAGCTACGGGTGATTTGGCAGCAGGCCATCTTTTGTTGGTTTCCAAACGATGGTACGAGTGCTGGTCGTTCAGAAAGCAATGGCAAACTACTGAACTTGCCAAGAAATCACAAACAGCCTACAAATACTGGTGCTGACTGCTACATCCTGCAAAGGATATGCAGCTAACTTAACTATTCCTACATGCCGCCTTCTCAGTCCATCCATGATCATTTTTCTTGGTCTGTCTCTGCCTCCTTGTCCACTGATCTTTACAGTTGTCACGATTTTTTCCATTGCCTTTCTTGTCAAGACATGACCAAAGAAAGCTGTGTGTCACTTTTTTATAGTTGTAAATGATGTTCTACTTTTATTAGTCTCTTTCAAGCAGTCGTTGTTTGAATCTATGGTAGTCCAATGTATTCACAACATTCGTCGCAACGCAAAATAAGACCGGTAAAAAAAAAATAATCCAATAAATACAAATAAAAACACCAAACAAATATAACGTATGTCATCATCATCAAGTGCCGTGTCGGCTGGCATAGGCGTTCATGGCTCTCCACAGATCTCGGTCTTTGGTGTTCTGGATCAGCTCT
Organism: Cepaea hortensis; assembly: GCA_963921405.1. NCBI lineage: Eukaryota > Metazoa > Mollusca > Gastropoda > Stylommatophora > Helicidae > Cepaea > Cepaea hortensis. Next base: position 259,573,231 of record OY992876.1, read on the forward strand.
GCTGATATTCCTCCATGCCACCGTCTTAATCCATCCAGCATCATTTCTCTATGTCTGCCTCTGCCTCTCTTCCTCTCGATCTTTCCAGTTATCACAATGTTCTCCAATGCCTCTCTTCTCATCACATGACCAAAGAAAGCTGTTTGTCTCTTTCTTATTGTTGTGTATAGTGTTCTAGTTTCATTAGCCTCTTTCAGGCAGTCATTGTTAGTTACTCTGGCAGTCCAAGGAATTCGCAACATTCGTCTTAAAAACCACATCTCTGTTGCTTCTAAGTTCTTCCTAATCTGTTCATTTACATTTCAAGATTCACTACTATACAGCAAAACTGGTTCTATATAGCATTTCAGCACTCTCTTTCTTACGTTCATTCACAGTGACTTACTGCATAAGATACTTTTCATTTTCTGAAATGCAGCTTTTGCTTGCCCTATTCAGCTCTTAATCTCCGTTGTACATCTTCCATCTGATGTTATAAATGCCCCTAGGTATCTAAAATTATCCACTTGGTTAAGAATTGCTCCTTCTATTTCTATATCACATTTTTGTGTCACCATTTTCTTTAATATCACAATTGTTACTGTTTTCTTGATATTCAAGGAGAGTCCTTTCCTTGTACTCTCTGTTACTACGGTGTCCAACAATTGTTGTAGGTCTGTTGATTTATCTGCCACCAATACTGTGTCATCTGCATAGCGTATATTATTTATATTATAACCTCCAACTAGTATTCCCGGCTTCTCTTTGATCTCTCTCATTATTACTTCGCTATAGAGGGAGAAGAGATCTGGTGACAAGACACACCCCTGTCGTAATTCTAGCTTTATCTGTTCGTAACTACCCTCTTTATTTCCCATTTTAATTGCTGTAACTTGGTTCCAGTAAATATTCTTTATTATTCTTAAATCTTTCCCACCAAGACTTGTAGAATGGGCAAAAGAACAAGAAATGGTTGTAGGAAACACATGGTTTAAACAACATCCTAGAAGATTATGGACATGGAGGAGTCCAGACAGCAGGATTAAAAACCAGATAGATTACATCCTGATAAGCAAAAGGTTTCGAAATGCATTAACAGTTGTAAAAACAGTTCCAAATGCAGACTGTTACAGTGATCACAGATTAATTACTGGCACATTGAGGGTAAAGTTAAAGAAAGTCAAGTATACAGTAGGAAACCCTAAATATGACTTGTGCAAATTTAAAACTGACAAAGAAATACAAGATAATTTTAACATAGAAGTAAAGAACAAATTTGATTTATTGTCTGATCTAGAGATCCTATTTCAAGATGTAGAGGATCAATGGGAAATGCTGAAGAATTCAATCAGTTGTGCAGCAGAAAAAACTATTCCAAAAGTAAAGAAAGTGGGCCGTAAGACATGGATGACTGAAGAAATTTTACAACTAATGGAAACAAGAAGACAGAACAAAAATAATCCTGCCAAATATGAAGAAATTTACAGAAAAGTCAGAACCTTATGTAAGGAGGCTAAAGAAACATGGCTTGAGAAAAATTGCAGAGAAATTGAAAAACAACACAACAGTAAAAATGCGAAACTAATGCACAAAAGAATTCAGGAGATTACTAATCAAAGAACACGTACATCAGCAGGCTGCCTAAAGACAAAAGATGGAAGAGTCATAATAGAAAAAGATCAGATTTTACATGAATGGTCAGATTACGTGAAAAACCTTTATGACGATAACAGAGACGAACAATATATTGTTCAAAATAACAATGAAGGGCCAGCAATTTTGAAGATGGAGGTTCAGAATGCTCTTAATCATATGAAATCTGGCAAAACCCCCGGTCCAGACAGCGTCACAACAGAAATGATTAATGCTTTAGAAGAATATGGAATAGATAAAGTTACCAGTCTGCTTAATACAATATATGATACTGGAATTATACCTCATGAGTTATGTAATTCTGTATTTATTGCAATCCCAAAGAAATCAGGAGCCTTGGAATGTGATCAACATCGAACAATTAGTATAATGAGTCACATCACAAAGATTTTGCTAAGAATTATCATGCAAAGAGTTAGGAGGAAAATACAACCTGAAATAGGAGAAGAACAATGTGGGTTTGTAGAAGGCAAGGGTACAGTAAATGCTGTGTATATACTGAGAACCGTAATCGAACGTTCTATAGAAGTAAACAAAGATCTACACCTTTGCTTTATTGACTACACAAAGGCTTTTGATAAAGTGAGACATGTCAACATGATAAGGATGCTTGAAGATCTACAAATTGATGGGAAAGACCTTAGACTTGTAAAAAACATATATTGGAAACAACAAGCGGCCATAAGAGTTGATAATGAAGTAAGCCAATATCAGCATATTAAGAGAGGTGTGAGACAGGGATGTGTAATGTCTCCAGATCTGTTTTCCCTGTACAGTGAAAATATTTTCAGAAATATTGAAAATAACAACATTGGGGGACGATGCATCAATAACATTAGATATGCAGATGATACAGTCTTGATTGCAGACAATGAACAGGACCTGCAAAATTTAGTAGATGCGGTTGTTACACACAGTGAACAACAAGGGTTAGAATTAAATTGTAAAAAGACACAGATTATGGTCGTCACTAGAAAGAACGAAATACCACAGTGTAATATACAAGTAAATGGTAATATTCTTCAACAAGTGAATAGGTACAATTATCTCGGAACAGTAATAACATCTGATGGGAGATGCCTTGAAGAGATTAGAACAAGAATCGCCATGGCAAAAGTAGCCTTTAGCAAGATGAAAAACATACTGACCAATAAAAAGATGTCAATTGAAACGAGAAAAAGAGTGTTGAGATGCTACATAGAACCTGTACTTTTATATGGATGTGAAGCTTGGACAATGAGCAGCCAGGCTGAAAAACATCTGATGGCTGTAGAGGAAAATGCAAAGAATACCATGGACAGCCAGAAAGACCAATGAACAAGTTCTTCAAGAAACAAATGAAGATCGTAAACTGATCAGAGACATTAGACGTAGACAGTCACAATTTTTTGGGCATGTTATGAGAAGAAATGATTTGGAGAACTTGGTGACAACTGGTAAGATCGAGGGGAACAGACCAAGGGGAAGACCTAGAAACAAGTATCTGGATGGCTTGGCCTTGTGGCATGGTCGAGACAGAAACACGGAACTGATCCACGACTCTGTTGATCGAGTGAGATGGCAGAACATGACCGCCCACGCTTACCGGCATGGCACATGATGGATGGAGAAGCTTAGTGATATGGTGTATGAGATTAATTGTGCGAAAATCTTCACATTCAATTGCTCCTGGTCTTTTTGGTATAGCTATAAATACAGATTTTAGCATATCACTGGGTAAATATCCACTGCTATAAATATCATTCAACATTTTGGTTAATATATCTACTCCAAATTCTCCCAATACTTCTAATTCTTCTACTGTGATTTCATCTGGCCCAGCTGTTATTCCTTTCTTCATATGTTTCATAGAGTCAGCGACTTCTTCTTTTAGAATAGGTGGACCTTCTAAGTTACTTTCTTCTTGTAATTCTTCCCTTTCTCCATCATATAATTCTCTTATATACTCATTCCACCTCTTCATTATAGCACCTTCCTCCAATAATATATTTCCTGTTTTTGATTTCAAACATCCTGTATTTATTCTTATTTTACTTCCCGTGAGCTCACTGATTTGTTTGTGCATATTTTTTGTATCTTTAATGGCATTTAATTCAATTTTTTTTTGCATTACTCGTTTAACCAACTTTCTTTAGCCTTCCCACATTTATCTTTTATTTCTTTATTTATCTTAGCGTATTCTTGTTTGTCATATTTACTCTGTTTTCTTTTGTCCATCAGTTTTAAGATATCTTCATTCATCCATTTTTTCTTAGCTATTTGGCTTCTCTTTGGTAATACTTCTTTGCTAGTTTGATGAATGGAGTCCCTTAACATTTCCCATTGTTCATTTATACTCTGCATTTTAGCTATTGCATTGTACCTATTTTCCACAGTCACTCTGTATTGTTCTTGAATTTCTTTATCTACTTTCAGAACGTCTTTATTAAGTCTCATGTTCCTAACCATTTTTCCCTCTCTTTAATCTTACTTTTATTTGTCCACATAGTGGTACATGATTACGATTACAGTCAGCACCAGGCATTGTCTTTACATTAATTAAAGCATTTCTAAATCTTTTATTAATTAGTATGTAGTCAATTTGGTTGCGAATTTTCTTATCAGGGCTTTTCCATGTGTATAGTCATCTTTTATGGTGTTTAAATCATGTGTTTCCAATTATCATATCATTGATATTTGCCCATTCTATTAGCTTTTCCCCTCTTTCATTTCTTGTACCTAAACCATAATTCCCCACTATATCCTCCATTTTTCCCTTTCCTACTTTTTCATTAAAATCTCCAAGTATTATTTTTATTTCCTTCGATCCAATTTGAGCCATCGCCTGTTCTATTTCGTCGTAAAAGTGTTGTATTTCTTCATCACTACTACTTGTTGTTGGTGCATATACTTGTATAATATTTATATCTATTGGTTTGCTTTTGATTTTGACCATAATAACTCTATCTGAAATACACCAGTATCCATTAAGTGATTTGGCTGTTTTTTTGTCAAGAATTATTCCTATACCTTTTTCATGTGTACTCCCTCCAGAATACTGTGTCATCTGCATATCGTATATTGTTTATATTATATCCTCCGATTAACGTATAACGTATGTACAATAAACAATTGTGGAATATAAGCAAAGACAAAGCAACGCGCAAAAACGCAATATATCAGATACAAACACAAATTTATTCAATAATTGGTACTTCATAATTACAAATATAAAAGTAATAAAAAATATACAAAATGACTCATTTGTTCTTCCTTAACCAAGCTAATACAACAGACACGTGAGACAAATGACACCTTCTGCCAACCGTCGTCTGAGATGAGTGAATGTCCTAACTATAAAAGAGAGCACTGCAATTGGAAGGCACGGGTTGCACAGTTTATACAATTGTGAGAAATATATGGATTTTTTGCCCTGGCCATGCGAAAATGCGGGGGAATGAAGAGACTGATGGGCTGGCTGAGAATGCACCTCTTAGTGGTAGATCACCTATGGACAAGGAAGAGGTGGTCGAGAGCCTATGGGACCAGGTGGAGAAGGCGGGGGAACAGATTGAGAGATCGTATTTGGAAAGAATGATATTGCGGAGGATCTGCAGGAGTTCTGGAAGAATCTCAAAACTGAGAGGGAACACCAGGAGAACTTTTAATCAGATAGCGGTTGGAACGATTAGTAGTATGACTCTTCGCTGACTGTTGAACAATCGGACGGAGCGAGTATAGGAATGTCCTGAGTGCAGTGATGTCAGTTCTTAGCTTAACTCAACTGAACTCAACTCTACAGTTTCTCCTTGTTCTTTGTAAATACTATGCAATGTCCAGTTCAGTAGCTAAGGCAATTATTCAATTATTCTTTGTTATATCTATGTTATTTGTCTCATTCATTCAGTAGCATGTCCTTTGCAGAACCTCGTTCCAATAACAACCTTCAGCATTAAAATAATTAAGTTCATAAGCAAGATGTCCCGCGTCCGATACACCCATCTGGAGATCATCCGCCATATCCTGCACCCATCTACTCTTTGGCCTTCCTCTTCCTCTCTTCCCAGGCATATACACCTCCATTATTGTTCTCTCCAAACTTTCATGACGTTTAAAGTGACCAAAATATTTAAATTTTCTTTGTTTTATCGCCTTTACTACCCAATCTTCTTCAATATTCAGCCCTTGAAGTATGGATGCATTTGTTCTTTTCTTTACCCAAGATATTCTTAGAACTCGTCTATAACATTTATATTCAAAGGCATGTATGCGCTGTTCATCTTGTTTAGTAAGTGTCCAGGTCTCACAGGCGTATGTTGCAATGGGAAAGATGCATGCTTTTAAAAATCTAATTTTTGTAGTTCTGTCTGTCCCATTCCATAATTTATTCAGTTGTTTTAGTCTTTGAAGAGCAACTGATAGTCTACGTTTAATTTCTTTCATTGTGTCACCGTTGTTGGTTATCAATGACCCAAGATATTCAAAATTTTCCACCACCTCCAATTTTTCCTCGTTAACATTTATTTCTTTCTCCATAGTAGTTTTATCTGTATGCATTATCTTTGTTTTTGCAATGTTAAGATATAAGTTGTGATTTTCACTATTCAATTGGGTTGAGGCTATTAGGTTTTCTATACCAGTCTGTGTTGTGGATTGCAATACTGTATCATCAGCATACCGAATCTCTGGTTTGTCATGACCACCGATATTTAGGGCATCATATCATGTTTATATCATCTCTTACATTTCTCATTATATTTTCGGCGTACAGGTTAATCAAATAGGGGGACAGCACACATCCCTGACGGACTCCTTGCTTGATGTCTAGCCAGTCTGATGTCTCGCCATCTATTTTAACCGCTGCTTGTTGGTCTAGATTGAGCATTCTTAGGGGTTGTATTACATGTGGTGGAAATCCCATATTACTCATGATGTGTTTCTAATGTTGTACATAGTCAAATGCCTTTGAATAATCCACAAAACATGAGAGTAAAGTTTACATTAAATTATCCGCACTTCTCTATTATTAAACGCATATTGAGAATGTGATCTCTTGTTCCCCTTCCGTGTCTAAATCCAGCTTGGACCACGTTAATTTCTTCTTCCATTTTCGTACGAAGTCTTCCCATTATGATTTTTAGTAGAATTTTACGTGCATGACTGATCAGGGCAACAGTTCTATAGTTGGTCCATAATTTCAGGTTGCTCTTTTTGGTACTTCAATTTTAATTCACCGCAAACAACCGCAAACAAAGAAGAATCTCTTCGAGCCTCATTTGCATCGGTCCAGCAATCATTTTCCGGTTTAGTGTTCGGTGGACTGCTAGACCGATCGATGGATGTTTTTAAGTTTTCGGGCCCGTACGGGTGTCGTGGAATACTGAGAGTTAATTATTCCCAGATAGACGACTTTATACACCGACTAACCAGGTAGGAGAAGGGTTAACAAACAAAACAGTAAGGATAACCAACAACGGTGTGACCGGAGTCAATGACCCTAATGTTAACGGGTTGAAGTGTTAACGTAGAAATAACAGCGGCACAGGTCAACGAGAGTGTAGGATGACGAGGTTAATTCACTGGTCAAAAACATCACGAAATGTCGGGTTGAGTGACCAGGCGCATGTGTTTATAGGTCAAGACACAGAAGTGCCCACCGACAGTACAGGTAACCTGTCGCGTGGACAAATAGGTTTGCGACAAAGGCAGACAGCACTGTTGGACAGGATCGTGGTCAGGTGATAAAGACAGGATTGAAAAACCCAGATAGTGTCAGGTGTGTGTGGAGAGAGAGTTGGGGCTGATAAGGTGGGGGAGAGATGGGTTACTGAGGAAAATTTCCACAGATATTGCGGTCTAGAGGACTCAGGGGGAAGGAAGAAAACAATGAGGGTTTTATAAAATAACGGAAAAGTTTCAGATCAGTAATTTTCCACTAACGGTGATAATGAAGTATTGACTGGAGGTGTCAAGCAAGGTCAAGGACTATGCGGCAAAAATGACCTATAAAGAGTGGCAACTTCTTTGTGGAAGTTTAGTGTGATTCTTGATTTCCATGAGACAAGGGAGTATGAAAAGGGTGGTACGGCGGTCGGATGAACGTTTGTGTATCTATTGTGCATTAGTACCCCCAATTCAGACAAGGATAATTATAAGGTATTAATATATTAGAGTATAGTTTTAGCATAGGAATATAGATGTGTGTGAATAGCATTTACCATTGCTTTCTATTAGTGGATAGTTTAGACTTTGGTGAATTCATATGTCTTATGCGGGTGTTTACTTCGGAAGCCTTGTCATTATGGCTGGAGAAGGACACTTGCATAGGTAGTAGTAAGGGGCGGACGCTTATCACTGGATCTGTTATACTTCTCCACAGGTTCCAATCTCCTAGTGAAATCAGAGAAGATATGAAGAGTACTACACTGGAGTAAATAAAGTACTTACTTAGAACCAAAAAGAACATAGACATGTTTTAAGATGAAGACTTGATAAAGTAAAGTCAAATACAGAACACTGTATGCTCAAACGAATATACCACTAAAACACTTAAAAGGAAAAGATGTTAACCTGTGGCAAGCAGGGATACTTACAACTACATACGTCTTGTATGCATAGGGAAGAAAGAATAGACAAGTTAAAACATTGCTAGTAATAAAAGACAATAGGAAGAACTGTGACGATGTGGTGTTTTTTCGATGTTGGATACTTACCGTCATAAACTTACGGGACTTTTATTACGGTACAGTGAATCAGTGGTGAACAGTTTTGTTTCATTCAATAACGGATTTATCATCAGACTCAAGCATCCGGATCATCCAGGGTGAGCTATGTCCTGTTTGATGTGTTGTCCTGTGATCTTGAAGAATGAAAGGGCGAGAAGCAACACCGCGGATAGACATGCAGAGTTCATTCTGGCACCAACAATAGAATACACTACCAACTACGCTTACAAAGTCCATACATACACCAGACATAGTTTTTTTTTTTAAATTAATAAATCTTTTGTTTATCGTTGAAAGGAACTGTTGTCGGAGTATGTGTTGAGGGAATAACCGAGAGAGTGAAAGAAATAGATATATGGAAGGGAAGACCGAAGAGAGGAGTGTAGACCAAAGTCAGTCAATAATCCCAACAGATAATAAGTTTGAAGATGTGCTTGTTGATTCCAACTTCCTCTCGGGAAAACAAGTGACATAATTGGTGGAGCGAGCGGGGTAGGAAAAATACCCATATGACCTGGACATAACAGGCATATGCATAGAGGGGTACCTGCATATTGGCACAGGCATAGCGGAGTACCTGCATGTTGGGACATACTGATTGGAATAAATATAAGTATACATTGATGACTTTTAATGGAAGGACGTCCATTGGATAAATGGTGCCATTACATTTATGGTAGAAACATTTCATTAATGCTGGTGACTGTACAGTGAGAAAGTTCCAGACAGAGTGAATGTAGATAGGTGGTAAGACACATTACATACCTAGTCACACGGTCACACGTCTACATAAGTCTTTATCCTATATCTCCTCTTGTGGATGAGAGAGTGGTTGTGATGTACTGTGTGGTGTTGTAGATTAATAATATTTAATAGACATAGATAATTGAGATAGGTTATAATAGATCATTTGGTTATAGTGAGTACTTCTTTACGGCCTTGAGGTGTCTTTACTCAACTTGCTGACCTACCTGATTTAACTATGGCCACTCCCAAAATAACTACCGCTGAACTGAGGGCAAACGGAGAGGCAATTGGTTTAGCTGGGTCGGAACTAACTGATTACATACAGGAACAAGAGAGGGAAATTCGTCAAGCGGAAAGAGAAGAGCGAAAGGCCGAGTTGGAAGTGAGAAGAATAGAGGTGGAGACCAAGCGACTGGAAATGGAACAAGAGGCCAAGAAACTGGAACAGGAGACCAAGCGCCTGGAAATGGAACAAGAGGCCAAGAAACTGGAACAGGAGACCAAGCGACTGGAAATGAACAAGAGGCCAAGAAACTGGACCAGGAGACCAAGAAACTGGAAATGGAACAGAATGCCAGGAGACAAGAAATGGAACATGAATACCGCTTGAAAGAGTTAGAACTCAAGACACAAACTAAGGGTGAAATAGATGCAGCAGAAGGAAGTTCATCTTCACCTGGGGCAACCCACATGATTGGGCAGGGTTACCATGCCATGAAGTTTCCCTTGGCGGTCTTTGATGAAAGTAAAGAGAAGATATACCAGTTTTTGGATCGGTTCGAGGCCATGGCAGTCGCTATGGGACTAGATCGGACCCGATGGGCTCTTAAATTATCCCAGGCCTTACGTGGTTCAGGGTACGAGGTCTACACACGCCTACCACCTGGACATGAAAATCAGTACGAGGAATTGAAAGCCGCTTTGATGAAACATTATGAAGTCACAGCACAAACGTATAGGAAGAAGTTTAGATCGTCTAGACGAGAGCCGGGAGAGTTATTCGCCGCCTACAGTTTAAGGCTTAAATCCTATCTCCAGAAATGGATGGACTTGGCAGAGTTCAAGCGGGACTATGAGAGTCTGGAAGAAATGATGGTGGTCGATCAGATGCGACAGCAAATGTCAGAACCACTGAAGACATTTTTAGGAGAACAAGGGGCGGAACGGCTGGATGTTGTGAATAAGCTGGCGGAAAGATTCGTAGAAGTCCATGGGGAAGCTAAAGAACTCAGTATTCAAACCAAAGGTCAGGAGAAACAAGAGAGAAAGAAACCTAAAAACTGAGAAGGAGAAAAAGTGGAACCTTATATAAAGCACACAGAGGAGAGTTCAGAGAAGGTGAAGGTAGGAAACCAGAGCACCTCGAATTCTCCAGCGAAACGATAGTGGTCTGAGAGGTGGTGTTCATTCTGCAAGGTACCATCTCATAACACGAAGGACTGCAGATCGAAACCTAAAAGTTCTTACTTCGCAGCATGCAAAGTGATTCCTACATCAGTGATCACAGACAAGGCTGAGATCGGCGAAGGAGAAAGGAACAAAAAGGACACACGGAAACCTAGGAAGGGAACAGGGTGCACACACTGCCAGTCGATAACACATAATACTGTGGACTGCAGATGCAAGGCAAAAGACGCCAATTGCATAACCAACCTCGAGGAATTAAAAGAGGAAGGCAAGGAAACGGTCAAGGAGATGAAAGACACTCAGGACCAAGAGAGACCACCTGTGGTGGAACTGATTGAAGTCAATGGCCAGCAGGTTGTTTGTCTCTACGATACAGGTTTGGATGGGGAAGCGGTGGTGGACGCCAGCTTGGTAAGCCCAGACCAACTTACAGGGGAGACCATAGAGATACAGCCGGCAATGAGGAGTGCTGTTACCATGACGCTGCCAATCGCCAAGGTGGAGATTAAATCCAGGTACGTCACGGGCATTATTCCAGCTGCTGTATTATCTGACTCCTTATTTCCCATGATCATTGGCACGAAATATGTCTTTTTGGGGATGCCCAAACAGCCAGCCCAAAAGGGAACAGTAGTCAGTGGATCTCAAGGGAAGGAAAAAGAGGCAGAGACACTATGCGACAACTCAGGGATAGGAGAATTGCATACTGCCCAGAGGAAGGATACTACGTTGCATCCTTGCTACAGGAAGCTGCAAAGAAGTGCTGAGCCACCAGAACGGGGACAGTACTTTCTGAAGAATCAACTACTCTATCAGAGAGCTGGGAGGGAAGATAACCTGCACGAGCAGTGGGTGGTTCCAGAGACCCACCGTCCTCACATTCTTCAGAGTGGACACATCATAGGCGAGAATCGACATATGGGTGTCAGAGAGACCTTGCAGCAAATTTCCGGCCATTATTGCTGGCCAGGAATGACCGGAGATGTACGCCGGTGGTTGAAGTCTTGTTCGGAGTGCCAGAAAGCACCACCCAACAGGCGAATTAAGAGGAAACTAGCTCTTAAAGTGGAAGACAAAGTGGAAGTGTGGAGTCCAGCAGAGACCAATATACTCCAAGTAGGATGGAAAGGACCTTATCCTGTGGAAAAGGTGGTGTCCAAGAACATCTACAAAATACGGATTGGGGAAGAGAAGAAAAATCTCCCTAGACATCTCATTAGGAAATATGAAGAGAGATCCGGGAGCAAAGCTTCGCACTTTAGGGTGATGGCAGCCATTGGGACAAAGGTTACCAGTCCAGACGAAGACCAGAGATCGCCAGTACAACATAGGAGGGCCTATGGGACAGTACGTGATAGGTCAGATTTACCCAACGACAGGAGGAGGGAAATCAACAGTCAGGGAAAGGACAAGAGTGAAAGTTTCACCGGTAACCAAGTTCAGAAGGGGTGGGTAACGTCGGGAAAAGCGAGAATTACCCAGGACTCCAACCGAAGATTGGCTGACCAGATACAATATCGCCCAAGATGGTCCTGGAAGCAAAAGTCCAGGAGCTTTGGGAAAGACGACTCGGTCCATCAAGGACGAGGTGGAACATCCCCAGAGGCAAAGCCGGGGGAAACCAAGAGGACATGGAAGCAGTGTTACAATCAGGATGGGACAATCCGTCTGTATTGTGAGCCGTCGCTGACGCAAGTCGAAAGTAGGTCGACCGGACGTACAGGAGCGAGGAGCCAACACTAGTTTCAGTCGTGAGTAGTATAGTAGGGTGTCAATTAGAGCGCCTACTGGATAATGAGGTGAGCCATGTGAGGATCCAATCATATCATCAACAGGTGATGGTCATAGCTACTTCGCAGAAGCTCAACGCACGGTGGATGTGATGGACGTTGTTGCTGCAACTGGACTTCACAGTGGAATACATCCTTGGTAAGGAGAATGTAAGAGCAGATTTCTTATCCAGACATCCAGCTCCGGAGGAAGAAGACTAGGGTTGTGGATCATGGGAATCAAACCTACAGTGAGAAAGATTTGACGCGGTCTATTCTCTTAAGAGGGGGCCTATGTCGTGGAATACTGAGAGTTAATGATTCCCAGATAGACGACTTTATACACCGACTAACCAGGTAGGAGAAGGGTTAACAAACAAAACAGTAAGGATAACCAACAACGGTGTGACCGGAGTCAATGACCCTAATGTTAACGGGTTGAAGTGTTAACGTAGAAATAACAGCGGCACAGGTCAACGAGAGTGTAGGATGACGAGGTTAATTCACTGGTCAAAAACATCACGAAATGTCGGGTTGAGTGACCAGGCGCATGTGTTTATAGGTCAAGACACAGAAGTGCCCACCGACAGTACAGGTAACCTGTCGCGTGGACAAATAGGTTTGCGACAAAGGCAGACAGCACTGTTGGACAGGATCGTGGTCAGGTGATAAAGACAGGATTGAAAAACCCAGATAGTGTCAGGTGTGTGTGGAGAGAGAGTTGGGGCTGATAAGGTGGGGGAGAGATGGGTTACTGAGGAAAATTTCCACAGATATTGCGGTCTAGAGGACTCAGGGGGAAGGAAGAAAACAATGAGGGTTTTATAAAATAACGGAAAAGTTTCAGATCAGTAATTTTCCACTAACGGTGATAATGAAGTATTGACTGGAGGTGTCAAGCAAGGTCAAGGACTATGCGGCAAAAATGACATATAAAGAATGGCAACTTCTTTGTGGAAGTTTAGTGTGATTCTTGATTTCCATGAGACAAGGGAGTATGAAAAGGGTGGTACGGCGGTCGGATGAACGTTTGTGTATCTATTGTGCATTAGTACCCCCAATTCAGACAAGGATAATTATAAGGTATTAATATATTAGAGTATAGTTTTAGCATAGGAATATAGATGTGTGTGAATAGCATTTACCATTGCTTTCTATTAGTGGATAGTTTAGACTTTGGTGAATTCATATGTCTTATGCGGGTGTTTACTTCGGAAGCCTTGTCATTATGGCTGGAGAAGGACACTTGCATAGGTAGTAGTAAGGGGCGGACGCTTATCACTGGATCTGTTATACTTCTCCACAGGTTCCAATCTCCTAGTGAAATCAGAGAAGATATGAAGAGTACTACACTGGAGTAAATAAAGTACTTACTTAGAACCAAAAAGAACATAGACATGTTTTAAGATGAAGACTTGATAAAGTAAAGTCAAATACAGAACACTGTATGCTCAAACGAATATACCACTAAAACACTTAAAAGGAAAAGATGTTAACCTGTGGCAAGCAGGGATACTTACAACTACATACGTCTTGTATGCATAGGGAAGAAAGAATAGACAAGTTAAAACATTGCTAGTAATAAAAGACAATAGGGAGAACTGTGACGATGTGGTGTTTTTTCGATGTTGGATACTTACCGTCATAAACTTACGGGACTTTTATTACGGTACAGTGAATCAGTGGTGAACAGTTTTGTTTCATTCAATAACGGATTTATCATCAGACTCAAGCATCCGGATCATCCAGGGTGAGCTCTGTCCTGTTTGATGTGTTGTCCTGTGATCTTGAAGAATGAAAGGGCGAGAAGCAACACCGCGGATAGACATTCAGAGTTCATTCTGGCACCAACAATAGAATACACTACCAACTACGCTTACAAAGTCCATACATACACCAGACATAGTTTTTTTTTTTAAATTAATAAATCTTTTGTTTATCGTTGAAAGGAACTGTTGTCGGAGTATGTGTTGAGGGAATAACCGAGAGAGTGAAAGAAATAGATATATGGAAGGGAAGACCGAAGAGAGGAGTGTAGACCAAAGTCAGTCAATAATCCCAACAGATAATAAGTTTGAAAATGTGCTTGTTGATTCCAACTTCCTCTCGGGAAAACAAGTGACATAATTGGTGGAGCGAGCGGGGTAGGAAAAATACCCATATGACCTGGACATAACAGGCATATGCATAGAGGGGTACCTGCATATTGGCACAGGCATAGCGGAGTACCTGCATGTTGGGACATACTGATTGGAATAAATATAAGTATACATTGATGACTTTTAATGGAAGGACGTCCATTGGATATATGGTGCCATTACATTTATGGTAGAAACATTTCATTAATGCTGGTGACTGTACAGTGAGAAAGTTCCAGACAGAGTGAATGTAGATAGGTGGTAAGACACATTACATACCTAGTCACACGGTCACACGTCTACATAAGTCTTTATCCTATATCTCCTCTTGTGGATGAGAGAGTGGTTGTGATGTACTGTGTGGTGTTGTAGATTAATAATATTTAATAGACATAGATAATTGAGATAGGTTATAATAGATCATTTGGTTATAGTGAGTACTTCTTTACGGCCTTGAGGTGTCTTTACTCAACTTGCTGACCTACCTGATTTAACTATGGCCACTCCCAAAATAACTACCGCTGAACTGAGGGCAAACGGAGAGGCAATTGGTTTAGCTGGGTCGGAACTAACTGATTACATACAGGAACGAGAGAGGGAAATTCGTCAAGCGGAAAGAGAAGAGCGAAAGGCCGAGTTGGAAGTGAGAAGAATAGAGGTGGAGACCAAGCGACTGGAAATGGAACAAGAGGCCAAGAAACTGGAACAGGAGACCAAGCGCCTGGAAATGGAACAAGAGGCCAAGAAACTGGAACAGGAGACCAAGCGACTGGAAATGAACAAGAGGCCAAGAAACTGGACCAGGAGACCAAGAAACTGGAAATGGAACAGAATGCCAGGAGACAAGAAATGGAACATGAATACCGCTTGAAAGAGTTAGAACTCAAGACACAAACTAAGGGTGAAATAGATGCAGCAGAAGGAAGTTCATCTTCACCTGGGGCAACCCACATGATTGGGCAGGGTTACCATGCCATGAAGTTTCCCTTGGCGGTCTTTGATGAAAGTAAAGAGAAGATATACCAGTTTTTGGATCGGTTCGAGGCCATGGCAGTCGCTATGGGACTAGATCGGACCCGATGGGCTCTTAAATTATCCCAGGCCTTACGATTCCAACCTCCTCTCGGGAAAACAAGTGACAACGGGCCCAAAACTAAAATAACATCCATCGATCGGTCTAGCAGTCCACCGAACACTAAACCGGAAAATGATTGCCGGACCGATGCAAATGAGGCTCGAAGGGATTCTTCTTTATTGCGGTGAATTAAAATTGAAGTACCCTCATTTTTGGTATTGGAATGAAGATAGTTCTCTTCCAATCTTATGGTCATATAGCATATTTCCATATCTTTTTACATAAAGTGTGATAGATTTGTATGCTTTCTTCTCCTTCCGCTTTAATTAGCTCAGCTGGTACCTCATCACATCCAGGTGATTTACCATTCTTCAGGTTTTTATTGCAATTTCATCTAATGAGGGTTCAGGTTCTGTCTCTGCTGTCGTTGGCTCATGTATCTCATTCATATCCTCACTGTCACTCATATCATACATTCCACTACAGTACTCCTGCCATCTTTCTAGAATTTGTCTAGATTCTGTTAAGGTATTTTCCATCTTGTCACAGATAACATTCAATTGAGGTTTAACATTTCTTGTCAATAACTTCATTTCTTTGAACATTTCGTAATCTCTTCCAGTCCTATGATATTGCTCTATTCTGGTACAGCAATCTTGCATATATTGATTTTTGTCCTTTCTTGTGTTCTTTCTTATTTCTCGAGTTAAAGATTTATACTTCATCCTGCTGTTATCGGATTCATCTCCTTTCTGTTTCAGTTACCTTCGTTGTTTTATTAATTCTAATCAATCAATCAATCAATTTTATTAATTCTAACGTGTCTGATGTAATCCATGGCTTAAATTGCTTTTTCTTGGTCGGAATTAAATCTTTGGCTGCAGTTATCAAGATATCTCTAGCTTGTACTGCCAGTTCATCGGGTGTCATTTCCTCTTGAACAGACATCAAGACCCCAAAACGATTCCTAACTTCTACGGTGTATGCATCTGGTATTTTTGTGAGATCAAAACGAAGTGGCCTTGGTCCTAGGGTAAGCTTTTTGAGTTTTAATTTCAGATCTGCTTCTAATAACTGTCTAGATAATAAATTATATATATATATATATATATATATATATATATATATATATATATATATATATATATATATATATAGTTGAGGGAAAAGACAAAGGGAGACAATCATAAGACTGATGCTTCCTTCACTACGGTGCTAAGAGGTAAAGAGTAGTTCTGACTTCGTTACGGCCAAAGAAGAAAAATAGTGAAAAGAGAGAGAACCACACACCGCCTCAACCGACAAAAAAAGATGATAGTAATTAGATAAGAAGATATACGAGATCTCGGGCAGGGGTCTCAACTCTGGACAATGACTGTCATATTTGAGGCCCAGACAATGGATTAAGGTGTCAGATTGTGATAGAAATAGTGGTTGTAAAAACTAAAAGAGACTAAACAAACAAATCAAAAACAGTACAAAAACAGCTCTTTATTTATCAACTGCTACAAATTTTGGTGACAATTTGTGTTCGAACACATTGAATAAAGCATTCAATAAGGGATGTTCAATTACAGATACAACAGACAACTGTATATATCAAACAACAACAGTGGGTAACCCCCAACCAATCAACACCACTTAAGACAACAGGGTACACCAAGTACCACAACACAGGTGCTCCAAGCAATAGCTGGTTAGACTGACACAATAAAGAACCTTGACACAAGCAACACTGCACAGACAATAAGGCACTACAAAAGCATAGGTTACACAACATAAACCCCAAGACACGACATAAACAAAGAGTTGTGACACAATTTACTATCCCACCAAGAACCCAGGCCTGCTGACACTAACTAGTCAGCCGCTCCTGTAACAATGGAAAACACAATCTATGATTATCATGGTAAAGACAACATATTAAACACATGAAGCAATGAGCACATGCAATATAACATTTGAATTAACCTACATATAATAAATGTCTTCCATCAAATTATCCACCTTGCTATTCCCTCTAGTTGTACTACTGCTATTCTGAGATAACCCTTGATGTCTGGCACGATCATTCTTGTGTTGCCTCCTTCTTAAAGGTGACTACATATCTAATTGTTACATACAACAATCAATGTTGCATCATCAGATCACCCACTTTATTATCTTCTCCAATTGTGCCACTGCTATCATGAGATTACACTTGATATTGCTAGAATGGACCACCTAATGCAACAATGTCAATCTGCTCCACCTTTTCAGTTCAATGTAACTACACCACACAGCTCCTACATACACAAGCAGTGGAAGATTGATCTCATTTGTCCAGCTGTAAACACATAGCTACAAATAACAGAGTACATACATCAACCGTTGCAAACAGCTACAACATCTCAACACATTTGGTTAACACACATCAGACACTGCAAACAAACACAACATCTCAACACTGATTTGGTTAACATACATTAGACACTGCAGGTAAACAACATCCCAGCATTGATTCAGTTAACAGGTATCAGAATGACATCTTTGTTCTGGTAAATTAGGCTGTCATTCCTACCTACCAAAGTGGCTACATTACCAAGAAACTCATAATCAGTTCCCTGTCTACACCTTGCAGAATATTTTATACATTAATTTGTACCAAGTCACCGGTAACACAGAACAACACAGTATTCACTATAAACCACATGTTCATAGAACACTATCAATGTTCAGTCCATGATGGAGCCCCAATCAAACACCACCTATTATATCTTCAGTCTAATGCTCTACAATTCTCTCCCTACTGTTACGCACACCGGCAACTGTTTTTCTAACACACCATACTCTTTTCCCTAATATAAAACATATATTGACAGGTTGTTCTCCTGTGCTCCACATCTGATAGTACGCTCTACACCTATACAACAATACACAACATTACGGACTCTGCCACCATCAGACATTCAGTTGCCTCAACATAGGGACCTCACTGGACAACTACCCCAACAATGTCCAAGTTTGCATGAAGAGTACCAGCACTAATATGATACTGTGCAAGTTACAGCATCTGATTAGCATTACAAACTAACAACCAACAAGCAAAACATGTCTAACTATGAAAAGCAACAGACACACATACAATGTGGAATCACCATATTTGTAGAATGTGACAATGTAACACTTGCACATAGAAGAATCACAACATTCACAGAAAGTTAAAGATAAACATGTATTACACAGGAATTCGATTGAACTCTAAAGCCACACTAAGACAGTTCATAAACAAACATACCATATTATCAAGGGAAAGTACAAAATAATGGCGAGAATGCATCATTCGTATGAGACAGAATCAAAGCATAACAATGTTCATGGGCAGAAACAGCATATCAGTACTAATATAGCAACCGGTGTACTATATATATTATGTCATTATCATTACACACTAATGACAACCAGTGGTGTCGAATGCAAACCACACCAGTGTACTATTATTTGTGACTAGACACATAGCAAGTGCATATGGATATATTTGCGAAAGGTGGTACGTAGCATTAAATCACATTCTCCCCACCGTGCGACAACCGCTATGCTTAACTTAAGACAGAATCTCAGTCACTGATTCCATCAACAACTTGATACACCTACACAAACATTACTGCATTCTGGTAACAAATGTGACACCAGACCTCAATGCTACATGAGAAACCCCTTTACCAATATCAGTTCCAGATACATCTGCCTGTTCTCCCTCAGTAAAGCCACACTTCATTCGCAGTTATGATTACATTATGATTGCTGATACGCACCCCGCGTATTAAGGTGCATTATTTCCTACGCCTAGTAGCTATCAATCTGCATGGCATCCCTACAATTCAATACATTTCCTACACTTCCATTTATTACCTACATGTTCTAACTACATATATTAACCATTGACCCATCATTGCCACATATAACATGTAAGTACTCTTCTCTGCTTCACATATGTTATAAATATTACCCATGATCATGGTTACTTTCCCCTACTCATTGTTGCTTTGGAGTGTTCATACCCAACACTTGACCAAACATCCAATGTGATGCTCACCATTGTCACATATCTTGCTGCTGTATACACATGCATATATTATTCTCACCACTCTGTTGTTAAGTAACCTTCATTTCTAGCAACCTCACAAGCACTTACTCCCTTCTAGGCCAACATGGCCAGCATGGCACCATGTGGCATTATTTCAGTCTTTACTATAAACTATAATTTATGACCCCACAAATCGTATATTTTGGTGAATCTCCCACATATCTATTTAGCCAGTAACACATTAATGTCATCGGATAACCATGTAAAATAATTCCCAACAAAATAATCTTGTGCCAGCATGGCTGGCATGACATGACATCAGTCTCTATGATACTTAACCACCATCAATGACCTATTCTACATATTTCACATCACCATTGTCTGATTGCTGACATCTCTATGTGTTACATGTTATTTTCATAAAGCTTTAGGGACACTAAATCCTTCTGTAGAACAGCTCATTTCAATAGCACTTATTCATATTATCTATTTATATTTCTTTGTTCCTACCATCTCGCCTAACAATTTTGTTCACCCATGCAAACACTTTCAAATTGGTAAACTGGCGTGTGCTGCGATTTAATAAATATTTATTAAATTAAACATTTTACACTTACAGCTTTCTCCTCTGTCATATGTTGTTCACTGATGAACAGATGGGAAACCCCACATATCTCGTCTCAAGGCGGGATGGCCACAAAACTATTAACACAGAGTCCAAGCGCCTTCCTTCACATGGTCTAGCTGGCTGCTACAAGGAAAATGGCCTCAGGTCTCTTTGTTTCAGAGTGGCATTTTTGGCGTTGTCCAGATTTTTAACTCGAGATAGACCAAACCAAAATTCGTTGGTCTGGCGCTATCACACACACACACACACACACACACACACACACACACACATATATATATATATATATATATATATATATATATATATATATATATATATATATATATATATATATATATATATATTTGTGCGTGTGTGTGTGCGCGTGTGTGTGTTGTTTGTCTTGAAAATCAAGTTTGCGTAATTAGTTATTAATGTGTTATTATTCTAAATAAAATTACTTTTGTTTATTTATCAGTGCTTTGTGGTTCCTGAGACAAATGTTATGAATTCCTTGGACTGCCAGTGTAACTAACGACGATTGCCTGAAAGAGGCTAATGAAACTAGAACACTATATACAACAATCAGAAAGAGACAAACAGCTTTCTTCGGTCATGTGATGAGAAGAGAAGCATTGAAGAACATCGTGACGACTGGAATGATCGAGGGAAAGAGAGGCAATGGACGACCAAGAGAAATAATGCTGGGTGGAATGAGACGCTGGCATGGAAGAATATCAGTAGCAGGGTTGATCCAGAACACCAAGAACAGAGATCCGTGGAGAGCCATGAACGCCTACGCCAGATGGCAAGGCACTTGATGATGATGATCAGTGCGTTACTTTTCAGGACGATGAATTTCACGATTGCTTTCACAATTTATTGCCTAGCTTATTTCGCTGCATCTCGTCAGCTGCATACTGCATCATCATCATCAAGTGCCCTGCCAGCTGGCGTAGGCGTTCATGTCTCTCCACAGACCTCGGTCTTTGGTTTTCTGGATCAACTCTGCTGCTGATATTCCTCCATGCTACCGTCTCAATCCATCCAGCATCATTTCTTTTGGTCTGCCTCTGCCTCTCTTCTCCTCGATCTTTCCAGTTGTCACGATGTTCTCCAATGCCTCTCTTCTCATCACATGATCGAAGAAAGATGTTTGTCTCTTTCTTATTGATATTGCATAAGTCTATATTTATCATCATCATCATTTGCCATAATGATAAGCGTGGGTGGTCATGTTTTGCTATCTCACTCGATCAGCAGAGTTGTGGATCAGCTCTGTGTTCTTGTCTCGACCTTACCACCTTGCCAAGCCATCCAGGTATTTACTTCTCTGTCTTCCCCTTGTTCTTTACCCCCCCCCCCCCCCCCAATCTTGCCAGTTGTCACCAAGTTCTGCAATTTATTTCTTCTCATAAAGTGATCAAAAACTTTTGACTGTCTACGTATAATTTCTCTAACCAGTTTATGGTTTTTATTTGTTTCATGAAGGACTTCTTCATTGGTTTTTCTGTCTGTTCTTGGTATTCTATGCATTTTTTCTCAGAAACCACTTTTTAAAAAAAATTTTTTTTTTTAGCTTGCCTGCTGATTGTCCACACTTTACATCCATACAGCTAAACCTACACACCAGAAAGTGCTCTCGCCATCGTCGAAAGCGAAGTTTCTTTTGGAAACCGGTCATGGGATTGTTAGAGACAATGGATTACGTATGCTGTTTGACACAAAATGGCCGTCTGTTAAAGGTGGCAGAAGACATGGCTATTTATATAGAAAAATGAACTTTGCGCCAACAAAACGACATGATAGTCAGTTTCAAATTACCGATGTAGACAATTCAAATTACTGTGTGGATATGCGTTCTGTACATAGTGCTATGCCAATGGTTTGATACGAATTCTGTCCGTATTCCATAGTTGTAGGTTCATCTGTATGATAGATCTGGTTAATAAAGACAATTTTTTTTGGGAGTGTCGAGTTGGTCATGCGTCGAAGTACACTTGTTCCTGCAGCGAGGCGCCGTCGTCATTTGCAGGTGACAGGTTCGAATCCCGGTCGGTAACTACAGCTTTCAAATTTTATGTTGTCTAGTGCGCCCTCTAGTCTCTACTTCCTTCTCCTTCTATAAGCGCCAAAACAATACTATGTGTGTTTATTTGTGAACTGTGTATTTCTGCTTAAAGGATTTATCTAATTACTTTAGTTTATGTTGTGTGATTTCTGCAGTATGTACCTGACGAGATGCAACAAAATATGCCAGGCAATAAATCGTGCAATCTTTTGTTGTGTCTTCGTTATTCAAACATTATCGTTTCATAAGATTCCGGAAAGGTACCCCGGCCAACAAATGCCTGAAGAGGTTGGATGTGTCGTCCGCAAGGTGCAAATATCGCAACTCTGCTGTATACAGGCACAACGCAATTAAGTTTAAAACAACATTCCGGATGAACGCAGAAGAGGAAGCAGAAGTTCCATAAAATCAAAATAGCTGTTTACAAAGTCACACCAGATTACATATCTACACAACAATCAATAATGGGTGAATTGCTTTTGTGAGCCAAATCACAGAATTAATATAAGCAATGCAAACAGAAATGTGCCACTTATACACATCAATGTTATATGTGTGCAGTGTTGAATTAAATTCGACGATAACATCACTTCTTCTTCTTCTTCTTCTTCTTCTTCTTCTTCTTCTGCTGCTGCTGCTGTTGTCTTACTGCTTTTGCCATGAAGCGTCGCAGAGAGGAGGCAGATGTCATTGTGTATTGTTAGATTGTCTTGTTGCGTGTACTAACGTCATATTTGATTTCTTCAATGTCTCTTTTACTACATCTAGCCAACTCTTCCCGGGTCGTCCTCTCACCTTGTATCCCGATGTTCTCACGTAGAACGCTCTAGCCGCTGGTTTGTCTTATTCTATTCTAACTAAATGTCCGAACCATTTAATTCTTTGCTGTTCTATGAAGTCAGTAATGGGTGTTATCCCTACATTTTTTATTAGTTGCTCATATGCCTGTCTATCTCTTCTTTTTTTTCCCAGCTGCGTTTCGCAAGCACATCTCACATGATGTGGTTTTACGCCTGTGTGTTTCTAGGACTGTCATAGGACTGGTATTGGTAACACAGCTAGGACTGTCCATATCTAACATTGGTAACACAGCTAGGACTGTCCATATCTAACATTGGTAACACAGCTAGGACTGTCCATATCTAACATTGGTAACACAGCTAGGACTGTCCATGTCTAACATTGGTAACACAGCTAGGACTGTCCATGTCTAACATTGGTAACACAGCTAGGACTGTCCATATCTAACATTGGTAACACAGCTAGGACTGTCCATATCTAACATTGGTAACACAGCTAGCACTGTCCATATCTAACATTGGTAACACAGCTAGCACTGTCCATGTCTAACATTGGTAACACAGCTAGGACTGTCCATGTCTAACATTGGTAACACAGCTAGGATTGTCCATATCTAACATTGGTAACACAGCTAGGATTGTCCATATCTAACATTGGTAACACAGCTAGGGTTGTCCATATCTAACATTGGTAACACAGCTAGGATTGTCCATATCTAACATTGGTAACACAGCTAGGACTGTCCATGTCTAACATTGGTAACACAGCTAGGGTTGTCCATATCTAACATAGGTAACACAGCTAGCACTATCCATATCTAACATTGGTAACACAGCTAGGACTGTCCATATCTAACATTGGTAACACAGCTAGGACTGTCCATATCTAACATTGGTAACACAGCTAGGACTGTCCGTGTCTAACATTGGTAACACAGCTAGGACTGTACGTGTCTAGCATTGGTAACACAGCTAGGACTGTACGTGTCTAACAATGGTAACACAGCTAGGATTGTCCATATCTAACATTGGTAACACAGCTAGGACTGTCCGTGTCTAACATTGGTAACACAGCTAGGACTGCCCATATCTAACATCGGTAACACAGCTAGGACTGTCCATATCTAACATTGGTAACACAGTTAGGACTGTCCGTGTCTGGCATTGGTAACACAACGTTGGGATGAATAAAGCATCTATCAGCTTCTTTTTGTGTTTGCGTATGGATATTTGGATGTTTTAGAATATGCACTATGTGATAGTCGATGTTTGCTTTCTGTATTCTTGTTTCTATTTCTCTATCTAGTCTTCAATTCCCGTGAACACACCTTGCCCAGATACTTGTACTCTCTACCTTGCTTCAATGAGTTTCCATTTATATTTAAGTTATATTTGGGTTATTTTTAAAGAAATGGCAAACTACTCAACGTAAACTTGCTAATAAATCACTAACAGCCAAAAATTGTCGGGGTTGACTGCGACGTCCTCAAAAGGATATGCAACTAACTTTATTGCACGGGTGTTCCTCGAATTGTCACACATTCTTTCTGTTTGATGATAACTGCACTGTTGAATTCAACTTAGCAGCAAAAGCTGCAATGTAGAATGCAGTTCCAGTTTTGAAGGTCAGCCCTCAGTCACTAATCGCTAATCCTGCTATGATAATCCACTGTTGTGTGCAACCTACCACCAAAAGCTGCAAATGAAAATCTGAAATGTTTTTTAGGTGGATATTCTCTGAAAAATAAAGAACGAATGTATTGTTTTTCGATGTTGTCATCACTGCGTTCAATGCAAGTCCTCCAGCGCCGATAAAGTGCTTGGATTCATGAAGAAAAGAATGCTCTTGGTCGCGTGTGTAACCACTCTAGGGTCACTACACGGTGTGCCTGACTCGGTCGTGAACGGTCTGTCAGAGAAGTCACGCCATTTCGAAAATTCCTACGCCACTCATACACTTGCTGGACTGACAGACATGCATCATAATACTTGACCATCATTCGCCGATGAGAGGTTTCATCCCTTCATTGATCAAAAAAACGGATAACAGAACGCTTTGGAGCAAGTCAAAAGTGCGGCGGCCATCTTTAAACTGTCCTGGTGACGCCACCGCGTTCGTCTACACCATGATGTCAAGTGCTTAACACTCTTGACATTCTTAACAACAATATTGACAGGTTACAAGACAATGGCATGGTTATTGTAATTTCTATTACACAGTTAAGGTTTTCATTTGAAGGCCCTCGTAGTTTGATAGGTCGATCCTCAAGTTTGATAGGTCGATATACGCTGTCCGGGGGGGGGGGGGGGGGGGGGGGTTACGGAGGAGATCGGGGCACTCATAATTCTCTCCAGGGTGCGATAATCACGATCCTCAGTCATTAATCACTAATCCTGCTAAGATAATCCACTGTTCAATGTAACTGACCATGATAGCTGAGCACGATAGCACATGATAGCTACATTACAGGCTGCAGTTCAACAACGATAACTTAAATGTTGATTGCAGTTCAGCGCTCAAAACCCAATCGCAGCTGAAACAAATGTGGAAGGTTATGCACGCAGAGTGGCGTGCAGGTACACACCCGATTCTGCTTTCATAGTGACAGTATTAACGCGCCTGGCCTTGTGTTGTGTGTCGATAGACAGTTTGAATCTGAAATAGTTGAATATTTTGTTTGTCAAAAATATGAAATAGACAGTTGGACATTTGGTTTGTCAAGCATATGAAATAGTTACATATTTGGTTTGACAAGAATATGAAACAGACAGTTACACATTTGGTTTGTCAAGAATATGAAATAGATAGTTGAACATTTGGTTTGTCAAGAATATGAAATAGACAGTTGAACAGTTGGTTTGTCAAGAATTTGAAATAGACAGTTGAACATTTAGTTTGTCAATGATGTGAAAAAGAGAGCTGAACATTTGGTTCGTCAAGAATCAGATTTCATTTCCACTGCATCTGAAATAGACAGATGAACAATTGGTTTGTTATGAATTTTAAATAGAGTGTTAAACTATTGATTTGTCAATGATCGGAAATAGACAGTTGAATATTTGGTATGTCAAAGATCCGAGATAGGCAGCTGAATATTTGGTTTGTCAAAGATCTTAAATAGATAGTTGAATGTTTGGTTTATCAAGGATCTGAAATAAACAGTTAAATATTTGATTCTTGTTGTTGTTGTTGTTGTTCTTCTCCTTCTTCTTCTTCTGCTTCTGCTTCTTCTTCTTCTTCTTCTTCTTCCTTCTCCTTCTTTCTTCTTCTTCTTCTTCTTCTTCTTTTTCTTCTTCTTCTTCTTCTTCTTCTTCTTCTTCCTTCTTCTTCTTCTTGTTCTTTCTTCTTGTTCTTCTTGTTCTTCTTCTTCTTCTTCTTCTTCTTCTTCTTCTTCTTCTTCTTCTTCTTCCTCTTCTTCTTCTTCTTCTTCTTTCTTCTTCATCTTCTTCTTCTTCATTCTTCTTCTTCTTGTTCATTCTTCTTCTTCTTCTTCTTATTTTTCTTCTTCTTCTTCGTTTTCTTATTTTTCTTCTTCTTCTTCTTCTTCTTCTTCTTCTTCTTCTTCTTCTTCTTCTTCTTCTTCTTCTTCTTCTTCTTCTTCATTCAATATGTTGTTTAATTTACGACAAATGTGCAATGAGCCTGATTACCAAAGAGCAGCCGTTCTAGCGCCGTGTGGCCGACCCATCCGACTTCATCCCTACATTTACTGACCAGGTTAACCTTCTGGAGTGCATTTGGATTCAGAAACCTGGATACCTAGCGACACATCTCCGAGACATGTCCAGCTTTCTCACGCGTGCAACAGAAAAGACCACACACAATGGTTACCATCCAAACAGTCTCAACCACATAACAGTCTCAACCACACAACAGTCTCCACCACACAACAGTTTCAACCACACAACTGTCTCAACCAAACAATAAACGAGGTAAACAAACTACCACGGAACACTTACTTCCGAATAACCTTGACAATGGTTGTTTTCATTTCATTCATGGCAAAGTTCTGCCCGATACAGTTTCTGTGAACAAACAAACAAACACGCTGACTAGTAACACAACAATGTTGTGGGAATCTATCATCAATGTACAATTTCCTAGTTGACATAAATGTATACTGATTTAGCTACACATAAGTGAAAGTGGAGATATATGTGAATACGGAATTGACAAAATGTTTATACCGAGATGAATAAAGTAAGAAGCAAGTGAAATATTGCGGCCCCGTTAAAAGATATAACACTCTTATAACAACCATCCAGGAGGGTAAGATTGAAGACCAGCGAGAAAGAGGCAGACGACGATACGAGTGGGCAGGTAACATTAAGAGATGAACCAACAGCAATTTGACTAAATGTACAATCAAGGTGAGAGACTGACAGTGAAGAAAATTCATTGCAGCCAACTTTCTTGTAGAGATGGCACCAGACGGCACAGTGGGTGTTGTGGTCAATATCTTGCCGATCGGTTATACTTTCCAGACCATGTCCTAGTACTCATATTATGCAAAGCCGACGTGAGTGTCTACACAAATTGTTTTAATACAAATGTATCTCGAAGTATAGCTCTGGAGATGTTGATATACAGAAGATGTATCGTATTCTATAGAAACAACAATAGAGGTTCTAGACAAACTGGGAATGAAAAGAGAGTTTATGAAAGAAATAACAAACAGAGGCAAGTGAAATATTTCGGTAACGTTATAAAGACACAATACTCATAAAAACATACTGGAGGGCGGGGCGCAGAGGTGTTTCCAAGGCACCAGGGCCGGGTTATATACTGGCCAAGACCTATTGACGCGTCCTCGTCGAGCGTCCTGGGCAACAGGTCCCTTCGGGGTCCTGGCTAAAGTCAGTAGGATCGCCGATTTCTCCGAAGTCGGAGAGTGTCTGCCTGTACGGCGAGGAACCACCAGTCTGCACACCAATAATCCAGGCATGGGACAACGGATACTCACGCAAAACTCAGGTCCTGTATGACATCACACTGATGTTGGACAACAGGATGCCTTCATCCGACATACAGGACTTCGCGTTGGAGCTCAAGCCAACGAACACAAGCAAGCAAGCAAGCATACTGGAGGGCACGGTTGAGGGCAAGCGAGCAAGAATTAGACAACGATACACAGAGAGATAACCACAAGAGATGGACGAACATCAATCTGACAGAATGTACAGTCAGGGCGAGAGACAGAGAGTGTTGGAGATCCATTGCAGCCAACCTTCACTGTGGAGACGGCACATGATTGATTGAGTGACTGATGCCGAAGCAGTTTCGTGCTATGAATCTGTGATGTTTACGACCATTACATTTTGTGGGCCTGTTGAAAGGAAGAATATGTGACCTGTCTTCTCCTCGCTTAGAAAGCGTTGAACCCGCGCCCACCGTGTTCATGGCATTACCATCGCAGTATGACATGGAAGCTAAGGTCACTTTTAACAAGTCTTCTCGATGAGGATTTGAACACATAACCTGTGGGCGAGCAGGTAAGCATGCGAGCCATTGTTCTACCGCGGATCCCAGGGCAATGACGAAAAAGCGCAGTAAACTGAAAGACAAGTCAGTACAGCTGTGGGTACTTACCTGGATCCTGCGGAGAACGGGATGTACTGAAATGGATCCATGTGGCGCTGTTTGTCCGGGTGAAATCTGTCGGGTCGGAACTCGTTAGGTTCATCCCAGATGTGTGGATTGTGGTGGAGGGCGTATAGGAACAAGACAACTCGCGTACCTGGGGATGTCACGGAGGTGTACTAGTTAGTCGGTTTATCAAGATAGTTTGGATAATACTTCACGCTTGTCAGTTAGGACAACTGCTGTTGGGTCGACAGTTCGGATAACAGCTATTAGCTCGACAGTTCGGACAATCGCTGTTGGGTCGTCAGCTCGGACAACCGCTATTAGGTCAACAGTTCGGACAACCGCTGTTGGATCGACATATCGGACAACGAACAGTTCGGACAATCGCTATTAGGTCGACAGTTCGGAAAACCGACAGTTCGGACAACCGACAGTTCGGACAATCGCTGTTGGGTCGACAGTTCGGACAACCGCTATTAGGTCGACAGCTCCGACACCCTCTGTTGGGTCGTCATCTCGGACAACCGCTGTTGGGTCGTCCCAGATCTGTGGGTCGTGTTAAAGGTCACACGGGTACAAGACAACTCTGGTACCTAAGGTTATATATTGTGTACAAAATTACAGGTGAGTCGCGGTGATGTAGTAATTTCTTTGCTTATCAAACCAAATTAATCACGTACGATCACTGGCTGCGGCAATATTCTTTATTCCAACCAACACGGTTTCTGGGGATGACCCAGTTACATTGCGTGGGTTTTAAAACGGTAAAAGCAATCCCGCAGAGGATACTGCAAATAGAGTGTGAAGTGTCCGGTCTTCGCATATTATAGGTTACGACAAATGCGGTGAGTGATCGGTTTTCTTCCTCGTCGAAGTTCCATTCCCCAAAATTGCCAGAAACTGTTGAAAATTATCGGTACCTTTTTATGTGAGTGGGTCTACCCTTAAAGCCGTACTACTGCTGCTGCTGCTACTACTACTACTACTAATACTACTACAACTATAAGTACTACTATCACTATCACTACCACCATCACTACCACTATCACTACTACTACTACTACTACTACTACTACTACTACTACTACTACTACTACTACTACTACTACTACTACTACTACTACTACTACTACTACTACTACTTTACTGTAAGACTAGTTTGTTAGCGTGAATTCAATACATTTCCCCCAAAACATCAAAGAAATGTCGCCGCTTTCGTTGATTTAAGTTGCTTTTGGACCTGTCAAAGACATATTCCTTGGGTGGGGGTAAATATAAGACGGCAGGAAAAATTTCATAACGATGCGACAGACAGTTTTCAAAATAATTGATCGTGAATGACGGCATTCATTTCTGGACAGACTATACTACTACTACTACTACTACTACTACTACTACTACTACTACTACTACTACTACTACTACTACTACTACTACTACCACCACCACCACCGCCACTACTACAACTAGACTACTACTACTACTACTACTACTACTACTACTACTACTACTACTACTACTACTACTACTAATACTAATACTACTACTACTACTACATCTTCTTCTTCTTTCGATCACTATCTCCCATTGGGGTTAAGGCAGTCAACCAAGTCACTCCAAGCCAGAGACAAGAATACGTCTGTAGACACTACCAGGCAGCCAGCGTCACGTCACCAGACAGTTGATACCATCTCACTGTGTCAGTGCTTGGACACGAGACAGATGATCGACTAGCTAAGGAAGGGGCCACAGAAGAGCAACCTGGTGTGCCTGTTAGTTAGTTGGTTGCATATCCTTTACAGGACGTCGCAGTCAACCCCAGCATTTTTGACTGTTTGTGATTTCTTGGCAAGTTTGCCATTGCTTTCTGAACGACCAGCACTCATACCTTTGTGTGAAATCCAACGCCACGCGGTCTGCTTCCAAATCGCCCGCAGCTGTGTTTCTAACGCGGAATGCGGGATTACGAACTGCATTCGTAACTCCTTTGCCACGGAGCCGATTACATACCACCAAACGAAAAGACTGATCAAATCAATCAGAAAGCCACCAATACCAACCCAAGACATTTACCACCTTAAGGACAGACTAAAACAAATCATTATTCTGGACACAATAGATTACGCAGCCACATGTGTACATAATTCAAGATTGGTGAATCAACCATGTGCACGTGTGGATTGGCGCCGCAGACAGCAGAGCACATACTCCAAGACTGCCCAAAATACAACATATCTAGGCAAACCTTCTGACCTAGAGAGACGACTGTAGAAGATAAACTCTATAGACCACTGAATGGACTAGCAAAGACAGTGAAGTTGATACAAGAGACGATATTGCAGATATAAACACATTTCAAGTGAACGAACGAACAACAGAAATGAGATTCCTGACAAGAATACTCAATGTATCAAGAAGAGAGAAAATCAGAAATGAAGAAACCAGGACTAACATGAGGGTTATAGCAGAGCTAGATCTTATTAGAAGGCAGCAAGTAAAGTGGTTTGGCCATGTAACTAGATTACCAACTAACAATATACGTGCAATAACAATAGAGACGTAGAGATCAAATAGAAGCAGAAGAGGCCGACCGCGTAAACGATGGACAGAGGGAATAGTAGAGTCCATGGGAACCTCGATATAAGAAGTCCATAAACGGGCACTCTCACGCTGTTTATACTTCACCTTATACTTCACCTCAATACCGCAAGATACAAGAGGGACAAGATGAGATGCGATGAAAGAAGATGATGAGCTTGCCATGTGGGGAATATTCTCTAGAAAGACCTCACCTGCAGGGATCTTGTGGCCATCCATAGTCAGCTCCTCGGGTGTGACCCTCTCAATCAGCGGGACCGGTCCATGGAGACGGATGGCCTCTTTGAGACACATGGTGGTGTACTCCAGGCTGGACAGGTCACTCCTGAAGGACAATGCATAGAGATAAGATAGATTCTGGAATGCAGAGATTCGGGTTCGAAACCATCACTGAACAATACACTTTTAATCATGTTACTGTTTTGTTTTTTTTACACTAATAAGTGTTTAGTTTTTCAAACATTGTTTCAAGGGCAAAGGGATTGACTTCATAGCACGGGTTTTATCCCATATGGCTCGGTCTCTTTCCGCAGGACTGTCTGCCGAAAGCGTCGCACAAAGCCCGAACTTCTTAGCTCCAGCGACGACCCACAGGAGTCTCCGAGAAAATTGCTGTCGTGAACAGAACGACGTGACTCGGAATTGAACCCTCAACCTTCTGGGGTTAGACTGCGGTGTAAGCAGTTGGCCATGGAAATATTAATGGAAACAAATAAAATACCATAATGTAACATTTACAGATGGCTTGTTACTTTTTCCCCCACAGCAAATATTCTACATGATACTAAACAGTCAGTTGCATATCCTTTACAGGATGTTGCAGTCAACACCAGCATCTTTTGCTGTTGCGATCTCTTGGCAAGTTTACGTTCAGTAGTTTGCCATTGCTTTCTGAACGACCGGCACCCATACCAATTCGTAAAACACCAACGCAACGTGGTCTGCTGCCAAGTCGTGCGCAGATGTGTTTCGAACGCGGGTATGCGGGATTACGAACCGTGACCTTAACTTGGCCATGAAGCCGGCATACATGACACTGCTAAAGTATATTAGTGCCCTAAAATGTGAAAGACAACCCATAATCTACAAATTAAACAATGTTTACTTCTCATGGGAGCCAGCACAGTGTAGGGGCTAGACACCTCGCCTGTCGGCATGTGACCCCACAACCTCAAGTCTGAGAATGGAGGTGGAGGCGGTTACTTCAGCTTTCCGCTGGTTGGAGAACAAACTGTATACACATGTTGTGATTGTAACTGATTCACAAAGCAAGCTGACAAAGGCAAAGACTGGCATACTTCGTGCAGAATGGCATGCATCGATTTACAGGCCGCAGGATGTGAGCATTCGCTGGATATTTTATCCATGACATTCTGGTGTGGTTGGGAATGAATAGGCAGACAGATTGGCTGGTGCTGCATCATTAGGGGGCGATTTGATTCATGATAAGGTGGATGTGGTGAAGGCCCTATGGGGTCCTGAGTTTTAGCCAGATCGTCTGGTCACTCCGTGTAACACCATTCTCTCCAGACGGTGATGATATCTGTCTGTCTTTCCAGACTAAACACACGCTCCCAAATGGCCCTGACCTTATCGTGCACTAATATCCCACCCAGCGGGAATGGAAGACAGGACTAGGAGAATACAAAGAATCCCACTGTGAACAGTTCTAAAAACTCCAGGTCCTGTCTGTCGCCCAGCAGTGGCCCAGTATCCCACCCAGCGGGAATGGAAGACAGGACTGGGAGAGCACAAAGATTCAACTATGAACATTTCTAACCACTCCAGATCCTGTCTGTCGCCCAAGAGTGTGGTGATCTCGTCATAGACTCGCTCCTGGCACTCGGGGTGTCCAGCCAGGGTATACAGCGTCCAGGTCATGGCGCTAGCCGTTGTATCGTGACCTGGTGTTGACATAAATAGACATTCCTAGCATCCATAGACGATGATTAATTATTATTATTATTATTATTATTATTTAACTTCTTCCTTTTCTCGCCACCTCATTCTTCTTCTCCTCCGTCTTTTTCTTCCTTTCTTTCCTCTTCTCCTTCGTATTATTATTATTATTTTTATTATTATTATTATTATTACTATTTATAATTATTCCACTTCGTCTTCTTGCCTTCTTCTCATCTTCCTCCTTTGTCTTCTTCTTCTTCATAATCATTCTTATTATCACGTTCTTCTTGTTCTTCTATTGAAAATATTATTATTGTCCCACTTCTTCTTCTCTCCTCCTTCTCCTTATCCTCCTACTTCTTCATCTTCTGCTGCTGCGCCTGCAGCATCTCCTCCTTCATCTTCTTCTTCTTCATCGTCATTATCATCTTCTTCTTTTTCGTCATCTTCTTCTTTTCTCTTCTTCTTCTTTTCCTGATCCTCATTCTTCTTCTTCTTTTACTTATCTGCTAGTTCTTCTTCTTTTTCTTCATTCTCCGTCAATAATTGTGATCGTTTTGGATATAATTGTGTTATGTGTGTGTCTACAGCACTGCTGCGATATTTGAGCATTCACCCGACACATCTGACCCTTCCTAGGTGTAAACAGTTTCAGATCCTGACTTCTACTGGGTCAGTAGTGTTATATACCAGACTGGGATCAACACTTTGCGTCGTATATATTAACAGACAGGGAATCGGGTGGTTTCGCCATCTCGCCGGAATGCGGCAGCATCAACTGCCGGCACTAGCCCTGCATGAGAGGAGACCTGCTGCGAGAGCGAGAGGACGCCCGAGAATAAACTAGATTGACGACATCACAGACGTTGTAAGATGGCACAGAATGACGCTGACCAGTGCCACATGTCGGGCGCTGGAATGCCAACTATTCCTCCCTACGACGTTTAAAGGCA
Organism: Cepaea hortensis; assembly: GCA_963921405.1. Classification (NCBI taxonomy): domain Eukaryota; kingdom Metazoa; phylum Mollusca; class Gastropoda; order Stylommatophora; family Helicidae; genus Cepaea; species Cepaea hortensis. The sequence continues at coordinate 259,607,290 of OY992876.1, forward strand.
AAACTGGGAGATGACGATGATGATGATAACCATGATGATGATGATGATGATGATGATGATTATAATGATGATAATGAAAGACATATGTGACAGGCACCTTGCCAGGACCTACCTGCAAACATAAATGTATCGACTTCGTTCCTGAGCTCCACAGGGGTCAGACCACGGCCATCGTCATCTCTGGCAGACAGCAGGAGGTCCAGAAAATCTCTGACTTTATTCTGTGACGCCAGACTCGGGTCTCTTTCCTGTGGATAAACATTGGACATAGAACTCGTGTGTTTGTGTGTTCTAACTTGTATCTGCCAGAAATATATTTGCAAATTAAGACACTAGTGTCATAATTATCATCATCATCTTCTGCTTTCGCTGTCAAGTGACGTAGGAAGGAATAATTGGCGCTCCAGCGCCCGATGGGTGAACGACTGCGTAGTGTCGTTCCGTATAACTATGCAATGTCTTCGATGTCGTCAATTCACTTTCTTCTCGGGAGTCCTCTTGTTCTCGTGTAAGATCTTCTTTGATGTAGGTCCAGTGCTGGTAGTTGATGGTGTTGCATTCTAACGAGATGGTCGAACCATTTGATCTTCTGCGTTTCAATATATGTGGCACAAGGTGTTGATCCTACTATCTGTATGATAACATAATGTCTTTTTCGGTCTCGGATAGTTAAATTGGCAGCTCTCACCAAACACCTCATCTCACAATTGTTGATTTCTGCATGTGATGTGGAAAATTTCCATGTTTAACATTGCAAGCATAGGGTTGGTGTGACTATGCTATTTATTATCTGTCGTTTTGCAGATGCTAATGTATCTTCTAGTATTTTATAAAGGTTACAAGGGAGAGGATCGACTTCACTGCACTGGGTTTTATCCAATATGGCTCGGTCTCTTTCCGCACAAAGCACGAACTCCGTAGCCCCAGCGACGACCTCAGTAGTCTCCGAAAAACGTGCACTCATGAACCTAACGAAGTGGCCCGGAATGGAACCCACACTATCGTCTTCAGAGCGTGAGGCGGGCTTTACCACTGCGCCAGGAAGGCTTCTACTATTTGATAAAATAGCATATACATGAATCTTTAACAAAAGTCTACGCATTTGTTCAGGCCACGAGCGGTTATGACAATGGAAGTGTTGGTCATATCAATGACATTTCAATCAATCAATCAGAATCCGCCTCCACAATGAAGGCTGGCTGCAATGGATCTCCAGCACTGTCTATCTCTCATCCTGACTGTACATTCTGTCAGACTGCTGTTCGTCCATCTATTGGTGTTATCGTCCCAGTTGTATCGTTGTCTACTTCTTGCTTCGCTTGCCTTCAACCTACCCTCCAGTATCATTTCTATAAGAGCGTTAAGTCTTTTAACTTGGCAGAAATATTTCACTTGCCTCTTTTTTATTTCTTTCATCAACTCTCTTTTCATTCCCAGTTTTTCTAGAACCTGTGTATTCGATTGTTTTTGTTTCCATATTCTTCTGTAAATGCACATCTCCGGAGCCTCTATTTGACTTTCTACTTGCTTTTTCAATGCCCATGCTTCCACGCCATACAGCAGTGTTGAATATACGTAACATTTGACAATTCTCACTTTTAATGCGCTGTTAATCTCTCTAGATGTTAATACTGATTTCATGCTGTTGAAAGTATTTTTGGCCATTCCTATTCTCTGTATGATTTATGTTTCACTTCTGTGACACTTATTTTGGTTTAATTGTAACCGTAAACACGTCATCATCAAGTGCCATGCCAGTAAGTATTGGCGGTCATGGCTCGACAGCTTACTCGATCACCAGTCTTAATTTCCTGTACGTCGGTGGCAGGACATAGGATTCATTCCCTACAAAGGTTAGTGAGACTTAAATGGTAACTTCTCGCTCAGAAAGCAACAACAAACTGTCTGCCATCTGTCATCTACTGCCTATAGTACTTTGCGGTGTAGGGCGGGAGGGGGGGGTTCCCCTTGAGCAGAGAAATTAAGGCCACCTGGCTAGTGCAGTCGCCGCGAGCTGTGCAGGTTATGGTTTTCTTTTTGCCCGCGACAAAAACAATTCACACCTTATCGAGGATTCGAACCCGGGTCTCCTGAAGAATACTGAACATACAATTGCCTAGAGAAAAAAAAACCTGGGGTTTATCGTAACGTCCCGCAAACGGCCATGAAGCATTTATACAAGCAATTATTAGGTTCAATTATAACATCAGCTGGAAGATGAGATGGGTGACAAAGATTAAGAGCAGAATAGTTCGTGCACAAGCTACATTTCAAGAAATGGAAAGTACCTTATAATATGTAAATCACTATCACCGAGTGTCAGAAAGATAGTGTTGAAATGTTTTACAGAGCCTGTTTTGGTGTGTTGTGGTGAATCTTGAAATGCAAATGAACACATTAGGAAGAACTTGGAAGCAACAGAGATGTGGTTCCTGAGACGAATTTTGCAAATTCCTTGGACTGCCAAATTAACTAACGACGATTGCCTGAAAGAGGCTAATGAAACAAGAACATTATATACAACAATAAGAAAGAGACAAACAGTTTTCTTTGCTCATGTGATGAGAAGACAGACATTGGAGAGCATTGTGACAACTGGAAAAATTGAGGGAGGGGAGGCGAAGCAGACTAAGAGAAATGATGGATGGATTGAGATGGTGGCATGGAGGAATATCATCAGCAGAGCTGATCCAGAACACCACAGACCGCGATCTGTGGAGAGACATGAACGCCTACGCCAGCTAGCAGGGTATATGATGCTAATAAGAAGGGTAAAATATAGAACCTTGTTCCACGATTTGAAACATATTGTGTTAGTTAGTTAGTTACTTATTAATGTTCCAACTTCACGGCAACAGGTCGTCCCCATAATACTCACAAACATATTCACTCCAGAGGCCTTGACAGCTCAACCGCCTATCCTCCATATTGGACCGGTAGCAAAATGTGTATGTGATGCTAGCTCCATATTTTATAGAACAGTCGGACCTGTAAGTATATGGTCAATTTCTCGCCAGCCGTCTTTACTTTCCATGTCAGATCATGGTACCTTTTTTTCCAGACTGGATCGACATGAGATCCGAGGTCCATGTAAAACAATCCGCATTTATAGATTCGAAAATATGACTAACTGAAGAAGAAGAAGATATAGTCCGAGGGGGCTTCAAAAGAAAACCTGAAAATTGTGATAGTAATTAAGATAACCATGCTATTGTCTTGTAATCTGTCAATATTGTTGTTAAGGATGTCAAGAGGGTTCAGCACGTGGCATCGCGGTGCAGACGAACACGGTGACATAACAGGGACAGTTTCAAAGGGCCACCCCACTTTTGACATGCATCAAAGAGTAGCAGCGTTTTGTTATCCGGGTTTTTTTTTTATCAGTGAAGGAGTGAAACCTTTAGAAATTCCTCACGGCGTGACTACTGTGAAAAAGTACAGCAGGTGCTGCATGAGTGGTTACATGAGTGGTTACATGAGTGGTTACATGAGTGGTTACATTAGTGGTTACATGAGTGGTTACATGAGTGGTTACATGAGTGGTTACATGAGTGGTTACATGAGTGGTTACATACACGACCAAGAGAATTTTTGTCTACAGGAATTCAAGCACTTTATCGGCGCTGGAGGACTTGCATTGGACGCAGTGGTGACTACATTGAAAATGATACATTTGTTCTTTACTTTTTCAGAATATATTCGCCAAAAATATTAAACATTAAAGATTTTCATTTGAAACCTCCTTGTACATGAAAGAAGACTTCAGAATGAACACCGTACCAGTTCTTTGCGCCTCTTCTCGATCACCTCCTCGGACTCTCGATGAGCGATGTCGCAGAGCTTGTAGAAGCGTTTCCCGTTAGTGGAGAAACTGTAGATGAACTCGTTCAGCAAGAGAGGCTGACTGCAAGAATGATTAGCACTCATAAAGTAAGCAAACACACAACTAATAATTAACTGATGTGTGTCAGGTCTTAGATATCACTGATCTACCGTATGACAGTAGATGGTACTACCTGCTTTACCTGCGGCGCTCACCAAACCGACACCCCACATTGTGCCAACGGCTTCAGGCGGAGGAGTGGAATTGGGAGGGTACAACCTAGTGTAAGGAAATGCAACCTAAAGACTACATGTCATGTCAGGGCAGACCAGGCCCTAAGCCTTGATCGGCAACTGGACTAGGATCGAAGCTCCGACAGGCGAACAGCTAGAGCATTGCTTTTCTGATCCGGCAGCTTCTGCAGCTTATCTTGTTCCAGATGTATCGGTGTTACTTTTCCTCTGGGTAAACTAGGCAGGCCGAGAGAGGGAGCAATGTGCATGGGCAACACATGGTCTCTAAATTCAGCCCAGGCTTTGCGTTATGGAGAGATATAACTCCATTTTGCACACCATAGTCTATCAAGACGCCAAGGTGCCAGTCAGTCAGTCAGTGAGCCAGTCAGTCAATAAATCAGTCAGTGATTCAATCAATCCGTCAATCAATCAGTCAATCCGTCAATCAATCAGCCAGATAGTCAGTCAGGCAGTCAATCAATCAATCAATCAGTCAATTCGTCAATCAGCCAGTCAATCCGTCAAACAATTAGCCAGTCAGTCAGTCAGTCAATCCGTCAATCAGTCAATCAGTTAGTCAATCGGACAGTTAATCAATCAGTCAGTCAATCAATCAGTCAGTCAGTCGATCAATCAGTCAGTCAATCAGTCAATCCGTCGATCAATCAGTCAGTCAGTCGATCAGTCAGTCGATCAATCAGTCAATTAATCAATCAGTCAGTCGATCGGCCAGTCGAACAATCAGTCAGTCAGTCAATCACTCAGTCGATCAGTCAGTGAATCAGTCAGTCAGTCAGTCAATTAACTGATTCAGTACCGAAGTATAATACACCGCTATATGTGACCTCCCATTTGGACAGAAGGACGGTATATCGAGAAGTCAATAGATATTAAAACATGTAAAAGGAGAACAGAGATAAAACAAACAAGGCATTAGTTACTTAAAACAGCAACCCAACAACAAACAAGCTAACACACAAATATACATACAGAGCTCTCTTTGTCCACAGTGACTGAAGCTCGGAAATGGCTCTCGTGTAATCATTGCCTGATCTAAAATGCAATAAAGTAAAGGATCTCGATAGCACACAGGAGGTAATTCACGTAGTTAAAAAAAACGCACGCACGCACGCACGCGCAAGCACGCACGCACGCACACACACAGACACACACACCAGAGGAGTTGATTCACGTAGTTAAACGTTGGTTTCATGTATACTCACACACACAAACACACACACACACACACACCCACGTTCATACGTGTATATAAATGTACAATTCAAGATAGATAATTGATGTGCGAAAGATTAGTGACTGGAAAGGCTGAATTTAAGAAATGAACAATCAGAGCATCTAAAGATGAATCCTGGAGAATATACGGTGAACAGATGGCGACTCTTAACAAAGACAACCCAAGAGAATTTTATAAACGTATCAACACAATGAGAAACAGAGATGCATGCGACATCCCAACCACCATCATAAACAGCAAAAGAGGCATACCATTATTTAATCCACAACAAAGACTAGCAAGGTGGGCAGAATACTTTCAAGAACTACTTAACACCACACATAACATAGAAAACCTCACTTGTGTGCCTAAAAGCCATGGACGAAAAGAACCAAATTTCATCTCTGCAGAAGTCAAAGCCGTTTGGAAGTCTCCGTGGCGAAGTGGGTAGCCGTTTGACTCGGGTTCCGAAGGTTGTGGGTTCGAGTCCGGGCCGCGTCCTTCGGTTCATGAGTGAAATTTTTCGGAGACTCCTGTGGGTCGTCGCTAGAGCTACGGAGTTCGTGCTTGGTGTGACGTTTTCCGCGCTGCGGAAAGAGGCCGAGCCATATGGGGTAAACCCGGTGCAATGAAGTCGACCCTGTCGACTTTTTTTTTTAAGTCAAAGCCGTTAAACTGAAAAGTCCTAAAAACAAATCACCAGGTCCAGATGGAATAACCACAGAAGCTATTCAAGCCTGTGGCGAAATAGGAGTTAAATGGATATTGCCACTTTTTAATATAGCATGGGAAGAAAGAAAAGTCCTAGATGCTTGGCAGCAGGCAATACTATTACCAATATGGAAAAGGAAAGGAAATATGGGAGAGTGCGAAACATACAGAAGTATATCACTCCTTCACCATATAGGGGAAATGTACACAAAACTGTTGGAACAAAGAGCTAGACCCATAGTTAAACAACAGTTAAGCAAAGTACAATTCGGTTTTCGGAAAGGTAAAAGTTGCACTGATGCACTATTTACACTTAGACAAATATGTGGAAAAAAACTATCGAATATAGTTACCAGCAGAATATTGTGTTTGTAGATCAGGAAAAGGATTTCGATAGAGTAGACAGATACAAATTATGGACCATCCTTGAAGACTTTGGGATACAAGGACAATAGCTAGAAAACATCATAGCCACGTACCACTCGAGCCGAAGTACAGTAAGAACACAAGAAGGTATATCAGATATGTTCACAGTCAATACAGGAGTGAGACAGAGATGTGTGCTCTCTCCTCTGCTATTTAATATCTACATGAACAGAATATCCAAAGAAGCAACAGATTCAGAAAATTTAGAACTCTTTACTCCAGATGAAACAACTGATTCACAGAAAATAAATGAACTTCTTTTTGCAGACGATCAGTGCCTGTTTTACAGCAATGAGGGCAGACTACAAAATCATATTAATAATCTGAGTTCAACATGCAGCAGATACAATTTGAGCATAAACACATCCAAAACCGAAGTAATGCAAGTTAGCAGATCGCCTGGTCCACTCAATATACAGATAAATAGCACAAATCTGAAACAAGTTAAAGAATTCAAATATCTTGGATCACAGAAGTTGGCAGATTAGACAGAGAAATCGAAATCAGATGTCAAAAAGCTAGTGCACTTACATATCAACTATCACCCTAACTGAAACATCCAAATATACCCATGTCCGCAAAACGACAAATAAACAGCATTTTCACACCAACCCTATGCTACCAATCTCAAACTTGGACTTTATCCAAATCACACTTTCGCAAAATCAACATCTGCGAGATGAGATGTCTGAGGAGAGCTGCCAACTTAATAATTCGAGACCAAGTAAGAAATGCTGTTATCAGACAGACAGTGGGATCAACATCTTTTCCACATTTATTGAAAGACAAAAGATCAAGTGGTTTGACCATGTCGTTAGAATGCAACACCAGCAACTACCATCACTGGCCTTACATCAAAGATCATCTGCGACGAGACCAAGAGGACGTCCAAGAAGAAAATGGATTGACGACATCAAAGACATTGTACAATCACACGCAATGATACTATCCAGTGTTGCCCATCGGGCGATGGAGCGCAAATTTTAACTCCCCACAACGCTTGACGGCAGAAATGGATGATGATGATGATGATGATGATGATGATGATGGTGATACGTGCCCAGTTTGTGACTCTGAAAATAAAGATCGTTCTTTCATTCGTTTAGTGTGTCTTTTCAAGCGCCAGCATCTCCTCCTCAGCTCTTGGTTCCCTGGGTTTTGTCTACTTCTCTCCGTGAGCTCCACATTTGTGATTCTGTCTCATCTCATCTTGTTCCTCTTGTACCTTGGGGTGTCGAGGCCATTCTGTCATACCATTCCCACTGTTCGGCGCGGACACCAAGCATTGAATGTACTACTAAAATGTACATGGTGCTAGGCTCATATTTGTTATAGACCAACCGACACTCAGT